>JASJET010000262.1:0-360000 GCA_034092305.1 Diaprepes abbreviatus | reverse complement strand
TAAGTCATTTGGAGAAACGTCTACGCTAATCTATAGAATTGAGAGTAAACAAAGTATTTGGAAAATGTTTTTTCTAAATTTTAATAAATCTTTAGATTAAAAGTAACATAAATATTAAAAAATATTTTGTCTGGAATAGTGGAAATACCGAATTTTTTTTGCTGCCGAAACTGTTTTCCCAAAAAATATTTTTTTTACTTTCTCCTGTCACTTTTTTGTCTTTCCCAACCTATTCTGTTACAATTTGTCACTTTCACTTGAACGTTATGAACTAAAACACATTTTTCTTAAAGTTGTAAATAACATTTTTTTTAATATAGCGGAAAACTCTAAAAATCAAGTCGAGGAATGAATGCCAACAAATTTCGGTCATTATAGAACTATTTTTCAAAGTCCTACGGTTTGCAGAACTCAGGATGGTGTTGCTTTAGCGCTTTGGCCGTTGTGTCGGTGTCTTCGAAAAAAATGGCTATGAATAGACAAGAATTTTACGACGGCTGCTATTTGTTGTTGTAGGCCAGCGGAATTAGCATCTGGAAAAAATGTATTGTTAGTAGACTTCTGACTACGTAGAAGCCCTCAGAATGATACTAGTAATTATGTAGAGTCTTATCACATTTTTTTTTGATTGTTTATTCTCAGCGATCTAGCTACCGTACCGTCATCTCTGAGTGCGCAAATGAATTCTCGAGACTTATACTAACAATAACAAAAAAGAACCAAATTAATTGTTGATTTTAAATTGTTGAAACAGATAAACAAATTTGTGGTTGATTTTTTCGTTATAAACAAATAGAATAACTCTTCGACAATTGTTGATATCGAAATGCCGATAAGTAGATGTGATAGGTGGGATTTTGGCGTATATTTTTCAAAAAAAACAAATTCTGTACGACCACTAGAAGTTGAGATGAGAATTTTTTTTCCAAAAAATCGCTGCTATGTTTTTTTATTATTAAGAGATTATTTAAGTAGAAACTCATAGTATGATGGTTAAACTATTATATGCAGCAGTTTTCAACTCAGTTATTTCAAAAATTGTTGATGTTGCAATAGTTTAAAGTGCCCTTTTCTTCTATAATTTTACGTAGAAATCAAAAGTGCAATAATATATAGGGTGTTCTATTTAAAATAAGAAAGTTGACATCTACTTCCGGTATAACCATAAGTGCCGCCATCTTGAACATATTTTAGCCAGCTGTCCCCCATGCACGTTACTACACTGTCAAATTTTCAGATTCCTCCTAATTATAGTTTTCCCACAATCGATCGATAAAATTCCCGGAAAATCATCCTGTATAGTGTCGAGGATTGAAATGTACTTACCAAACAATCTGTATATTAAACTGGACCAGAAACGATTTCTATGGCACAATTTATCAACTTTTTGCAATGGAATTTTTGTTTGTCAGTTTACACGCATTGTCCATGTAGCATTCTTGTATTTTAATAGAACGGTATGATGTGTAATGTTTAATGTATTTACTACTGCCAACATTAATTAATTTGGGTTGTCTTGTGGAAATCCTTGAGGCAAATATCATTTAGCTTTGAACACTGTTTGGATTTTGTTTACATAACGTAACCTGTATTGATATAACGACTCTCTATTTCCTTTTAGTCAGTGTTATTTAATATTATTGTTATTATTGCCTAATGCTATGTGGAGAATAAAATATGGGACCCATTAGTAGTGGATATATGAGAGAAGGAAAGAGGAGGAGGAGGAGGAGTAAGAAGAGTAAATCATCAACACTTTTCATCCTCCTCCTCCTCTTTTCTTCTCTCATTATACTTTTCAAATCTCTCATTATACTTATTAAAAAACCTCGTATCATCAACACTTTTCATCCTCCTCCTCTTTTGTTCTCTCATTATACTTTTCAAAAAGCCTCGTATACATCACCTTGAGTTTAATCTTAAAGTTAACAACATGGCTAACCTTTCATCGAATCCGATCATAGTAGGAGATCTAACCTTATGTTTGACCTTGAGGTGGATAACCTTATTTGACCATGAAGTCGATATAAAGTCCTACCACCAATGAATTTTCACTTCAGTAAATTTATAAAATAGATACGTGGAGCAACAAAAGATGATAAATTAAATACCAACAAATAATAAGTAAATAATAAGTAAATAATTTTATATTTAATAGTAAATATTACAAAGTAAATATTAAAAAATTCATTCAAAAATTTATGGATAATAATATTGAAGAAGAAGATCCAGATCTAGATGAATTAATTGGAGTATTGGATTACAATACACATCTTAACGAAGAAAAATTTCAGAAGAACTTCAGAAATTGTTTAAACTACGATATAAATAATTTCGAACAAATTGAAGCTGACTCTGGTGACTCCGATATTGAAGAAGATAATGAAGAAGACAGTGCTAGTGCTAAATTTTGTTTAGTGAAACATAAGTACACTGATCCCAAAGAAGTTGTGTTCTGTATTACTCAGAGTTATATCGTAGTGTTTGTAGTGACGGAAAATCAAGAAAAAACTCTTTGTCACGCATGCTATCAAATTATACAATTTTATCAAAGGGCAGGGGCTCATAGACATGTAAATACTCATAATAAGAGAAAATTAAAACGCTTAAGCAATGATTTACATTGCGATATGTGTTCAAGACAGTTGTATCAAATTATTACCCCCAAAGTTTGTTTAATTTGCAATAGTAGTGTTAAAAATATTGATTTAGATTGGGACGCAAATGTTCCAGTGGTGCCAATATAATGCCTGGTAAAAAACCAATATATAAAAACGGTAGGAAGTCGCGAAGGGTAAAAAAAAAAGTTGTTAATGAAATAATTGAAAATAAAACCGAAGAATGTCCTATATGTCTTGAAGATATATTATCTAATAAAATGATATCACCAGAACCTTGTAATCACAGATTTTGCATCCCTTGTTTAGGAATGTGGATGTTAATTAATAAAACATGTCCAATCTGTCGCAATGAACTATGTGTAATTAAATGTGAAAATGAAGAAACTGTAGTCCTAGAATATTTAGATTAGAATGTAATTAATAAAACATGTCCAATCTGTCGCAATGAACTATGTGTAATTAAATGTGAAAATGAAGAAACTGTAGTCCTAGAATATTTAGATTAGAATGTATTATTTAATATTTATGTATTGCAAACCACTTCATAAATGTGAAAATGAAGAAATTATAATCCTAGAATATTTATTTTAAAATGTATTATTATTTAATTTTTATTATTTTAAAATTATTATTGTTTGTATTTAATTTATCCATTTATTCTTATCTTATTGGAATAAAGAATTGAACAATTTCGAAAAAAAATGTTTTATTTATAAGAATAACGAACAAACATAACAACTAAATACAAGAGTTTTGATTATTCATAATAGATTGAAAAAATATTTTAAATTAACCACCCTGTTCAAAAATTCTTAATCCTTTCTTATTTTAGAGAGTTTTAAATCTAAAATTAATAAGTTTATAAATATGAAAGAAAAATATTATAGGAAATTTAGGTACAGTTATCTTCATACTCCTTTATAATTAGATCAATTAAATAAAATTTACATTACCTTAAATCGTCTCCGTTACTATTCACTATCACTTAAACACTTTAACTTAACCTAAAAATAGTTTCACTTAACACTGTCCCTAAACTTGGTCTATTGTTTGTATCTGTCAACTGAAAAAAAAAAAATCAATTAGTATTTTGATATTAGGAAGACTAATAATAAATTTAATATAAGCTACTTACTTTGTAGTGGAATCGACTTCGTCACACTGGACTGGCGGATTTATCTGAGGTTCCACTTGAGGATCCTCATTTTCCTCTGGATTTGTCGAGGAGGTTATGGTTGGTACTTGTACCGGAGGAGGAACGTTGACTCTCCTTCTTATTACAAGTCTATTACCATCCATAACCTGAATTTCATAATTTCTGTTCCTGAACATATTGATAATTAAATTAAATAATAAAAATTAAAATTTAGGAAGACAGCACTGGTGATGAACCAAAAATGAAAAAGTCACCTCGCAAAACAGTCATTTTATGAAAGTAGGTCAAGGTAAAATTTCGATTTTTAAATCGCGGAGAGGGCCCCTCATACCGCCCCTATACTCCTCCTATACCCCCCCCCGCCCCCGCCCCGCCCCCCGAAGGGGGAGGGGCGGGGGGGGGGGGGGGGGGCGCGGCCTTCGGCCGCGCGCACTGCCTTCCAGGGAGCGGGGGGCCTTCGGCCCCCCGCCCCCTGGACCCCTCCCCAGTCGAGATGCCCCGAAAAAACCTTGTGTTTTTTATAGGCCCGCAAACCTCTCGAGTTTTTATAGTTACAGCACATTTTAGGACGTCTCACTGAGAGTTATAGGGGACCCTAAGGTAAGATGCTCCGAAGAGAATTTTGTGTTTTATACGCCCGCAAACCTCTCGAGTTTTTATAATTACAGCACATTTTAGGACGTCTCACTGAGACTTATAGGGGACGTAACTCCCTAAGCAGCTCAGCAGAGGGACTCAGCTGGGGGGCTCAGCGGGGGGAAGGAAGGAAAGGGGAAGGAGGCTTTGCGGGGGAAGGGGGCGGGGAAAAAATTTTGCGGGGGAAGGGGGAGGGGGGAAGGGGGGCTCCGCGGGGTGTGACGCGCAGAATTGAGGTCATTGACCTTTATTGAGGTCACTATACGTACGAGGACAAACCGTGGCCTGCTTTCATATAAAACGGTCGAGGATCAGTTTATAGCAAGCTTAAGTCGAGTTTACCACGCTTTAAATTTAAAGTCTCCAATTTTAGTTTCTTTTAGTTTGTTTTAGTGTGTTTTAGTTTGTTGCTGTCAAGTGTACTCAAATTTTAAAGGTATGTCTTTTCCTTTTGCCTCAACTTCCACTGAACAGTTAGGAGTGGTGAACAAAATTAATATAATTTCAAATATAATAATTCAGCCTGCTTTTTTGAATAATGAAAATGAAAGTGACAACCAAAATTTAAGTCAGAGAACCCAAAATTTTAACGCGATGATTAATACGATGCAAGAAAAAAATTTAGAAAACAAATTACTCCAAAGTTGTTCAGAAACGAACATAAAATTTTTAGAAAATTTGGAATATTTGCCTGAACTAGAGAATATTTCGGAGACAGATTTTGACTTTCAAAATTCAATTTTATCACAAAATTTAGATTTTAATAATATTTTAACGCCGGAAACCCCAAATTTTTTAACTCAAGATTTAGATGTAACAACGGACACTCCCATTACAAATACTCCCGACATATTAACTCAAGATTTAGATAATATCGACAATTTTAAAAAGCTAATGGGGATTCCCAAAATTAATAAAAATTTAACAAATTATCAGAGTAAAAGTGACAGTGACAGTGACAATGATTCGAGTTCAAATAAATCACAAAATTTTTTTGGAATGTTGAAAACTAGAAATTTTGAAAGTGAAAACAATTCTGGAGGAATACCGGGTAATTCTTCATTTTCTCCTCTATCTCTGTTCAAAATTTCAACTAATCAAAAAAAAAATAAAATTTCGGAATCGACTAGTAGTGGAAATATGGGGGTTGATGTTTTGGGGGAGGAGGATGGTTCACGGGATAGTTACAAAATTTCAGATTGTAGTGAAGATTTGGGAGCATCGTTTACTAGTGGTGGTGGTTCCCAAGAAATTCTTCCAATAATAAGTGAACCATCTGAAAAAAATGAAAATTTTAGTCAAAATTCAATTCCGTGCGGCCAAAATACCTACTGTGAATTAAATTTTCCAAATTCTCCAATAATTTTTGAAAACTCGCCACCAGATTTCGATGAAATTTTAAATTCTGTTTCTACACAAACAGAGACAGTTCAAAATTCTGTTTTAACACAAACGGAAGTGTCAATCCCCTTCGAAAACGATTATCCGAAACTAAGCTTTCATTCAAAATCAAATTTCAAAATTAAAAATAAACATTTGTCTTATCAAAGATCATTAGGATTTGTTTTGGATTCTATTTTAAATTGCGATCCTAATAAAACAGCTGAGGAGAAAAGGAAGATGTGGGAAAGGGCGATAGAACTTTATAAAGCTACTCTTAGCTTTTTCCATCCCATTCCTTAACTCCCCTCCTACTTCTTTTCCACCATTTAAATTCATACCTGACCGTGTCACCTTCAGTGTGTTAAAATCGACTTGGGCTTCACAATAAGAGATTCGTTTTAGAAAAATGGATTTTAAATGTGAAGAGTGCTTCAAAATTTTTACTCGAAAAGACAATTTGAATCGCCACAAGAAGATAATTCACTCTAACAATGGCCCCCAGTTAGAACAGAAGAAGAAAAGCTGTAAGTTTAATTTTAAATAGAAATTTTGTTTCAATTTAATAATTAGTTATTAATTTGATGAATTAGAGGCAAATTTAATAAAGAAGTTATTAAATTTTAGGTGAAAGAAGATATTGTCAATTCTGCAAAATATTTATAAAAAAGTCATTATGGTTCTGTCATTTGAGAACAAATAAACACAAAACCAATTCAATGGTGGTTAGGGATGAAAATGTGTCTGTAATAAAATCGGCATTTAAGGAAAGAATCATTTCATATAAAATATCATCGACTCAATACCAAATCAACATTTATGATTTTTTCTCCGAAATACAACAAAAAATAATTGAGGTAATCAATTATGAAATCCAAAGACACACCTGCATCAAACTCAACATGGAGTTATTTGGTCTTTACTTAAATCCTTCCAATGAAAGTCATGAAGTTAAGTCTTTCAATACCCCATTTCGGATTTTATGTAATAGTTCAGAATTAACGCAAGAACTAGAAGATATTATTAAAATTATTGACCGGAAAGCTGATGAACTGGCAGAAAAAGATTCGGGTAAATTATTTTTTATTAAATATTTAGTAACTAAACTTAAACCAAAAATAAATTTGTTGTTAATTATTCTTCTTTAATTTCAGGATGGATTTTAATAAAAATATTACACGTTGAGCTTAACATCAACAAGTACAACCCCTTAAAAGCTTCTTCATATATACCGCTACCGTCAGAGATCAAGTTGAAAAATGCTGTAGTCAACGTTCAAAACAATGATGAATGTTGTTTCGCCTGGTCTGTGGTTGCAGCTCTTCATTCACCTAACGGACCAATTGAAAAGGTGGAGTCGTATCCACATTTCACCACTATTTTAAACTTTAAAGGTATCAATTTTCCTTTAACTTTAAAAGACATAAGTAAATTTGAAAATTTAAACAATATTTCGGTTAATGTTTATGGATTAGAAAAAATCAAGAATAATTTAAAAACTCAATTCGAAATTATAGGACCTTTACATTATACAAAAAATAAGCGAGAACGTCACCTTAATTTATTATTAATTGGAGATGATAATGGAAATTTCCATTACTGTTATATTTCGGATTTATCTAGATTAATTTCAAAACAATTATCTAAACATCATGGGAAAAAATTTTTATGCGACGGTTGTTTACAATATTTTACTACTGAAGAATTATTAGTCAGGCATAACACATATGATTGCGATTTTGTAAGAATAAATCTACCTTCAACTGAAACCAAAATAGATAGATTTGGAAATATTATTCCCGAAAATATTTTAAAATTTCAGAATATACAGAAACAAATTGAAGTTCCATTTGTTATATATGCAGATTTTGAATGCATTCTTAAGCCTTTAAATAATGAAATTAATGATGTAGATCCAAGTTCTCCATATACTGAAAAAAAATGTCAACATATTCCATATTCGTTTGCTTATTATATAAAGTGTTCATTTGATGATTCAATTTCCAAATTTCAAAATTATATGGGTCCCAATTGTGCACAAATTTTTATAACTTACTTAGAAAGAGACGTTCTTAATATTTACAATAAATATATGAAAAAGTTAATACCAATGAAAAAATTAAATGTGTTGGAACAATTACATTTTGAATATACGAATGATTGTCATATATGTGATAAACCTATAATTTCGGATAAGGTTGCTGATCATTGTCATTTAACAGGTTCCTATAGAGGTCCGTCACACTCTATATGCAACTTAAATTATAAATTATCTAATTCCATTCCAGTAGTTTTACACAATTTGCGTAATTATGATTCTCATCTGTTTATAAAAAATTTATGTCCAAATCATGAACAATTATTTGTCATAGCCCAGAATAAAGAGAAATACATTTCATTTCAAAAATCTATTGAAGTAGATCAATATTTAGATAAAAAGACTGGTTTCACCAAGTCAAAATTTCTATATCTTAAGTTTATTGATTCATTTCAGTTCCTACCATATTCTTTGTCAAATTTAGCTTCCATCCTTAATGATGAACAATGCAAAGAAGTGTTCAAATATTTTAATGAAAAGGAAAAATTTAAGTATATCCGTCAAAAAGGCGTTTTCCCTTATAAATATATTGATAATATCGACAAATTAAATGAAACGGAGTTACCCAATAAAAAAAATTTTTATAATGACCTCACGGATGAACACATTACTGATGAAGAATATGAGAGGGCTAAAAATGTTTGGAATTTATTTGAATGTAAAACAATCGGTGAATATTCCGATTTATATCTTAAATCTGATGTATTACTATTGGCAGATGTTTTTCAAAATTTTAGAAAAACGTGTATGGAAACTTACAAACTTGATCCTGCACATTATTATACTTTTCCAGGTTTAAGTTTTGACGCTTGTTTAAGATATACTGGAGTCGAATTGGAGTTAATAACAGACCCAGATATGTTACATTTTTTTAAAGGTAGTGTAAGAGGAGGAATCAGTACCTGTGTATGTAGGAAATCTATAGCAAACAATTTATTTCTTTCAAATTATGATCCATTACAACCATCTAAATATATTATGTATTTTGATGCAACTAATCTTTACGGATATGCGATGTCTCAATATCTGCCCGAAAAAGATTTTGTTTGGTTATCAAATCAACAAATTCAAAATTTAGATATAATGAATATATCTGAGACTAATGACAAGGGTTATGTGCTAGAGGTTGATTTAGAATATCCTGAAAATTTACACAATTTACATAATGAATTTCCATTCTGTCCAGAAAATTATAAGCCTCAAAATTCTAAAACTTTTAAATTAATTCCAAATTTAAAAAATAAAGAAAAATATGTAATTCACTATACTTTATTAAAACAATGTATTCAATATGGAATTAAACTAACTAAAATTCATCGGGTTGTAGAGTTTACACAATCTCAATGGTTAAAAAAATTTATTGATCTAAATACAAATTTAAGAAATCAATCTAAAAATCAATTTCAGAAAAATTCTTATAAATTGGCAAATAATAGCATCTACGGAAAAACAATGGAAAATGTGGATAAAAGGACAGATATACGATTGGTTACACAATGGGCAAAAAATCATAGAAAAGATGGGGCAGAAAATTTAATTGCTAAACCATCCTTTAAAGATGTAACAATATTTTCAGAGAATTTAGTAGCTGTGCAAATGCGTAAAGTGTTAGTGCAATATGATAAACCTGTCTATGTAGGCTTTAGTATTTTAGATATATCAAAAACGGTGATGTATGACTTTTTTTATGGGTTTTTAAAACCTTTATATAAGAATAATATTAAACTTCTGTACACAGATACAGATTCCTTTATTTTGGAAATTGAGACAAGTAATGTTTATGAAGACATTAGGGTTAATATTGATAAATTCGATACTTCAAATTATGATGTTAATAATATTCATGAAATACCAATAACTGAATCTGTTGTTGGAAAGTTTAAGGATGAATATGCTGGTGAACCAATAGAAAGCTTTTATGGCACAGGGGCCAAAGCTTATTGTGTTAAGTCAGAAAATGGGTTGCTTAAAAAAGCTAAGGGGATAAAGAAAAGTAGCATTAAAAAACAATTAGAATTAACACATTATAAAGATGTTGTAGAACAAAATTCAAAAGCTTTCTGTACAATGTATTTGTTTAGATCTCGACTTCACAATATTTATACAGAATTAGTTAACAAATTAGCTCTCACTTCTAATGATGATAAAAGATTTAAAATTCCCAATAGTTATGATACATTAGCGTGGGGTCACCAAGATATTCCATTTTTTCAGTGGTTAATAGACCATGAAAATGAATTATAAAAAATTCTTTTAAGATTAAAAGTTTTACTCTTCAAGGCTAAATTTGAAGTATTTAAGAACATGGTAAATTTTAAAATTATATCAGTATAAAATATACCACCGTCTAGAATAAATATGTGTTTAGAATCTTTTGAAAAAGAAATTGATAACAAATTATATAGAACATATGAAAAAAGACTTTCCTCATTTAAATTCTGGAATGGAAAATTAAATCCTAAAGTGTTAGCCCAATCAGGGTTTTATTATTTAGCTATTCATGATGTTTGTAAATGTTTTTACTGTGGTGCAGAAATATTTGCCTGGAAAATTGATGATTGTCCAATTGAGGAACATTATCGTCACTGGAAGAACTGTGACTTAATCGAGTGTTTGTGGTTAGGTGAAAAAAATAAAAAATGTGAACCTGTTGTCCTTAAAGTGAAAGAAAATATGTCAACATCTTTCATTTTTTTATTAGTTTTAATAACTATGTTTGTATCTCTAATTTGTAAACAAATTATTTAATGTCCTTAAAGTGAAAGAAAATATGTCAACATCTTTCATTTTTTAATAGTTTTAATAACCATGTTTGTATCTCTAATTTGTAAACAAATTATTTAATATTTTGAAAAAAAAAATGTCTATATATTGTAGAAAATTAATTAAAACTGTTCAGTCTTATTTCAATCTCTTATTGTTTTGTTAATAGACATTTAAAATTGAAAAGTGTTTTAATGGCATCCCTTATCAACTACATTGTTTTACATTCAATTTTAAATAATACTTTATATGTACTTTATCCTCCAAGGGTTTTACATGGAATGGTGTGTTTTGAAAACGAAACCTCTACTATTAAACCTGAAATATGTAATTATATGAAAGCTATGAATATTAATAATTATTCAACTGCTTTCGCATATAATATGAATAATAGTCAATCTAATAGTAATTTTTTCAAAATTTACTTTCATTATCCAAATAATACAATTTTTGACACTAACTGGATTGAAAAAAATAAAAAACCATTTACGATTTCTAGCTGTGATCATATTAAAAATGATGAGGAAGGTAAAAACTGTTTAATTCTATTTATCTTCAATATAATTTTATCAATAGGTAGTTTTTCACTTTTGTCGTTCTTGACAATTTTGTTTTATCAAGATAGGTCATAAAAATTTAATAAACTTGCTTGACCTTGAAATTTATAGAGGAGTGGGGTGGATAAGATATATTCAGACTCAGTATTTTAGTTTTCAGTTAGCATCAAGACATCATGTTTAATAGTAGCAATTTTAATGGATATAAATCCAGTTCTAGTGAAACCAATGATAAAATTAGTCAGTGTAATGAAAAATTATTAAATTCAAAAATCTACTATCTTAACAATTCCTTATCAAAATTTGTTTGTGTTGGAATTGGTATAAATGATTTTACACCAAAAGTTCTAATTGGAGGTCGAAATGGATTTCACATTTACTTGAATGAAGAAGAATGGAAAGAACTTCAAAAAAATCAAGGAGTGTTGGTGAATTATTTTTATTCTGCTCAAGCATATGCATACCCACTAAAAATTGAAAAAATCACAGTGTTTTTTGAAAAAATAAATCATTCTCCTGTTATCAGAATTCAAAAGGATGAACATTATGTGATTCTGGGAAAAGAATCAATAGATAAATTAGTTGAAATCGATGAACTTGTTGACTACAGAATTCATATAATTAAAAAGCAAGAATTTTCCAAATATTTTAATTTGTTTCATCACTATAATTATCAGTCAGGAGATGTGTTGTCTCATATTTATAGTGTTTTGGATCCATGTCAGAATTTAAACAGTGAAAATGTCGGAACTGTTTTAGAAATGTTATCTCTACATAAACAGGAATTAGAAAACAAGTTAAGAAAATCCGGTGCATTACAATAGAAATATGAAGAAATCAGTGACAATCAGTGAGAACAATAATAAAGTTTATATATTAGTGACATGGGACTTTGCATTTAGACAAGCTCGAAAAAGTGAATATCAGAAATTTTATCTTGACAGACTAAGATTTGAAAAACGAGTTGAACAATGTGAAAGTATTCTTAAAAGTATTTTTGATGTAGATCATAGAAAAAAAATATATATTGAAAGATTTAATGTAAAAATATAAATTTATATTGTTAATCTCAGTTGTAAACATCTTAAAAATTATATTGTTAGTATTTGTTGTAAAAAGGATTATCGTAAATAAAAAATATGTTATATAAATAGGTCTTTTATTTAAAAATTTGATATACAATATTACTTAAAATTAATTACAATACATCTTTTTTAAGAATCCATGAATTATGTGATTTATCGAATCCTAACCATTTAACAAAAACTTGGTTCCCTTTCTTCCTTAAAATTTTTTCAACCAAAAACACATCTGGATGTTTAACTTTTTGTAACTCTTCTTGGTAGAAACCTCCTTCAATATATTCATTTTTACTATCTTTTAATAAATAGGTGGGTGGATTTGTTAACTGAACCTTTCTAATTTGAAAAATTTCAGTTGACCAATTTGGAGTATATCCTTTTTCAAAAGCTTCTCTTTGTTTGGAAATTCTAACAAAATCATTTTCTTTAAATTTAGTGCGCTTTAAATCAAATGTTTTTTTAAAAGTAAAAGAATTTTGCAGTATAGTTTTCTCATTTTTTTTATTAACCTCAACAGGTCTATATCCGGTAGTTCTATGAATACTATTATTATATTTTTCAATAATAGTGGGTAAAATAGAGTACCATTGGTAATTCCCTCTATTACTAAAATATTTCCACATTATATTTTTTAAAGTTCGATTTACGCGTTCTACAATACTCGCTTTGAGATTAGAGTAAGTATTATAATGATTAATTTTGTAATAATTCATAAGATCTTTAAAATCTTTATTGAAAAATTCTTTTCCTAAATCTGTCTGCAAATTTTGCGGTTTACTTGTTTTTTCTAAAATTTTTTTCATAGCTTCAGTTACATCTTTTCCTTTTTTACTTTTAAGTGGTTGAGTCCAAACATACTTTGAGAATGCATTTATCACCACCAAAATATATCTATAACCTTTATTAAATTTGGAATAGGGTTGCATCTCTACCAAATCAGCTTGCCATAAGTCATTAAGGCTTTTAACAATAGTTCGTCTTCTTCTATATCTTCTTCTTGCCGGTTTATGTAATTCATCTACAACTGTTTCTTTAATATTTTTACTCATAGTACTAGAATAAAATTTCTTAATACCTTCTTTAAATAACTTATTTTATTTGTTTGTTATCTTTTTTTAGCAAATCTTCGATTTTATATTCCAAAGTTTTAAAAGATGCATTATTCGAATCTTTGACTTTTTTGATTTCATCTTCGATTTTATATTCCAAATTTTTAAAAGATGCATTATTCGAATCTTTGACTTTTTTGATTTCATCTTCAATGTTGGTAATTCTTACATTAATTTTAGTTTCAAAAACAACAAGTGATTTTATACTTTCGTTTCTCATTTCTCTTACTGTTGCGTTTAATTCTTCTCTAGCATATGCCATTGTGTCATTAAACTCTTTTCTAGAAACTTCGGCTGCTCTTTGAACTAATTCGTTTAGTGATTTTATTTCTTTTACCAATTTATTTTCTAGATTTTTTATATCTTTTCCTAATTGAAATTCTACATTTGTTAAATTTAATTTTATTTCTACCAATTTTTTTTCTATTTTCTTTATATCTAAAATCGCTTTTTCAATTTCAATTCTTACATCGTTCAAAGATTTTTCATAATCATTTAACTTTGTGGAAATTTCTTCAATTTTTGAACTGTGTTGTGCAAGTCCTTTTTTTAAATCATGGATAGAGGTGTTAATCATAGCTTGTATTAGTTCTGCTAAAGATTCTAATTCTTTTTCTAATCTTTTATTCAACATCTTTTGAAAATATTCATCGTCAACAGTGGTTTTTAATTCTGTTTTTAGATTGTTTAATTGTGAGATTATCTCCATGATTTGTTCACTATTTTTTAAAATTTCATTTTTAAATTTATTTTCAATTTTTTCATCTACATTTTGTAAATCTGTGTTTAATTTCTTTTCCAAATTTTTCAAGTTTAATAGAATTATTTCAGCATTATTTTCAATTGAATTAATTTTCTGATTTATTTCATTAATATTATCGCTATCTTTTTTATGGATTATAAAGTGTGTATTCATAGCTCTCTCTATTTGTTGTGTGTTTTTATTCATACCATCATGAACGTTTTGAAAATTACCTATTTCTTCAGAAACCCTATTATTAAGTTTGTTCGTAAATTCTTGGAACTTTGATACCATATCTTTTATAATAATTTGTTTAACATTTTCTATTGCAGAAGTATCATTTATTTTTGATTTAACCAATGTTATTTCATTTTTTATGTTATTTTCAAAACTTTTTACTTCATCATATTTCTGTTTTATTGTTTTAAAATCATCTTCACACTTCGATGTTTTTTGAGAAAAACTTTTTAATAGTTCATCATTGTCTTTGACAATATTTTTTATATTTAATATCCTGTTATCATAGTTTGACACATTTTCTTCAAATAACTTAATTTTTTTCGAAATAGATTCCACATTTTCATCATTTTCACTAACTCTCTTTTTTAAATTTACAATATCATTTTTTAACACAGGTTCAAATCTTTGAACAATATCATCACTTTTAAAATTTTTTAATATTTCATTTTCAACATTGGCTAGTATTTTATTTTCTATTGTAGGTATATCTACTGTATACTTTTTAGAAATATGACGTCCAAATTTATCAATGGTCATTTTAACAATGTTATCTAACAATATTTACTACTTTCTTTTATACAATTATATTGGCTTCTTTCAATTCTTCAATAATAGAAATAATTTCGTTGTTATGTCCTGTATTCCCAGCCATCATAGATGCTACCAACAGTCGAAGTCTATCAACAAGTTCATTTACGTTATCCCAATATACGTAATCGGTATAAGGTTTATTAACTTTTAAAGTTATTCCGGATCCTGTTCTTTTCGAAGATATTCGAGTTTCCCTGTATGGAGCTTTTCGTCTGTCAAAAAATCCTTGAACTATATTATGCGTTTCGGGATTTATGGTTTTAGTTTTTGTAATTCCTTTATTTTGTAAATAAGGCCCTATTATAGAAATATATTTTTGTGATCCATTTCCCTGTACCTGCTCATTTGGATCATAATTTCTACGGTATGCATTGGTTCTCTTTAAAATATCCATATAATTTTCCAAATCTTGTTTTTTATAACCTACTGGTTCCTTTTTAAATAATAATTCATATAAACCTGGTGTACCTGTATAAGTTATACCTTCAACTTTTATGTTTTTACCGATAATTTCTATAGGTCTTTGTGTTAAACCCAAAAAGAATTTCTCAGTTTCAAAATCATGTACTATTCCATAGAGGTGATCAAACTTATGTTCCACATCTTTTACCCCTCCGTCAATATATTGACGAGGTAATTCATGAAATCCTGATAAATATTCTTGATATAAAGGTGTACTGACAAATGTTTGAATTGTTTGGCGTGTTTGTTCTAATATATCCGAAAGATTTCCTACCGTAGATTGTGAAATTGAAGAAGGGGTGGTTTCTGCTATGACACTTGTTTGTTGTAAAGATGGCATCTGACTATGTGAAGCTATACTGGTTTCCCAATCAATAATTGTTGGTATTTCTGTAGGAAGAATTGGAGTTTTCCCTGTCTTTCTTTTTTCTGGTGTTGATGTTCCATACTGTAGTTTTTTTCTTGGTGTTAGTGTTGGAAACAATCTTTTTTCTGGTGTTTCATAATTTTTTTTAATGGGTGTTTGTAGCTCTTCCTTTACCTCAGCCGATTCAATTTTACCAATTGTTGAAATTAATTGTTGTAGGGGTTGAGTTATTGGTTTATAGGTTTCCTCCAATTTGGATTGTGCTTCAAATTCAGCATTTTTTAAACTTTGATATTTTTGTTTAACAGCTTTCCTTGACTTAACAAGCTCTCTTGCTAAGCGTTCATTCATGATTAGTTAAATTTTTCACAAAACTTTTATTTTTATAAGAAAATATATGAATCAAATCCTTTTCGATATCGACCGGATTTTAAATTCGAATCCTTGTCTATTACCAAAAATCCAAATTTATCTTTCCAACACATCAAACATAACTCATTAAATTGATTAAATGACATATCAACATTAACATGATCATCATAAATATGTTTTAAGTTCGTTTTGTCTTGTTGAAATATAACAATCAAATTCGCATTGTCACGAATTAATTGTTTTGGAATCGAAGAATACGTTTGACACAAATAAAAACAATCAGTATTTTTATGTCTTCCGAAACAAAAATAATCTTTTACAACATTCTGATTGCAACACACTATATCATCAAATATAATTATGGAATTTGGTTTTATTTCTTGTGGAGAAACAATATTTTCTTCATTTTCGGATTCATAATATCCAATTTCTCTCAATGGTTTAAAAAGTAATCTCAAATATTCATATTTTGGTTGATATAGAGACTTTGAATAAATATATAAATTTTCAAACCGTAAACCATTGGGATCTTCAATTAAACTTATAATGATATTAGTTTTACCACACCCTGATGGACCAATAATTAACCCCCTTTTACAAGAGCCTTCAAACAATTTTCCATGTTTTCTAAAATTATTTCTTGAAGTCTCATGGTCTTTAATAATAATTGAATAAGGTTGTTTGACAATTTTCATATATAAGAGGATGTATAAAGGGTAAGTTCTAATTTAAAACTAGTCAGTTTGTTCCAAGATTTCAATTATATAATGCCAATCTCATATAAGCAACAATCCATTTATAAAAGAAGAGTCAGAAAAAGAGGTAGTGGTTTAATTAATACTCTAATAAATAAGTTACCTTTTGAATTACATCTACCTGGGTATAATTTTTGTGGACCTGGAACCAAACTAGAAAAGAGACTAGCTAGAGGCGATAAAGGCATAAACTTATTGGATGAAGCTTGTAAAGAGCATGATATTGCCTATGCACAATCAAATGATATAAAAAGCCGACACGCTGCTGATAAATTATTAGGTGACAAAGCTGCCGAAAGGTTCAGAGCAAAAGACGCCACTTTTGGAGAAAAAACTGCTGCACTTGGAATAAGAGGTGCAATGAAAATTAAAAGAAAATTTGGTATGGGATTAAAAAAAAGAAGGAAAAACAGAAGTCGAAAAACTCGTCTAGGACGAGGAATAACTTTATCTCAAGCTATTTCAAAAGCAAGACAAGCACTAAACGGAAAACAATTTAAAAGTTTGACTGATATTATTCAAACCGCACTTAGATCTATCGGAGATAGTAGAATATTATCACCAAAAAATAGAATCATACCAATTCCAAAAACTGGTGGATTTCTACCTCTTATTCCTTTATTTGCTGGTTTGTCCGCTTTAGGTGCTCTTGGAGGAGGAGCAGCAGGTATTGCGAAAGCTGTCAACGATGCAAAAGCTGCTAAAGAAAAATTAGAAGAGTCCAAAAGACATAATAAAATGATGGAATCTATAGCAGTAGGAAAACAAGGAAGTGGTCTTTATTTAAAACCATATAAAACTGGATGTGGATTATATCTGAAACCTTATTCAAAAAACTGTTAAAACAAATACCTCGAAAACCACTTACAAATTATGATTTAAGTAAATATATTAATCTACTTAAAATTCCCAACTTTCGAGGTATATTCATGAGAGATAAATTACCAAAAAAAATTAATAAAAATGAAAGTGGTATTGTTAATCTCGATAAGAATAGTGGTGATGGAACTCATTGGACTGCATACATAAAAAAAGGGAAAAATATTTTATATTTTGATAGTTATGGCAATTTGCGACCATCTACCGAATTAACAAAATATTTTTTCAGCGATAAAAAGAAAAATATTGTGAAATATAACTACGATCATTATCAATCAATTAACAAAACAAATTGTGGTGAGCTCTGTCTTAAATTTCTTTATAATAATGGTTGAAAAACAATATTAATTCATTTTGTTAAAAATTTTTAAAGAGATATGTCGTACAGTTTTGTCATTAGTGGTAATTCCCCCACGCTTTCTGTTAATATTCATCCTCCAATATATTTAGATGAAAATTTTGAATATTCCATTGGACTTGTAAATTTTGAAACTTTTAATGCTATTCCAAATATTGATGAGACTAATAATCTTTTCATTTATGACTCAAATAAAGAAATAAGAATACCACCAGGTAGTTATGAAATAGATGATGTAAATAATTTTATTCAAAAATTTTTGGACAATCGTACTTTTCTTCATATTTATGCCAATAATAATACTTTACGAACACATATTAAAACAGATATTCCTATCTCGTTTCGTGATGGAACTATAGGAAAAATATTAGGTTTTAAAAATAAGGAATTAGAAGGTCTTAAGGAGCACATTTCAGATTTTCCAGCGGAAATTATTAAAGTAAACGCCATAAACATCGATTGTAATATTGCCGAAGGATCATATTTAAATGGAAAACCTGTTCATATAATACATCAATTTTTTCCTAGTGTAGCTCCTGGTTTTAAAATAATAGAATCACCACAAAATGTCCTTTACTTTCCTGTTACTGTAAAGGTAATAGACAATATAAACATTAAAATAGTAGATCAAGATGGTGATCTCATCAATTTCAGAGGAGAAACGGTAACAGTAAGACTACATCTTAAAAAAATAGATGAATAATGGTTATTTTATATAATAAAAAAGTCTCAAATTATAATTTTTCAAAAAAATTTTACTCTAAAAACATTAATAAGAAAGATACTAAACGACATTTAACTAGTAATAAATTAAACTCTCAAAGGTTAACACCTTCTAATAAAAAATTTCTGATAAGTTTAGGTTTCAAACTAAAATAAAATGGAATATTTAAATGTAAAAGAAAATATTCTTGTAGATGAATCAATATTAAGCTGGGAAATACTATCATTTGAACCTTTCAATCCTACAAAACTTGGATTAAATGATGAAATTAGAATTGCTCTACAACAAACAGGAAAATATCCTTTACCTTGCAAAAGTGAATTATATTTAGAATTTCAAGTTACCAAAGAAGATGATACTCCATTGGCTAATACGGTATTAATCAACAATGCTCCAGCATTCTTGTTTAAAGAATTACGTTATATTTTAAATGGTGTTACAATTGATTCAGTTCGAGATGTAGGAATTACTTCAACTCTTAAAGGATACATATCATTTAATCAAAACGAAAGTGCAAAATTGGAAAATGCTGGATGGTATCCAAAAACGAAACCTAAAGAAAAAATTATGACTGATGAAAAAGGAAACGTTTCCCTATGCGTCCCATTAAAAATGTACTCGGGATTTTTTGAAGATTATAACAAAATAATTTTAAATTCACAACAAGAACTAATACTAATAAGAAGCAATGATGACACTAATGCTTTAGTAACCACAAGTGATGATGAAAAACCGAAAATTAAAATAACCAAACTTTGTTGGCGAGTTCCACATCTTACTGTGGCCATTCCCCAAGAATTGGCACTAACGAAAATTATTGATAAAAACAATGATATTCTTCTTACTTTCCGAAGTTGGGAATTAATTGAATATCCAGAGTTATTAGAAAATACAAGACATAATTGGCCTGTCAAAACCTCCACAAAAATTGAAACACCAAGACATGTACTAATTGCTTTTCAAAAGGATAGACGTGGTAATTTAAAATCAGATATGAGTAAATTTGATCATTGTGACCTAAGGAATATAAATGTGTTTTTAAATTCAGAAAGATATCCTTACCAGGATCTTCAGCTTGATTTTAAAAATAATAAGTTTGCTACCCTGTATGAAATGTTTTCTGAATTTCGTCAAGTATATTATAACTTTCCAATAGAACCAATATTTAATCCCAAAGAATTTAAAGATAATGCACCTATTGCTTACATTAATTGCTCTCATCAGAGAGATTTATTACAATCCGGCCCAGTAACCATGAGAATTGAATTTGAGACAAAAGAAAAAATATCGGGAAAAACAGCTGCGTATTGTGTTATAATACATGATAAAGTATTTAGCTATAATCCATTAACAAAAATTGTTAAACAACTTTAACTTCTCCCACCACATCAAATATCATTATTAAAATGAAAATATATCGAATAAGATCAGTTGTTTCTATACCATAGTTTGTTGCACATCAAATGGAATGTACAAAATACAAAAAGAAAAAATAGAACTATTTTTAAAAAAAATTAAACATCTAAAAAATCTTATTGAAGACTATTCGAAAAAACAATTTGTAATAAAAAAATTTAGTACTTTAAAAATTTGCTAAATAAAAATGAGAATAGTTATGGATGTTCAAGGATTTAAGGATGAACACAACAAGTTTATTCCTAAAGAACTTGCAATGTTTGATGGACATAAAATGAGTCATTATATTTTTAAACCACCGTATCCACTACAAATGCTTCCACCAGAAACATACAAGCAAGCAGAATGGTTAATGAAATTTCATCACTGCATCAATTGGAATACAGGATATATTCCTCTTCATAATTTTTCATCTATAGTAAAAAACTTAACAGAAAAAGGAGAATTCATTTATATTAAAGGAGAAGAGAAAGCTAATTTTATTAGAAAATATTGTACTAAGCCAATAATTGAATTGGACGAACAACCTGTTTTAATTAAATCATCTCCTAAATGTTTTTATCATTCTCAATCACCTTCAATGTGTGCCCTTTCTAATGTATTCTTTATGTATAAAAATTTTTTTATGAATGAATAAATTAACAATGAATGTAATAATATTTTTTTTATTTATCCACATCCCCACATTACTAACAGAAAATTATATTTTCCTATCTTTACATAATCAAATATTTAAACATAACAGCCGTTACACAATAATAAAACAACTATAAAAATTTAAATATTTTATTTCACACTAACTTAAATTAACCAATAAATCAATACATAAATTTATTTCTTTATTGAGTCCAATTTTTTTAAGTTCATCAAAGAATTTTAACACATTTTTAGTCTTCAAAAATTCACTACACAATTCTGCTGCTTTTTTACAAAAATTTGCATGATCAACATATTTTATATATAACAATAAATCTTGACCCTCACTTTCTTCTTCAACTAAACAAGATAAATATCTGGAACATGCTTCGTTCATAATGAACCCTTCATAAAGGTCCCTCACAAAATTTTCAATTTTAGGCATCATCTTCACCACGCAATTTGATTAGTTCTTGTAATACAACAGGATCTCTAATATATTGGTTTAAATGACGAACTTCATGATGAAACCAACTTAACTTCACTAATTCACGTATAAAATGTACAATATCTTTCTTTTGAAAATAACGTTCGCACAATTTCACAGCCTCTGTATGGTTTTTGGATATATCCAAATAATATTGAAACCAAGATGGACCACTATCAACTGCATAATGTTCGAACTCAAAAGCAGAACTTTTACATTTTTTATAAAATTTTTGAATTAATAAATTTAATTCACTTTCGTTAGAAGCAGAAGACATATTTCATTTTAGTATGTTTTAAGCTGGTAAAGTGTTGCTTTTATAATCAAAATTTAAAGAAGGGATACAAGGTCATGTTAACATGTATACGAAGTAACTCGAATGTATACGAAGTAACTCGAATGTATACGAGATAATTCAAATGAGAAAACAAAAGAGGAGGAGGATGAAAAGCGTTGATGATACGAGGTTTTTTAATAAGTATAATGAGAGATTTGAAAAGTATAATGAGAGAAGAAAAGAGGAGGAGGATGAAAAGTGTTGATGATTTACTCTTACTCCTCCTCCTCCTCTTTCCTTCTCTCATATATCCACTACTCCCATTAGAAAATAAATTATTGCAGTAAAGTAACTATTCACATAATAAACGCGCAATGCACAATTCTATACAAGTAATTTTTTTTAAAGCGAGGATATATCTGGATAATTTTTTTTTCTTTTTAGGTTTAAAAGCAATCATTTAAGTTATTTACATAAACAATAACAAAACTTAATCGATACTAGTGTAAAAAACAGTCGGCAAAACTATTTTTATTTTTTTAACAAAACCAGGACTGAGCGGATGGTAGAATCTGATCTCCATGGTCTCGAAGGATTACCATAAAGATCCCTCAGTGTTCAATATTTGGACCTCCTTTGTATATTCTTTATATAAATAAATTGCCTGAAATGTCTGAAGAACAAACTATACTATATGCTGATGATACATCATTTATATTCAGTGAAGACATGGCGGAATTGCTATCGATAAAAGTTTGATCTGTAATCGAAATTCTTGATGAGTATTTCTTCTTCTTCTTCTTCTTCTTCTAGGTAGAACCAAGTTCTGTTATCTATACAATGCCTCATCGATCCTCATTTGAGGTCGAAATCTAGCTGTCTCTCCATCTTTTGGGGGGCCGTCCAGGCGGCCGTTTGGTGTTTGGTTTCTCTCTCATCACGGTTTTTGCTAGTCTGTCATCCTCCATTCGTTCCACGTGATCTCTCCACTGCCTACGACGGTTTTGAACCCACTTCGCAACATCCCCCACTCCGCTGTCCTCGTGTATTTTTGCGTTTCTTATTCTATCTCTTAAACTTGTTCCTGTGATCATTCTCAGCGTTTTCATTTCTGTGGTTTTCATAATTTGTTTTGTCTTTGTGGTTTCATTTCTTGTTTCTGCGCCGTAGGTCAATATCGGTCTTACACAGACCTTGTAAATTCTTGCTTTGCTCTCAACCGTCATATTTTTATTGTTCCAGATCATGTCTCTTAGTTGGCCTGATATCATGGCCGCTTTGTTGACCTGTGTGCGTACTTCTTCCATTACTGCCCTGTTACTTGTTATATGTGCTCCTAGGTATTTAAACTGCCCAACCTGTTCGATACGTTTGTCATCAACCATTAGTTTGCATCTTACCGGTTCTTTTGCTATTACCATTGCTTTGGTTTTCTCCACAGATATCTTCATATTATACTGTTTGGCTGTTCGATTGAGATGGAAAAGCATTCTTTGTAAGTTGTCCTCGCTATCTGCTGTCAAGGCAACATCGTCTGCAAAGCATATAATCAGTGTTGTGTCCCATTAGGTACCCAATATTTGTGCTTTTTACCTCATCAATGATTTCGTCCATGATTACATTGAAAAGTGTTGGACTTAGGCTATCACCCTGTCTTATTCCTATGGATAGCGGGATTTCCTCTGTTAGAGTGTTATTTGTTTTAATTACCATGGTGTTTCAAAAAAGGACAGAATCAATGCAACTTGGTCAGCTTATCATGCATTTGTACACTTTTGACCCACATATGGTCTAATTTTTTGAAATAATTCGTGTGATGTAAAAAGAGTTTTGATTCTGCAGAAAATATTCGTACGAAGCATTTTTGTAATGAAACAACAGAATAGCCGTAAAAATATTTTAATTATGGTTAATAACGGGTATCTTTTTGAAGGTGGATCTTTTAAATAAAACTATATCACTAGAAATAAAATAAACCAGTTTTCTGATAAATATAACTTTATTTATTTGCAGAAAAATGCTGAGTTTCCTCTTGTAAAAATTTTTTATTCTATACCTGGAATGTGCTTATGCTTCCCTGGAAAAGCTTAAAGTGTGTCCTAAAGATCTTTTTATGTAAGAAAGCCTTCTATATACATTGGATGAGTTTTACGAGTATGACAAGAACAATAGTTTTTCTAACAATAATTTTGTTGTTAGCTTTATCTTTGAATTCTAAATTTGTATTTTTTTATTTATTTTTTTACCTTGTTTTTTATTTCAAGTTTTAATTATTTTGTTTTTACTACATCACTTTGATAGAATTTATCAATAATAATATTTAGAACTGTATATTGCTAAGGTTTTTTTTCCTTTTCATTTTTTTGTCTAGAGCCATGAGTAAAGTTTAATTTTTAAGTAGTATTAATCATGGTAGTAACTTTTTTTTGACATTGGTCCATACTCATTTATTTACTTATTATAATAAATAAAGGCTTATTTATCTATCTACCTTTTCCTTAATTCACTAGTCCGCTATTTACATTCCAAATTAAGTTTTTTTTTTCAGAAAAACTTAAAAAGTAATGAATACTGCTCAAAAATAAGAATTTCTTTTTTTCAAATAACGAAACTTATTGGCATAATATGAAACAATTTATTTTATCTTTTATACAAAGCACGATGTTATTATCTCTGAACCTTTACATGCTTCGAGATAATTGTTTTTAAAAATTCATACATCATGTAGATTTATCCTTACAATGGGTATGAGCGTAGCTGAAATGGAAACTGCCGTTTACATTTTTCGTGGCTTTTTCACACAGTGAATTTTGTAAAACAAAATATACAACCGAATAACTAAAAAATTATTGATTTGTAATTAATTTACATGAAAATAATTCGTATAGAATAATTAATAGTGATCGAAAGAAATAAATTCCAATAATAGTTTTACTCCTAATTCCCTCTCTCTTTCGCAAGGTAGGAAACCTCAGTCCCTGTGTACTTACCAACTTGCGATTCTCAGCCAAAGCCACCCCTCCTAATGTGTCCCTAATTTATTTTTTCCATGCTTTTTAGCAACAAGACTGATTGGTCTAAGCGATTTGAGTTGAAACCATTTTCTGTTCATTTTTGATACGTAAATTACCTTCGCTATCACCCTTCCAGCTAGTACACAGGACCCCGGTAAGTACCTTCTAATTTCTCTGGAGCATACAGGGGAGGTCAAAATAACCCTACTTTGTCGTAGAAAAATAATTCCTAAAATGCCCCTTAACGGAGGTACAGAGCCCAAAAGGGATAACCAGCGATTTACCTTATCGTTTTGAACCGACTTATATTATTAAGACTCACTAAACCATACTGCAGTAGATGTTTAGATCATCAGAGAAGTCAGGAATGGACTTACAGCCACACTCGTTGTGTCCAATTTCTGACAGGAGTCATTTACAGAGCTAAAACAGATTTTTTTTTAAATACTTTGTTCATTCCTCTTAATTTTATTCGATAAAACTGTCGGTTTTCGAGAGAAATTGGTTTTTATGCGAAAAATTCATAGGTTACTAATACTGAACAAAAACAGGTAAAAATAGAATACGCAGGATGGACTGATGTGCTTCAATTTATGGGGAACCGCTGTCTCACGTTTCGAAGGAAAGAAGATGTTATGCTGAAACATTTCCCGCTCAGACATTGTCAAGTCCAGAAACATTTCAAAGGGTTGATCAGGGCTACAAAACTACAAAGGGGAGTGAGACAAGGGGACACTATCTCGCCAAAACTGTTCACCCCAGTCCTAGAGGACATTTTTAAGGAACTTAAATGTGACATCAAAAGTATAAGCATCGATGGAATATACGGGAACCATCTCAGATTTGCTGATGACATAATCTTAATAGCAAGTAATCTCCAAGAATTGAACGAAATGCTACAACAGCTAAATGACGTATCCGCATCTGTAGGCATTAAAATGAACTACAACAAAACAAAAAACATACAATACAGAACCAGAGAATAGAAAATGTCGAACACTATGTATACTTGGGTCATTTCATCAGACTAGGGAAATCAAACCAGGATGCTGAAATAAAAAGAAGAACACAGCTGACATGGGCCGCTTTCGGTAAACTTGCATACATCCTGAAAAATAATTCAATTCCCATAAATCTAAAAAGAAAAGTATAGGACACATGCATATTACCGGTGTGTACGTATGGATTAGAGACCATGTCCCTCACCAAAATGTCCGCTAAAAAATTAGAAACAGTCCAAAAAGCGATGGAAAGAAACATGCTTGGAATATCATTAAGAGACAGGATCAGAAACACCGAGATAAGACGCAAAACGAAAGTCAAGGACATCGTGGAGGAGGTTGCAAAGATGAAGTGGCGAAGGGCTGGTTACATAGCCCGATATGAGGACAACAGATGGACACGATAAATCCTGGAATGGAGACCGAGGGAGACAACAAGAAGCACGGGAAGACCTCAAAAACGATGGGTAGACAACATAAGGACAGTGGCGGGCAGACAGTGGATGAGATTGGCGAAGAATAGAGAAAGATTGAAACAATTGAGATAGACCTACATCCAGAAATGGATGGACAGAGGTTGACAAAGAGAGAGAGAGAGAGAGAGATCAGGGCTCAATTAATTTATAATATTATTAAAATGCAAAATTAGTGAAAACGTTTAAATCTTATTTTGGAAAATGTTCAAAATGGGCTCTACGTTCTTCAATACATTTTCTTATTCTTCGAATATTTTCCCACTGCACTGTAAATAATATTCCGGCATTATTACGGACTTCGTCAGAATGCTGTGCTATTTTCGCTAGTAGTTCTTCTCTACTATATACTGGTGTTGAATAAACTAGTTTTTTAGGTATCCCCAGAAATAAAAGTCTAAAGGATTTGGTGGCCATAAAACAGGTCCACTTTGATCTATCCATCGAGAGCTAAAAACGTTAGTTTGAAGGTTGTAGACAATGTTGAAGAATGACTAAAATGTGGTCGGACTTGCATTGTCTTTATTTTTATTTTTACGACGTTTCGATTAGGTTGTATTTCTAATCGTTATCAAGTATAAACTGAATGTTTTGTCTTAAGACCACGAGCTTATATAAGGACTGTGTCCATTGAAGCGCAACGTTTCGCTTCACTGTACATACCTCAATGATTTGATGTTACAAGGTTGTGGTTGCCAAAGATTAGGTATCTCAACACTCGGTTTACTGAAGATTCCATTATTGTTTTTAATGTATGCTGCTTCTATAAATTTTCTTTTTTTCCTATTGGGTGCCATATATGTTGCCGCAGCCTCAGACCATTTTATATGGTGTTGTTTATCCCAGGAGTGTTCTGCAATATCTGATCGCGACGTTTCCCCTTTTTGTGTATGAGTTTTATGTTCCTTAATTCTAACTTCTAGCGGTCGTTTGGTTTCTCCAATATACATTTCACCATACTCACATGGAACTTTGTAAACACATTCTTTTTTATCGATAGTTTTAGGTTTTGTTTTTGTTAAATGAGCTCTAAGGGTATTTCCTGATTTAAAGGCTGCAATTCGTCTTATTTTCTCCGACGTTCCCTTAATGCACGGAATTGCGAAGAAGGAATGTGTTTCTTGATGTTCAGTGTTCGTTGTTCTAAAATTATTTATAACATCGTCAATTAGTTTTAAAGGACAACCATTCTGTTGTAAATTGGATTTAATATTTGCTACCTCTTTTTCCAATGATTCGGCATTATTGCATATAGATATAGCGCGATTATAGAGGTTGCGTATAATTCCTCGTTTTGTTACAACAGAATGATTAGAACTATCTGTTGTAACTATCTGTCGTAAAAATAAAAATAAAGACAATGCAAGTCCGACCACATTTTAGCCAAAAACGTTAGTTAAGTTTTGACGTAGTATACAGTTAAAATGAGGTGGCGCACCATCATGCCTGTACATTTGCATTATTCTATCAAGAGGTATATCTTCCAATAAATTATATAAAATTTGCTGCAAAAATTGTAAATAAATCTCACCATTGAGTCGTCCTCCCTAAACAAATAGACCTATAAGGTCTTTCGATGATGCCAGCCCACATATTTATAATAATGCTTTGTTGGTATTTATTTTGAATTATAGCATGTGGGTTTTCATCAGCCCACAACTGTAAATTATGTGAGTTTCAAACTGGTCTTATCGGTAAACAGAATAGGGTTAGAAAAATTTTGATTTAATTAATTGAGCCCCGATCAACCCTTTGAAAGTTTCCTGGACTTGACAATTTGTGAGGTGGAAATCTTTCAGCATAACATCCTCTTGCCTTTGAAGAGCGCTTTTTCATTAAACAAGCATGGCAGCACACTCTGCGTAATTTATTTTGTGATTAGCATTAGTAACTTTTGAATTTTTCGCATAAAAACCTATTTATCTCGAAAACCGCCAGTATTATAGAAATAAATTAAGAGTGCCTTTAAAGAATAGAAATGACTAAAGTATTTGTAAAATCAGTTTTCAGCTCTGTAAAATAACACCTGTCAAAAATTAAGCCCAACGAGTATGGCTGCAAGTCCGTTCCTGACTTCTCTGAGAACCTAAAACATCTACTTAGTATAGTATAATGAGTCTTTATGACCTCTATAAAATATTAAAATATAGAACCGATAAAGTAAATCGCTGGGTACCCCTTTAGGGCTCTATATTTGCATTAAGGGGTACTTTGGGAATTTTTTTCCATGACAATCTAGGGTTATTTTGATCTTCCCTGTATACTCCCGAGAAATTAGGAGGTACTTACCGGACATCCTGTATAGCTCCACACTAAGCTATTTCTAAAAACTCTCCTCTGTAAAAAAAAATAAAATCTCCATACCGTTCTGAGACAGTACACTCTCTACTGGTGATTTGTAGAGCCAAAATGATTTGACAGCCTTCCCTATCACTTTGACAAGTCACCAGTCCTCTTACTGAGGTCATTTAAATGGTCCTTCGAAACCAACTGCCGTTGCATTGTCAATTATCAGGCTGCCTGAAAAGTAAGTTTAGGGATTTAATTAAGGGGTCTTTTAGGTCACAATTTTTCAAAAAAGAAATTTTTTTATTCATTTTTTTTTAATAGAAAGAAAAGAGATATCATTTTATAATTTTGCACATAATTCGTACTGTTAGTATACAATTTTTTTTTTGATTTTTTTATGGATTTTTTACCCATAACAATTTTTTTTAAAAAAACATCAAAAAGTGACGACGGACGTGATTCCAGGTGACTGAAATATCTGAAAAAAAATACCTAATTAATCCTTGTTCAAGTGCCCATGGTCTGTACCGGAATGATTTATTTTCAACAAAAAATAACAAATTGAAAAAAAAATCCATTTTTGAGGGTGAAAAATCGGGTAAAAATAGGAAAATTTGTTACCGATCAAAATGTTTCCCGTTCTGACCATGGGCACTTGAACAAGTATTAATTTGGTATTTTTTATTTTTGTTTTGTCAGACGATTCAGTTACCTGGAATCACGTCGGCCGTCATTTTTTGATGTTTTTTTTTTAAATTGTATTAATTATAAAATGATATCTCTTTTCTTTTTATTAAAAAAAAATAATAATAAATTTTTTTTTGAAAAATTGTAACCTAAAAGACCCCTTAATTATTTAACAACAGTTCTGTAGCGACACACAACTTGTTCGGTAATATCAATTTTTACTTTAGATAAAATATTTTCTACTTAAATTTTAAACAGCTCAAAGATTCAGTCAATGTTTAGATACTGCATAGGATGTAATCCTAGCCAAAAGAATCATGCGTGGTTCAATGATCTTTCGTTCATCACGCCCCCTACTTTACTCTTAAACTTATGACGCTAACTACACGAGAGGATTGATAATTTGGTAATACTGCAGAAGATATTATGAATGATTTTTAACATTTTTTTGTAATAATTTTCACCGCTTCGAGCTCACCTTTTTAGACTAACTCACCATTCCAGAGTGATTTATCCAGAAAGCAAAACTATACAAATTTTTAAGTTACATTTACTATAAAGCCCAAAGATTGTATTTTTATTTTGATTATCCCGACCATGAGATGATCAAGGAATCTGAAATTTCGTGGTGTCACGTAAAATTATGTCAACAATGATTGCCCGAAATGTCAAGATAATATCTTGAAACTCAACTAGCTGATGAACCACCTTAAGAGTATTCTATTAAGTTTTGAATTCATTACGTCCTAGTACATACTTACTAATACAATTTAAATAAGTTTTGTTAATTCTCCATAAAATGTTAATTATTCCATTAGTCAAATTCAATAATTAACCCAACATAACTTTTTATATTACCTTGTTAACAGTGTTTTAAGAGTTTTATGTCATCGTAACTATGGTCGTATTCGTAAATTTCCAAAAATAGCAGTAAAATGCTATATAAAAGTTTATTTATGACGGCTCAGTTACGTTCATTGTAGAATAGACTTGAACAGGAAAAATAAAACAAGTTATTGCATAATTTACAGAAAAAATGTACAACAGTACTGTTGGAAAGTGCATCCAAAATTTTATTTTTACCCAGTGGTGATTATCAATACATAATGTATGCAAATCAATCATTGGTCCTTGGCTCTCAAGTATTTTCCAGGGCTCTGTTTTAAGTCTTTTATTTTTAACTTTATACTTATGATTTTTACAATTTATGGTACTATAATATAACTGTAATACAGCTTGCAGACAATTTTATTATTCATCACAATGCATAAACATACCAAGAACGTATTGTTAAGCCTAACATTGTGACATCACCAGACGACTTTCGTAATAACAGGAAACTATGTAATTACTAAGTTGGTATATTATCGTCTTGACCTTACAAAGATTATATAATTTGAACGTTGTCTTTGCATTATTGCCTGGTATCACCATTTAGCCTCACTTTAATTTCCATGGCAATTGAAACTTGAGATATAAGATGAGATTTCAGATATTTCAAAAGCGGTTAGACATGGTCTAGATGCCATGATGCATTTGACATCACAGTATAACGTCAACGGTCCATGACTTCGACATTAACACATTCTAAAAGATAGCGTAATAATGCCAGCTTACTATTTAGGTTGATGACGTTTACGTCATATTTTTCTAAACAAAACGTGTTATACAGAAATAAATAAAATACCTATATGTAGTATTACAATTACACGAACAATATATTTAGAAAATAATGTTAAAATTTTTCATGATAAATCCTTATAACAAACTAAACATACCATTTCTGTCCTATGCTTTGTTTACACTCTTTAGTAATGTAATCACTTATCCTACCCAACTTTGGCTTATTAAGCCTTTCTGTTTGTTTATACTATCAACAGTATTATGTAACGTAATTAATATGGGCAGCACGAAACAGGATACAAAATTTGAACCAAAATAGCACAGGAAAAGATACAAAAAGTATGAATGAAAAATACTCAGCAGATGTCTTCCTATTGAACTTTTCTTATTGTTCATGTTTTATGAGTATATTAATTATTTTTTCTTTTCTTAACTTGAAGATAATTAGGCCAGAGAACGGCAGCTTTTCATCGGTGAGCAGATGGTGTGTAAGGAGTACTTTTACCAAAGCGCCACTTAATTCTTTGTATGTTCTTTCATTGAGTTAAGCCACTAAACTGAGAAAAGTAGTTTAAATGATATTTTTTATTCATAAATTGAAATAAAAGGACTTAGATTACCTTTGATTACATCTACTAAGCTAATTTTACCAGATAAAACTTACAACATACTGAAATAAAAATAAATCAACTTCCTACATGCCTGAGCTTCAAATAACCCCTAACCAAAATCATTTAATTATTGCGTCATGATCATTGGCAAGAGATCAAAAAAATATATATTTATGATAATTAAACTACACAGTAAAATATTATCACGACTGCATCACAGATCGTGTGAAACATATTTCAACAATTAATTAATTAATAAGAAAATGGTAAGATCTAACATCTTAACAAATATATCGAATATTCATATATCTGCTTAGGAGGTCTTACGTCTTAATAGAGAATTAGCTTCCAATAAAGGCATAAGGTAAAATGCAAAACGTATCACTATTGTACAGAGGCCACACCCAGGCGAGAATATATCGGCATGTCAGAGATCACACTGCCGTTGACGGATAAAATTTTGGAATTATTTGGGCTTCGGACCATAGAATAATATTTTCGTGCCTTAGTAGGTAGCCCAGGAAAGGAATAATGAAGGCTTACCTCTTTTCTGTAAGGATACAACAAAAAACACACCATTGTGGAACACGAAATGATGAAGTAATTTCGTCTAACTACATAACTTGACCCGCTTGTCAGGAGAAATGTGAGATGTACAAATGTTAGAACAGAACATTGGATTTTACTTCCTCCTTCCAGGTAACGTTTCCTTTCGTCTGACTGCTTCTCGATCTGCAAGAACTACTTCGATTGTTGCCACGTTGAATTTAAAATAATAGGACGGGGATATATCACATCTAGCGAAATTTGCATTTGACTGGACGGAATAAAGATAATAAAAAAGTGGCAATGCTCCACGTTTCAAAAGACTGATTCAGGGACGAAATTAATCACCCTTAAAACATAGTTACGATTTATGACAAATGCTCCAGAATTATATCGAATGATTTTCTCATCTGCTCGAAACGATTATTAATTTATGTTGTAATACAGAAATAAAATACTACAAACCCTTCACATTTGTCAAACAGAAACACAGTCATCTATATGGTCTTTTGGCTCACGTCACTGCACTGGTACATCAAAAAATATTTTTTTAATAGAATCATTGTACCAACCTGTCAAATATTTATAACATTTTTTACAACACACTCTGGGCACGCGCGAATGACATTGACCTTAAATTCCAGTCTTAAAATAAGCTTTATAATTTTTCAAGCAGCAAAGAAATTGATCTTTTTCACCATTGTAAATGAATTGGCTACAAACATAACAAAAAAAGTTAGGCGCAAATGTTGTTAAAAAAATGATCTGGATTAAAGTCGCATCGGTAAAGAACTTTCTAAGCGGCTACCCATCAAAGTACTAACCAAGCCCGACGGCTACTAATTTCGGTAATCAAACGTCGAATGGCCTACCCACCGAGATGAGTCATCGCCTGCGACAAATTGTAGATTTATGAATTCTAAATAAATACCTTAACTTTAATAGGATCAAATTGTAGAATAGTTATTACTCAATGGACTCCCCCACACTTTCCTGATCCTCTCCTTTGTATGTGATGTTAATTTTTTTTTGTAGTGAGCTTTCCAACTTCTTTTTGTCGTAAACTAACAATTACCTCAAGGATATAAAGAGAAAGAGAAAAGTTTTTGTAAATACATAACACTTATCAAACTGTATGTTTGAAAGATAGAATTAGGGGTTTTTTGGGGGTATATACCCGTCTATCCGAGAATCCTCAACACTAGTGCCCACAAATCGGATTTCTGTGTAACTTATCCAGAAGGGTGGCTCTGGCTCTAGATAAGCACCGGGCCGTGGGACGAGCTGGCGAATTGCCTTGCAGCAAAGCCATCAAAACGAAGAAAGAAGAAGAAGAATTTTAAATGTTTTGATGACATAAAACAACACTTTTTTATTTTATGTACGAGTGTACCTATTCCAAATATGGGTAAATTTTATGGTTTTATATAATACAATTCAAACTGTTTTTTTATTATAGAGGACGCCCCTCAGTATAGGTATAAAATGCTAATTTAAAATTATGTTTCAATAGTAGTGACAAAAAATTTAGATAAATTTGTTCATAAGTAAATTAAATAATTCCAATGAAAACAGACAGGCAGATAGATACTTATATAGTATATTATTTTTGTATTTTCATTAGCTGAATAGGATGTAACAGGCTCTCTTTTAATTTTACGCCTATTCTATTAAAATTTGGGATTTTTCAAGAGATCGTATTCCTCTCGCCATCTATAGACATCGGTTTTAACTAAGATCGCGATTTCGCCAGATTTCTATATCGGTATCCTTTATTGATTTTCGATCCAAGAATTGCCCATTTTTTTCTGTGGCAGCTTCAAGTGAATTATATTGAATTTTGGGGATACGTCGTATCGAATATTTTTCCAATCATTAGGACATGGATTTAAAAATCTTTTGAAATATGCATCTTGGAAATTCTAGTCGTGCTGGCAGTACTGTAGAATTATTTAAGAGAAAAATCAATGATTATCTGTGTGTTTTATTATTTAATTTGATCAATCTACACCAAAGTCAGGTACCTATATTTTTTATTTTTCTTTATGATCGTCGACTTCAATAAATTTAATTATTTCTATTTTGCTAAAGCCATAACCTCATAAAAGATTTCCAGAATACTGAATCCCAGCTTATTTCCTTTTGTTTCAGGGGCCAGCAATTTAAAACCATACAAGTTATTTCAAGTTTTGTCTAGCATTTAAAGAATTGAAATAATTTATTCAATCTTTATTTCAGTTTCTCTAAGCTATTATCCGAGTTTGGTAGATTTATTGCAGTTTTTTGTCCTTGTTTTTATGCAATATCAATGTTTTTGAAGATTTGTCGTCCCCAATAGAAATACTACATATTTCTTTGAAACAAACTACTTCTACTGTCGAATGTGTTGAATTTGATTCCATTTTGGCCACATATATCAAAGTACTCACAAGGAGATATTAAAACATTCAAGATCTGTTCTGATTCAAAGTATCTCTTTAGCGAAGACCATATTTTAGTGACTGCAGCCCGATAGCAAGTACTCACGAACAGATAAGTAGCTTTATTATTTAAATTTGTAAGAAAAAGAAACATATTACAAAGCAAATTGCAATTTTCGTTGGCAAACTATGCCATTTTTGCTTTATTACTTATAACTACAGCTAACATATCTTTGACATTTTTGCTTTGTTTTTATAGTTGCAGCTAACATATCTATGGTATTTCTGCTTTATAATTTTTAACTACAGCGAACAAGTATTTTTATCAAAGTTAATTTTATAACTTAGTATAAGTATTTAGAGTTTTATTTGGATAATCTGAAGATCTGTAGAGACTAAGTTTTCCCAAAGTTACCATTTTATCAGTTTTTAGCTACAGATAACTCCTTAAATTTGACTTTCGGTAAGAGTAACTTCAGGAAGGGCTGTTTTTGCATTTTATTGCAAGTAAATCATAAAAACCCCGCCCGTACATAATTGTCACGACGATGAGAGCTAGCTGTAGATATTTTAAAAGAATGGAACTTGACATAATCGACTTTCATTATTTATAAACCATTCAATGAGTAAGTAACTTAGTAATAGGAGTTATAAGAATATGCGGAAGTGAGCGAAATATATGTTCAATATCGCGGACAAGTTATAAAAAAAGTGAAGTATAATATTTATTTTTAGTACATTGCAGATTTTTGGTCTCCTAAATTCACAAAGCAATAAACGCATCATTGAAAAATAATAAACAAGATTTTTCTGTTGGTAAAACGTCAAAAATATCCCAATATGACTAATGAGCCAGCCTGTATAATATTTAATTTAGAAAAAAATTTTGGTTACATATAATTTTGCGCAAATAATTTTTATGATAGAGATAGGGGTTAATCATAACCAATTACTCAAAATCTTTTTACGCTACTATTTAAAACACTAAATCAAAAACAATAACTAGAAATGTATTTTAAAATACCATAAAAGCTTTTTAATGTTAAAAATTTCAATGTGTCAAGCTAGATATCAGTTTATCAAACATATTTCCATACTTGCGGAAATATTATACTCTTAAATCTAATTTTGTGCATCATATCAAGTTACGATATATTTTGATACATTTATTACATAATGTTATACACACTTTGCATTAAATTTCATAGAGAGCTTTTATATTATTATCACCAAAGGGATTATTAATGTCGTGTAATGGCCTACATTATTGTAAAGGGTCTATTTCGTAGTAAAATATGAAACGTTATCTATTATTATTGAGTTTTCAGGAAGATAGTAGATTTTACCTATTGATAAATGATATTAAGCACCCTTCGATAGTTTCAGTGATCGATATACCGAGTGACCGATAACTATAGATCCATGAGTAATACCATAGAAGAAATATACCAAGAATTCCTATCCTGTGCTATAATTTTGACGCTCCTAAATGGTACGCCAAACTAGTACGCCGTCTCATTCATAAAAGGCAATTTACAATATTGTCAATAACTGATATCTATATCAGTATTTTAATGTGTTATACATACTTTTGTTAGAAACAAGTATAAAAGATTTAAATTTTCGGATTTATCAATGACCGAGTTTTAATACTTAGCGCTTCCAATCCTCCCATAAGAATGAGCCGTCTTAGTATAATTCGTCAATGGTAATGCGATAACTAAGAATTATTATTTATATGATATTTCAAGTAGTTATTGAAAAAAAGATTTGTTAATTTATCGGTGACTGTTGATCCGCCTAGGTTTCGCACGAGTAAGATTGGGGTTCTAGGAAGGTATTATATGCGAATTTACCTCTAATTTCATTTTAGTAACCGATCAATCAGCTTTCTAGGTACTGAAAATTATTTCATTCGATTCTTTATGTATTAGAGGAACTATTTATACACCAATGAATAAAATAAATGAATGTTTTTTATTACCACTATTAGTAAAAAATAGTTATAAATTAACGCCAAAAATGTATGCGTGGGGATTAATTAATTCATTTATAAGGCGTATAAATTTCGTTGTTTTTGAAATGCCTACGTTTAATTCATATTAATGACGCTTACTCTTTCTCGTGCATTTTTTCATAATAAATTATTTAAACAATCATTAAAGCAGAATAAGTTGTTCGTAATAAAAGGGAGTTAAAATGATTGGCGTTTGCTTCTTTCCCTATTTTACACACTAGAGTGAAACTGAACTGACCCATTTGACCCTATATAACGAAGGATGTAAACAAAAATATATTGCACGACGCACTAACGAGCATTTGGTCTCAAAAACCGGACAAAAAGGAGAAATGCAAACTATACAAGTAATCATCGAAATTATTTTTTTTGTATACCTGAGTAACCGTACTATCATAAAAATATGACAAAGTGGCCCCTCCACGCAGCTACGCTCCGCACAGTTAACGGCAATCTAAGCTTCGTTCAATACGCACGCATTCGTTCTTGATAGATTTTTTTTAGACTTGTGTTTTTTGTTTGGTATTTTGTAAAGTGAATATTAAAAAAAAATTTTTTTGTGATAGAATCTGAAGAACAAGGTATGTATTTAATTTTAATATATATTATTTAAAAATATAATGACTGTTTAGTATTCTTATGGACCTAAAACAATATGCAAGAAAATTTTCAATTCTTTTGTTTTTCTTTTTAACTAATTAGTGTCTTTGAAAATGTTCCGAGCTAGGTCGGGCTATAATTCTTTTTTTATAATAAACTATAGACCTTAGCCATATCATAACAGTCAAAACATTTTCCACATGTTTCCACCTCTTACAAAAAACCGCTTTGAGTTGTACGGTTTTTTTTTTGCAATAATTTTGGTTATTTTTTACTTACTTACATATTTTTTTTCCTACAGGTAAAATTTTACATCAAATGTTATTAAGGTATATCGTAAAACGATATACATGCTTTTTAAACAAAGCACATCCAGCACACTTGAAGATAAGGTATCATTTATGGAACATAAGCTTTGCGAAATGATGAAATGTCTCCAAAACGAGTACCATACTTTAAGTTACGATTTAAAACATTTTAATAGTGATTTGATGAAAAGATAGATATCATCTATCTATATTGAAGAAAGATTTTTGGAAAAAAACGAGAAATAGCTCAATACATCAATACAAGTACATAACTGGGCCACGAATTCTATGGGACGCTCAAGGAAGCATTTCCAAGAATTATATGATCGTAGTAAACGACGAAATACACAAGAACTCCGCGAACAGGTACCTGTTGAGGAGCTTTCCTATGAAGCCAGCGTAAGTCAACAAATGTCTGGAAATGCCGCGGCCTCTAAACTTATAATAGATGCAACTTCAACACCAACAAGAGCCCAACTTTACAGGAAGGTAATAAATACTGCTCAGAAACCGAAAGTAAAAAATTACACACCTGAACAAGCTTTGCAAATCTTTGTTGAAGGTGAATTTACAAGGAGGCAGTGGGAGTTGTTACACGATTCCAATAAGGGTATATTTCCTTGGTATACTCTAATTAGAGAAGAAAATAAACTCTGCAATCCAAAACAAAAATCAATCCCAATTACGGAGACGAGTATTGAAGTTGTGCTTCAGAACCTACTTGATCACACAGTAAAGAGACTTTGTTTTTATCTTGAGATAGATTTTTTATGGGAAAACGTACAATAACCCTAAGTCAACATATAAAACGATACCCATTACGTTTTTTTAATATTACTCCCCTGCCCCTCCCCACCCTAAGTCAGCGCCTCTTCACCCGATTGATAAAATAATGCCAGAAATGAAATCGGAGCACCTAAAAAAACATATAAAACGATACCCATTACGTTTTTTTAATATTACTCCCCTCCCCCTCTCCACCCTAAGTCAGCGCCCCTTCACCCGATTGGTAAAGTAATGCCAGAAATGAAATCGGAGCACCTAAAAACATATAAAACGATAACCATTACGTTTTTTTTAATATTACTCCCCTCCCCCTCCCTACCTTAAGTCAGCCCCCCTTCACCAGATTAGTAAAATAATGCCAGAAATCAACTTAGCGCCCTCAAAAATCCCCGGGTACTGATTTTGACACATCTAGAGTCAAAAACAACGACGTTATTAATTTTGTCCGGTTTTTGAGGCCAAATGCTCGTTAGTGCGACGTCTACAATATCGAAGACACGGTAAAATGTGCAAAAAGGGTGCAATAGTTATAAATGACCGTCTTTGATACACGCGTACGAATAATAAAAGAATCAACGCCAACATGGCATGTCAAATTTTCGCCAACATGGCACGTCAAATTTTCAAGTCTTTTTCAGCCAATAAAACGAATCAAATTGATTTTCCAGTAACGTATATTTGGTGAAATGTGAATAAATTAAAACTATTCTGTTCACGGATGAAACCAGGATACGATTATAAGAACTTGATCGACAAGAATTTGCCTATCGAGCAGCTGACTAACATAACGCCCAATCTCATGTATAGACTTGGTTTTGAAAAGAGATTATATGGGAGCAGCGAAAGCATTGATGAAGCATTCCTACTCTAGATATCATAGAAGAGCTTCAGGTTACAACAAATTTGAATGAATCGCAATACTTTAAGAATACATTACACGGTAGCATGTCAATAAGACTGCACATAACTTAAGAACTTATTGAAATCAAAATGTATTTTATATATCAACGTTGAATACAATATATTTGCGATTACGGGTTATATTAGAGAAATTATTTTAATTCTCAACCAAGCGAAAAAACATTATACTATACGGCCAGGTATACTCTGTGTTAACACTGCTAGAGACAAAGTACAAAACATTATCTAAGATTGCAAGAAATTACCAGAAAATGGTGAAAGCCACCTGAAGACTGGTTTCGAACTCATTGGTTCTCGTTTGTACAGGATAGACAAACGACCCTAAAAATAGATAAGCGCATCCTTCAAGTAACTTATATTAGACAAAATCTAAAGTCTAATACAAGCAGCTCCATCTCTCAGCATTTCGCGCAATCCTAATATTTGATCTCATAGAAATCTATGTACTATATGGTATATTATAAATGGAGTTGGGTGTATAAATACATTTATATTAGAGAAACTATGTTATTTCTCAACCAACTAAAGAAATCTACTATAAAGACAGGCGTACTCTGTTCTAACAAGGTTAGAGACAAAGCACTATCTCACATTGCAAAGAAATACCAGGAATGGGTTTTGTCTGCAACTTGCACCGCTGTGCTGCATATGCGGTATTAAAGAGATAGGGGGAGATGTTCTCTATCTTCTTTCTCTCTCTCTTCCGCTTGCATGCGGCTTTATGTCTCCCATACTCTATCTTAATATATCATTATGATCTCTCAACACCTCAAATTAAACTATCTTAAATGCTATTAGACCACACTAAATCGTTTCCTAATAAGGACCCTAACTTCTCCTTTCTCTTTTATCTTTAATTTAGGCATAAAATGCATGTTTTTTCTTTGTTCCCTCTGCCTGTTCAAGCCTTAAATTGTCGGTTCATCTTTTTCGAAATTGGCCAGCACTTCTGCGACCTAACTATTCTCGAGTCGTCCATGCGATTGATACGATAGTTCCATTCCATTTTTCTCTTCAATATCCAGTTGTTTATGCTATCCACTTCACACAGTTCTCTGATGTTCTCGCGTCGCTCTATGTTCATTAGGGTTTGTTCAGCTATCTTCCGTAGTACCTTCATTTCCATTTTTTCCATCTTCTGCTGAGTTTTGTTGTCACAGGTCGTGTTTCTGCAGTGTGTGCCATTATTAGTCTAACAGATTCTGGCCTTCGTTTCCACTCTGATATCTTTATTTTGCTAAAATGGTGTTATTTAGGCATGCTGCTATCCTAGCTGCTTGGCTTGTTTGTTATCGAACCTCTGCTTTGACATCTTCATAGCCAGATACTTAAATGTCATCTCCTGTTGAATAATTTTCCAGTCGACCACAAGCTTACATCTTATCAGTGACTTAGAGGTGGTCATGTATTTTATCTAAGAAGCAGATATGATCATATTAAAAGATTTTGTTGTTTGGTTAAATGCTTGTACTAATCTATATAAGTCGTCTTCATTTTCTGCCACCTTTACAACGTCATCGGCGTAACATAGGATCTTAATCTTGCAGTCACACTGTATCTGTATCCTCTCAATTTGCATACTCTCATTATTATCTGATTCATGATAATATTAAAGAGAAGCGAGCTTGTCTAATTCCTTTATCAACTGGAATCGGATCCGTAAATTCTCTATTGATCCTGGCTCGAACTTGGTTGTCAGAATATATGTTTTCGATAGTTTTAGTTAGGTTGTGTGGGATTTGCCTATGCTAGAGGAGATATAATATATCTGTAAGCTGGACGCGGTCGAAGACTTCATCCAAGTCTATAAAACATACATATGCTGGCTTGTTGTATTCGATTGATTTCTCCATTATTTATCTTAACATAAAAACCTCAGCAGTGAATTTCCTACACGACCTGAACTCTTGCTGTTCATCTGATAAAGTGATTAAACTATTAATTTTACTTGTTATGATCTTCGTTGTTGATTTTAGGGTTATATTAAGCTAATTTATTCCTCTGTAGTTCGTTGGCATTTTATGGGGCCTTTTTTAAACATAAGGATTACAGTATTGATTCACCACTTATCTGGGATGTTATGATGGAAAAGAATTTTACGAATTAGGATTGTTAGTTGTGTTGTAAGGCACTGTCCACCATATTTAAGCAATTCATTTGTAATGTCTTCTGGACCAGGGCTTTTTCTGTTTTTTTTTAGCTTAGAGATTGATAGTCGTACGTCAAGTGCTTCTATTTCTATAATTTTGTTCGTCGTTATTTTAGGCATGTTCATTTCAATTATATTATTGTCTGCTTTATATTAATCTGCAAGATATTCAACTCTTTACTGATTTGATTGGTTTCATTAAGCTCTTTATTTTTTTTCATTGATATCGCCACATTTGCTTTTGAGGCCCATAAAAATCATTTTCTATTCATTTCGAGAACTCCTCCGAGTACTTATTATTTATTTTTTTAACTAACAGTGATGTTTCTTTCCGAACTATTTTGTATTATTCATACGATTCTGCAGTTTTTAGTGTTCTATATCATATATACGCTAATTTCTTCTTTGCATTCCTCCTTAACTTTTTGAGAGAACCATGAGGTTTTGTTTGGTGTCATTTTAGACTCCTAACTACCCTTAATGCTATTACACTAGACTGAATTCGGTTCATAACTCAGCTGGGGGAACTAAATATCAGATAGTCTAATATGACTCTTAAGGACTAAAAACTCTTTGCTCTATTGACCTTTACGAATTAAATATAAAAATATAAGTTAAAAATATTTTTCAAAAGAGTGTTTTTATCAAGAAACCACCTGACAAATTTTAAATATTCTTTATCGGTAATCAAAAGGTTTTTTTATGGATTTTTCATTAACATAGTGATAAAAAGTCTTTTATATATTGCCAATAAGCTTAGCATTAATTAAAATTTAAATTAATTTTTTTAAAAAGACGACACACAAAGACGCCACATAATTTTTTTTACTAAAAATGTCTTAAGAGTAAATATATTTACTTTTAAAAAGAACCATAACGAATTATTTTATAAACCTATATTTTAAGAGTAAAATTTTACAAGGTGTCTCTAAAAGGTATGTGCAAAAATATTAGGTGCCTTGGGGTGTTTGAGGATGAGAAATAAAGATCTGATTACAGTTCCGATGTACACAGTTTCTAATTTTCTGATTACAGTTCCGATGTACACAGTTTCTAATTTTCGACACTTTTGCGAGGTATGTATATTAGAGTGTCCCAAAGAATTTTTTTTTATTTGCTTAACTCAAGACCTCTCAAAATTTGCATAAATGATTGAAAATTATCAAAATAATTTTATTAGAATTTTTATAAAAAAAATTGAACCGACTCACCAACGAGCATTTGGCCTCAAAAACCGGACAAAATTAATAATGTCGTTGTTTTTGACTCTAGACGTGTCAAAATCAGAATCCTGAGATTTTTGAGAGCGCTAAGTTGATTTCTGACATTATTTTACTAATCGGGTGAAGGGGGGCTGACTTAGGGTGGGGAGGGGAAGGAGAGTAATATTTAAAAAACGTAATGGGTATCGTTTTATATGCTTACTTAGGGTAATTGTACGTTTTCCCATAAAAAGTCTATCTCAAAATAAAAACAAAGTCTCTTTATTGTGTGATCAAGTAGGTCTTAAAGCACAACTTCAACACTCGCCTCCGTAACTCGGATTGACTCTGGTTTTGGATAGCAGAGTTTCTTTGCTTCTCTAATCAGAGTATACCAAGGAAATATACCCTTATTGGAATCGTATAACAACTCCCACTGCCTCCTTGTAAAGTCACCTTCAACAAATATTTGCAAAGCTTGTTCAGGTGTGTAATTTTTTACTTTCAGTTTCTGAGCAGTATTTATTACCTTCCTGTGAAGTTTGGCTCTTGTTGGTGTTGAAGTTGCATCTATTATAAGTTTAGAGGCCGCGGCATTTCCAGACATTCGTTGACGTACGCTGGCTGCATAGGTAAGCTCCTCAACAGGTACCTGTTCGCGGAGTTCTTTCGTATTTCATCGTTTACTTCGATCATGTAATTCTTGGAAATGCTTCCTTGGGCGTCCCTTAGAATTCGTGGCCCAGTTATGTACTGGTATTGATGTATTAAGCCATTTCTCGTTTTTTTTTTCAAAAATCTTTTTCCAATATAGTTAAATGATTCCCATCTTTTCTTCAAATCACTATTAAAATGTTTTAAATCGTGACTTAAGGTATGGTACTCGTTTTGGAGACATTTCATCATTTCGCAAAGCTTATGTTCCATAAATGATACCTTATCTTCAAGTGTGTTGGATGTGCTTTGTTTAAAAAGCATGTACATCGTTTTACGATATACCTCAATAACATTTGATGTAAAATTTATACCTATAGGAAAAAAATATGTATGTTATAAAAAAATAACCAAAATTATTGCAAAAAAAAACGTGGAACTCAAAGCGGTTTTTTGAAGAGGTGATATGGCTAATGTCTATAGTTTATTATAAAAAAAGAATTATAGCTCGACCTAGCTCGGAACATTTTCAAAAACACTAAGTAGGTAAAAAGAAAAACAAAAAAAATAGAAAATTTTCTTGTATATTGTTTTAGGTCCATAAGAATACTAAAGAGTCATTATATTTTTAAATAATATATATTAAAATTAAATACATACCTTGTCCTTCAGATTCCATCACAAAAATTTTTTTTAATATTCACTTTACAAAATACCCAACACCAAACACAAGTCTAAAAAAATCTATCAAGAACGAATGCGTGCGTATTGAACGAAGCTTAGATTGCAGTTAACTGTGCGAAGCGTAGCTGCGTGGAGGGGCCACTTTATCATATTTTTATGATAGTACGGTTACTTAGGTATACAAAAAAAAATAATTTCGATGATTACTTGTCTAGTTTGCATTTCTCCTTTTTGTCCGGTTTTTGAGGCCAAATGCTCGTTAGTGCGACTTCTAAAAGTGCGCTAAAAAGTGAAAAATAACTATAAATTTTTATATTAAATTGAACTTTTTGAACTCGGCGCCAAACTAATATTTGACAAAATGTGATTTGCATAAACAGATTAAAAATATTTTATTTGTAATTACTTTCTTACCATAATTTATATATATTAGTGATTATTTATTTCTTTTAGAAACAAATTGGCGCCGACTTTAAAAAGTTCAATTTTATATAAAAATGTATAGTTATTTTTCACTTTTTAGACCAATTTTAGAAGTCGGTTCAACTTTTTTATAAAAATTTTATTTTTCTATTTTTAGTTTTAGAATTTATTGTGATACCATAAATTATTTGAACTAAGTACTAATCGAGATTAGTGTACCTCGCAATGACTCCAAGGTGGCAAAAAAGTACCAATTTTATCCAAAGTTATAAATCACCCTAAAATGAACCACTAAAAATTCTTTGGTTCTTAGAGTTTCCAAATACCAGTAAAATTGTGTCATATAAATATGTATAAATACAAAACTTCAAAGTTCGGTAGAGCCTTCAAGATGACACATAATTCTAGATTTTTTACGTTTTTCGAAATCTACGTAAAACTACGCAAATTATTACCTCTTGCGATAGTGTGGCTAGAAAAAAAAATTTTCTCATACATGAACGGGATACCCTAATGTATATATGTTTGTAAAATTAGTAATCTGTACAGTACGACCTAAGTACTGCTGTTAACGCCATCTGCAATGTAAATCAAAACTATAAGCAGATCTTGATTTATCATCCTAGAAAACCGCAAAATACCGAATTAAGCGAAAATCAAGCTAGTATTAAAATAAATATTTACAGAAAATTTGTAAATTTTATTTTAAACACCCTGTATTTCGGAAACTATCAACGTTCGAGCTAAGATAAATTGGGCTAGATCTTCACATTTTAGCCTCAGGAATTTGTCCTTGCGTTTTGTACAGATCTGTTAGACACCCTGTATAAGATCCAAATTTCGAGACATGTCGAACTAACAGACATTTTCGATGCTAAACTGCAAAATGTCAACAGTCAAACACATACACGAGAATAGTCAAAAACCTTAAAAATTAAAATTTCGGTAACATATAAAAATCGTTACGGCCAAAGAATTACCAATTTTCTCCTTCGGCAGGAAAATGATAGATAAGTTTATTTCCTGTAAATCCACCTGTAGCGACGAACTCAGACAACTTCATATGTGCATGCATAATCAAAGTTGCTTAAATTAAATCGATCTAAGTTACTGTAATGGCAAGGAGCTAGAAAAGGGACCGAAGGACTACAATTTAAGCCACCTTGGATAATGAAATTTTATAGGATTGGAAAACAGGGAAATAAGACTTAATGGTACGTTGCACATTTAACTAAAACGTTTTAACTAGCTCTATATACATATTGTACACACCGACCAGAAAGAAGCAAATTCTAGTGAAAGGTAATAACATAATAATAGACATTATGGTAATGGACGAAACCCTTACGGCTATAACCGCAAAATTGTTTAGGCCGTTTAGATTACATTTAGACATGTTTATTGTCTATTTGGTATACGTAGAACGTATAAACTTATCTTTATATAACTCGTAACTGTGAATTATGAGTGTATTCTTATATCTTAAAAAAATATATAAGTTGTATGGACTCATCTCGAAATGGAAATTCGTAGAAGACAAGGAGATCAATTTTATAATTTGATGATTAGATCAAAAGATTTAGGATATAATATAATGAAAAAAACATTAATTATACTTAACCGAATTAAATATGGTTTGACATAAATTATATTCCACTTAAAGGAGAAATTAAATAATCACTGTTTCTCATATAAATATATAAAAATATGTCGAAGAAATTCTACCCTTGTCAAATATAAACACCGTCAAAGATTAAGTCAAGAATGGATTTAGGACCATATAGCCTAAACCGCCTAGAATGTTTTTAAATTGAACAATTTTCCCATTATTAGGAAACAAAAGAACAATCAAATAAAATCGCTATAATGCAATATATTCATTTGATTACATGTACAAAGAACTCGTATCACAACTGTTTTTCCTGATTGCAAGGAAGAATGTTTTGAATTCCACCAAAATAGATAAAAAAGTGTTATAAAACGACGTCGACTAGTTTTATTAACCCTTTTGTTGAAAGCATTATTAATTTAAGATATTCAGGCTAAATCGAGAATTAAAAATCCAACATAGGATTACTAATGTGTGCTAAGAACAAAAGATTGAAATATGCGGAAATTAAACCAGGGCAAGGTAGATACCATACTGAGGGAGGAAAGTTCGGAGGTGCTTTTTAAAAATTCATAACGTCAGTTACAATTTGAAATTCATGAGAACTGGCACTTTTTGCAATATGTTAGAGCAAGTAATGTTTTTCGCCTATAACTGGTTTTGTTTAGGATTTCATTTTTGTTTCTCATTTATCTTTGATGAAGTTAGGGGAAAATTATGTTTTGTTTTTCCTGGAAATACGGCCACATTAGTTCTATTTTGTTTGAACAATTTAAATAGATATTTTTTGTGTTCAGTCTGAAGAAAGCTATTTAAACGTAAGATTTTCAGAATTAGATTTTATTCTATGATACGGGTTAGAATAACAGCCAACAAGAGCAATTATTTCAGTTACTTTAGAATTATTTATCGAGTTAATTTTAAGTTTGTTGTTGTAAATAATTTCGTTTTTATTTATTTTATTAAATAGATTTAATTGTTTTAAGAAACCTGTTTTATTTAATCTAATAAAATCCTTCACGCGATTAATCGTACAAGCACAATGATATGAGAGCTCTAAAATAAGACACCTAATTCATCACCTAAATAGTAGCTTTTCCTAAGTCGCAAAGTTACTTTTGTGGTAGCAGTAAGCATTAGTAACTTGTAGTTGTTTAGCACTAACACTGTAAGAGCCTAAGAGAACTGACCAAACTTCCAGAGTGACTTTGTCACAATGATGTTTATTGAATTGCTTCTAACTAATATGGAAGAACAATAAATCGTGAGAGTAACGACCATACGCTACCAAAATTTTCCATTTGCAGCAGTCCATGATCAAATGCTGTCACAAGTAGATAGATCTACACCAAAGAAACGGAAATGAAACATTTAATATATTCGACGCAGTATTTTGAAATAAAAATTAATATAATCGATTTTGATCCCAATTGATGTTTTTCGTCAGTTTGAATAGTAAAAAGATATTGTAACGGTGACCGTGCATTGCAGAATGACGTATTAATTTAGTCAGTAATTTCTGTATCTTTCTGTATCTTAAATGATATTAAAGAGATACAACTCACATAAGTAATTTAAAAAAATTAAAGATTCGTCTTATTTTGTATTGATACTAACTTATTGTATCTGAGATTTATTGTTAACTAAGTCTAGAGAATATCGAGTTTCCAATTGGTCAGACTTGAATATGACACAGTCATAAGTTCTCGTTAGTTTGTAAAATGAATTATTTTACCGTAAATGTCTATTCAATCTTTAGCCATAGGGATATCTGCCAGCAAGTGGATTCACAAGACAGGCATAGTTACCAAATTGTATTTTAGTACCCCAAGAAGTGTTAAGGTGAATTATAACAATTTCTCCAAACAACTTAAGTATCTATCTCGGTTTTAGTAACTTGTCACATTTTGACTATTATTGTCATTTATTAATATACAATTTCCTCACAAAGATGCAAATTAAGTAAATATTATAAATAATGTCAGGTCGGCAAGAAGGCAATTTCGATGTATAAGAATAAACTTGAGTCAATTATATATTTTTTAATTTGTTCGATGATCTTTTGCCATTTTTCTTACAGCTTCAAGATTCCTCGCTCGTAGAAATTTAGTCCTTATTAGCAAAAAATTGAACTAAGTGGGATTTAGATGATCATCATTTGTGAAAGTTTTATCATTAAAGGGTTTACCAGACCACGAAACAAGTGGTAATCAGATGGTGCCAGGACAGGGCTGTATAGGGGATGAGACATCACTTCCCAACCAAGCTCCAATAATTTCCCGCGAGTTACTAAAGTCCAGGGAGGCTTTGCATTATCATTATGCAACACATTTCCTTTCGGATTTTTGAATTCTAGCCGTTCCTTTATGATTATTTCATCCTGTTTAATTAGCCGTTGAGAGTAAACATCTGAATTGATCGTCCGGCCTTTTGGAAGCAGCTCAAAATACACAGCACTTTTGTAGTCCCATCAAATTGAGAGCATGACCTTTTTTGAGTGCAATTCAGCTTTAAATGTGGTTTATGCTGGTTCATCACGCTTGGACCATAACCGTTTTCAAATGATGTTACCCAAAATGACCCATTTTTCGTCACCAAAGATAATTCGTTTCAAAAAAAGGGCGGTTTTATTACTCATGAGATGCATATTGATTGGTTGTATTAAGTGAATGTCTTTAAATTCATACAGAACCCAAATATCGAGCTTCTTAGCGCGTCTAAGACATTTTAAGTGATTTTCGGTGCGTGTGCGATACATTTAACCTCTCGGCAGTCTCTTGAACAGTTATATGATAATTATCCTTAACGGTAGCTTTGTCATCATCAATTTCAGTACGTCGACCAGAACATTGGTCACCTTAAAGAGAAAACTCTCCAGAACAGAATTTTTAAACCAATTCTGACACGTGGATTCTGTTATGAAGTCAACACCATAAAATTCACATCTCTTTATGAGCCTCAGCAGCATCTTTTTCTTTATGTATATAAAAAAGTGAAATATGAAAAAAATGCTCGTTTCTGACATCATGTTAAAATTGACCCTAAACTTATAGCTACAAATCAAATTACAAATTGATTCTAAAGCAACTTAAATGTAAGTAATATCAAAGATCAAAAAGAAAAAAACATAATACTGACAGAAGTCGTTCAAAACAATGACTACTCTCTCTATGTGTAATGACCTACATACTTTCTTGCCAATCCAATAGAACAATAATTAACTTTTAAATGTATCGTAGATACTGCTGGGAACTGATCAAATTATTAGTTTAGTAATCTCCGTATCTTAAAAAAAATATATATTTTTCCTCTAATTTCTAAATTTTTCCATCGAATGATATCATTTGAGAAGGAAATGATTGTTTACTAAATGATCAATTGACTGAGAAAAAAAAATTTTTAAATAAAAAATTTCTCATTAAATAAAAAGGATAAGTAAAGCCATTTCAGCATGCTTTAAAGGAATCATATATATATATATATATATATATATATATATATATATATATATATATATATATATATATATATATATATATATATATATATATATATATATATACCCAAATATCAGTCTTAGGGGATAAACTTACGATTTAAGGGGCGTTACAGAAAAAAAATCAATTTGGGAAATAACGGATAAGTGTATGTATTTAAAATTTTATGGGGCTGAACTGTTCCTCTTAACAATTCTGCAAAGAATAATGTTTAAAATTATTTCCTTTTATCGTGATTTAACTGAGGCACGTCAAAAATTTTAGAAAAACTACATTGTTCAAACATGCAATAAGGAAGTGGATTGCACCGCATAATAAATAAAAGAAAATAAACATGTATTTTTAATAACATGCCCGTTGAAAGGTTGCGTGACTTTTTCACAGAATCGCGATTTCGTTGGGGTCAGTGACTACCTACCGTAGCGCGGAAATTAAAATCCATGTTAATAAAACATTCTCAAATTAATATTAATGTGAAAACTTTTATACACCTTCTTCTAAGAAATAAATCAATATTTTAAGTTAATAGAACCTAAGGTTAGAGTGTTGAACTTTATAAGAGGGGTTATTTCATCAAGAAAATTATATTCAAATATATAAAGTTCCCAAGGGATACTTTGTCTTCTTAACGAACATTAAAGGTATGAAATGACGATATAGGCCAGGCAATAAAAATATTGTTGCCAAAAAAATGTACGGAGAAGTTCTCTTAACGGGGAATTGTTTAGGGGTACCCCAGAGTGTAAAAGCAAGATGGTACGGTGGCACGTTTCATGTTTTAAAGACTTACTACTTATTCGTTTTAAAATTTACAGCATAGTAGATATCATTATTTCATGAAAATGGTTTTAAAACTTCTTCGGATAACAACCTGTAACTTCTGAGTTATATATATATATATATATATATATATATATATATATATATATATATATATATATATATATATAGTCGGTTTATAACGTCCTTTTACGTCTTCCGATTTCCAGTCGCCACTGATCCCGATCTTGCCAAAGATCGTTATCCAGTTACCTTATCCTGATTTCTTCGTCAATTCCTCCTCTCCAACTTCTTCTTGGTCTTCCTGGTTTCCGTCTTCCTCGTGGTTTCCATTCTAATATCTGCTTTGGGAGCCGTTCTTCAGGCATCCTTTGAACATGTCCATACCACGTAAGTTGTTTAATTTTAATGTCGTCCACTATGTCATGTGTAACTCCCATAATCTCCTTAATTCTTTCGTTGGTCACTCTATCCATCCTTGATTTACCTGCTGCACGTCTCCAGTAGTCCATTTCAGTAGCTCTTAGTTGACTCTCCGTCCTCTGTTTGATTTGCCAAAGAAGGATGAATTCTTCGAGCAACTCAATACAATTATAACAAAAATTGGTACCGAGAGGGAAGTTATCATACTTGGAGATTTAAACAGTAGGATCGGAAGTAAACAGCATGATCAAACAGTAGGCCCATTCGGCGAACAAGTGACCAATGACAACGGAATGCGGTTGATTACAGTATGTGAACAGAATGAACTACGCATCCTCAATGGATTTTACCCGCATAAGATGATACACAAATATACGTGGACCCAGAATACCCGACAATTAAAAACTATTATAGACTATGCTATAGCTCGAGTTAAAACAAAACTTAAAGTACAAGACGTGAGAGTTTATAGAGGTGCAACCTGTGGAAGTGACCATCACCTACTAAAGATGAAAGTAACGTTCCCAATCCGACACGAAGGAAAAATAATGAACGAAAATAACTATAGGAAAACGGAGGAAATCAGATACAACATAGACAGCCTAGAACATGACAGCACTAAGAAACTGTATAAGGATAGACTAGACTCTAAACTGGGTGACGTAGAGTTTGAAGATACGGAAGAACAGTATCAGCACATCAAGACCTGCATTCAGGAAGCAGCAACAGAAGCACTGGGGTACCAAGAAAGGGGACAGAAACAGAGAGGAAAACCGTATTGGTGGGATGAAGATATTGAACAAGACATTAGGGACAAAAGGGACAAATACAAAACCTATTTAAATACAAAATCCAACGAAGACAAGATAAAATATAAAGAGTTACAAACAAAAGTTAGAAGAAAGATAGTCCTAAAGAAGAACGAAACATGGGAGGCTAAATGTAACAAGATTAACATGTTTCTGGGGGGACAGAGAAGTACGGAAAGCTGGAGAATTATAAAATCCCTCAGACAGGAAAAGAAAAAAGATGTAATTGCACCAATCTCACTCGAACAATGGGATAAGTATTTCTCCGTTCTGCTCCAGGAAGATAGGGTGGAATTTCAGAAGGAGGAAAAACAACAACACATACAGGTAATAGCTTCCCCATGTAGAATATACCTAAACGACGTCATTAAGATATGCAAATCACTGAAAAACGGAAAAGCGCCAGGGCCCGGTAATATCCCAGCAGAGTTGATAAAATACGGAACTAGAAAGCTGTATGAGCAGATGACGAATTTATTTCAGAAATGCCTGAATGGAAGCACGTTACCCAGCGAATAGAAAACTTCACTAATATCCGCCATACACAAAAAAGGAAGAAAGGATGAATGTGAAAATTACAGAGGTATAGCCGTTACGAGTACCTTAAGCCGAATATACGGGAAAGTAATAAAGGAAAAGATAGAACTGGAATACCAAGACATGGAGGCCGAGGAACAAGCCGGATTTAGAGCAGGAAGATCCACTATGGACCATCTGTTTTCTATCACCCAAGTAATCGAAAAGAAGCTGGCTTACAATCAGGAAGTTCATCTTTTGTACGTGGATCTTAAAAAAGCTTATGACAGTGTACCACAAAACCGCTTATGGCAAGCCCTCGAGAAAACAAATATAAGTGCGACCCTTATTAAAGCTGTCAAGAACCTTTATGAAAATAGTAATACACATGTAAAATTGGAAAATCAAATGTCGAACGGATTTAAAGTTAATCGAGGACTTAAGCAGGGATGTTGCCTATCACCCACATTGTTTAAAATATATTTAGAACAAGTACTTAAACCATGGAAAAGGAAATGTAGTGCTATGGGTATTCCATTAAACGATAATACGCTGTACACCTTATGCTTCGCAGATGACCAAATAGTTGTGGCTCAGGAGTACGATGACCTCAACTACATGGCAAGGAAGTTAATCGAAGAATATAACAAGTGGGGTCTGGAGGTTAACATAAAAAAGACCGAATACATGTGTATTGGAGGGATTCAGCAAGATCTTAAATTGGAGGATGGGCAATGTATTAAAAAATGCGAGAGTTACACATACTTAGGGTTAAAAATAACAAATGATGGTACACTGGATAAAGCAATAAAGGAAAGGAGCACTCAAGGCAGGAGAGCTATAGCTATGATGAACGGAATTCTATGGGACCAGCAGGTATCAAAAACTAATAAACATCGAATATTTAATACGATAGTAAAAAGTATTATCACATATAGCAGCGAAGTGTGGCAAATCAAACAGAGGACGGAGAGTCAACTAAGAGAGAACTTCTGAGTTAACTAAGATAAAATAAAAATTACGTAATGTTCAAATGTTGACAATCTTGAACGAATAATGTATTTGGGAGAAAGAACTGCACACAAAAAAAAAAAGAATACTCTAAATGAGTTTACAGGTTTTCTCAAATATATATATTAAATTTGAAACTGCAGCAATCTAATTTAACCAAATATATTTAATTCGAAGTAGGCCAAATACTTGCTACGAAAAATATCAATTTTTGAAAAAAAAATCTTCTAATTGAGTAAATTAAATTAGCCTGATAATATGCTAATATTATTTTAATAGCACCAAATATTTTTTTCAAAAAAATGTCCTGCTTATAATAAGTATTTCGTAGAACATAAAAAAGATTTTTGTATCAATTTAAAAAAATACGTATTCAGTCAAAAACATTTTGGGGACCACTTTAAAGTATTAAAATATAAGAGACTAATTCAAACCAAAACTCGGATCTTCTCATATTGAGTATATATTCGATTCTAACTAAAAATTTCAATTTTCAAAAAATCCTTATCGTAAATCAATCAAGGCAAGTGGCCAAAGTAGTAAACCATGCCATAAATATTTTATTTCGTTCCTATAACAAAAAATCACAAAGATCAGTGAATAATGAGAAAAACATAGATTCTCAACCAGTATATTTGGAAGGTTTGTTTATTTTGTTTAGACAGATTGTATTCAATAAATTAAAATTAATTTATAATTTTTAGAGATCTTTTCCGAATAAATTATGTGGCTCCGCTAGAACATAAAGTTTGACATAAAGCTTTATAATGCTGGAAAGTATTTTTTTTGGAAACATGGCCTATGTTATGTGATCTGAGAGCTGCATATTCTTTTCTTAGGTAATTTAAAAGTTATTTTTTGAATCGCATAAAGGTATTGCACCACCAATATCTAGTATGTTTTATAATATCAAATTGTATATTTAATTTTTTTTTTAATTTTATTTTTAACAGGGACTGATTAGTTTTTAATATTTTGGTTTAATTTCAGATTAATCTTGATTAAAAAAAAAAATATCCTGTTTCCCAAATAGCCTTAAAATTAAATTAAAAACCTTTTTTGACAAAATCATAAATTATAAAGAAACCAGATATCGAAAGATTCACTAACACTTGATTTAAAGAATAAGTGATAATGTTCAATAAAGAAGTTATATATTTTTATATTTCTTAAGAAATGACAAAATATAGTGTTAATTATCAAGTAAGAAGGATATATAAAACTTTTTTGGTTATTGATTTCTAATAATTTTTTCCTTGACAAAAAGTCTTTGCGTAAAGAAAAACAAATTTAAACTAATCTAAAGTACCACCAGATATGCACAGTTCCCGAAAATTAGACATGTGGATCGAAAACACTAAAAAAAATAAAATGTGACTTGTTTGAGATGATGCCATAAAAACTAAGAAAAAAATGTAAAAAAAAAGCTTTATAAAAAAATGCATTTTTTCAAATGTCGATTCGGTTTTTATAAAAAATCCTTTTTCTTTTTTTACTAAATAAGCAAAAATCGAAAATGGAAAAAAGGTTTTTTTCTTTGTTGTATTGTGCCAAAAAGTGAGCTATGTGTTAACAATATATAGCTATGTTGTGTTCCTCGCTAGAAACTAAAAAAATACAATAAGGGATAAAAAAAACCTCATTCTGAAGAAGGCCAACAGATATGCATAACAAACAAAACATATGCAGTTTTATTAATAAAACGGATTTTACACCCAAGAAAACCAAAAACTTAAAAAAAAATATATACAAATAGAAAAATACAAGAATATATATATATATATATATATATATATATATATATATATATATATATATATATATATATATCTTTATGCGGCTTTCACGGATTCCTCCGTGTGAGATGCAATAGCAGTGGATATATCCACATTATGCCGTTGTAGTGCAGAAATCACATTCAGCAAACGTACAACTATATGCAGCTCCGTGTATGAATGAAGTAAAATGCGAACAGTAAATGCAAACCTCATTCCAACCATATCCTTTCCATGTTAGAGGTTGCACAGTTTGAACAAATTGCTAAGGAAACAATTTATCCTATTCCACCACCATCGAGATGATGGCCTACCTGTATCACCATACCGAGAAGAAAGCCAAAACTTACCCTCCCCACTACAGTGGTACGGCAGAGGTACATGTTTCGTCTCTACTAGACTCATCAGGGTACTGACATGTACCTGGCTGTGCAAAGGATAGATCGGAAGGAAGCATGTAAATACAGAACGCGGCTTCGCCGACCTCCCGCCGGATGGCGTATAAATGTTTATGAGGCTTTCAAGGATTCCTCCGTGTGAGATGCAATAGCAGTGGATATATCCATATTATGCCGTTGTAGTGCTGAAATCACATTCAGCAAACGTACAACTATATGCAGCTCCGTGTATGAATGTCGGTACCCTGATGAGTCTAGTAGAGACGAAACATATATCTCTGCCATATCACTGTGGCGGGGAGGGTAAGTTTCGACTTTCTTCTTGGTATGGTTATACAGGTAGGCTATCATCTCGATGGTGGTGGAATCGGATAAATTGTTTCCTTAACAATTTGTTCAAACTGTGCAACCTCTAACATGGAAAGGATATGGTTGGAACAAGGTTTGCCCTTACAGTTCTCATTTTACTTCATATATATATATATATATATATATATATATATATATATATATATATATATATATATATATATATAGCGCCGACTAAATAACAATCATTTTGAAATTACCAAAAAACATAAAAGTTCTGGAGATATAAATAATTAATTTTACCACCATAAATTTAAAGGAGATAATCGAAGAAAGAAAATAATATAATTTTACCTAATATGTTTAAGACACTACGGAACTACGCCTCTGTATTGATTAATGTTTTTCCGAAATATAGATTCATCGGTATGTATGAGTTTCGGTTAAACCCTGAACAGAATTGTAAATTTGAGCATCAAATGGATTTCTCTTTATCCCATAATAATAACGATAATCTTAGAATTTGTACGTATATTCTGAAAAAAGAATATATTTAGGGAATTTTAGAAATCGTAGGTCATATTATTATTTTTAGGAAGAAGTAACACGTAAAAACATTCATTGGTTTTCAGTCTATAACATCCAAGGTATAATTTCGACTGAATTAATTTAATGATATATTCTAACCTAACATAAATTGAACGTAGTAGTATTACACAAATTTCAACAAAATAATTATTTCTTGATAATGCAAAGTATACATATATTAATCACTTTATATTAAAAAAATGATAGCCTTTAAATTTAACCAAAAATATACATGAGAAAAATTACAAAAACAAGATAAAGTTTAAAAAAACTAGTGGATATAATAATAACTAATGCAATAACGAGCTGCCATTTTAACCTATAACCCAATTCTATATTTGAACGTAACATTTTCGTCACTTTTCATTGCAAATTGTAAAAAATTAGTTCAAATTCTAAAAAAATCTACATAATTTTTGAATAACCTTGAGCCTTGATATCCGAGTCATTGTTTTATAAGTTATTCTTCTCGAAAAATTCTTACTTAGGAAGGTGAAAATAGTAGTTTAACCTTTAAATGACTTCTAGAGACTCAATTGTTTATTTATACGTAAAATTTTCTGTAATTTTAACTACTAAAAGTAAAAGTGAGGATTCATATTTAAAAAAAAATCAGTTTAACATCTGAGTAATCCTAAAATTAAAATTCAAGTTCAATCAAATTTTGCCGATCCAGCCCTATAACTTTGGTAAGAAACATTTTCCCCAAGCTTACTTACTTGGCGAGATATCTTCGTGTATTGATTAAAATGGTCTACCCTGGATTATGAGACATTAATTTATTCAAAACATGTTGGATTATGGTTCAATAACTTTATAAACGTAATCGAATTTAATCAGAAATTATAGTTTGACGCACTTAATATCATTTAATGTAAAGCTCTATACGAGAATGACAGTTAATTATTAATTAAAAAAAAATTTTGTTACCCAATCCAATTTTATTATTAGTTTTGCAAAATAAATTTGTTTAAAGAAATTATTGCAAAATTTATTATTTTTTTTTAAATAAATGCTTCTATTGTATTTTGCAAAAACAAATACGTTCAAAGGATTCTTTATCGTTATTACGATATATTTTGTTATAAATAAAGTTTTAAATAACAAATTTTGCAATTTAAATATTAACTCTTTAACGATATGCATTTGTAAACTTTGTTTTTATAGAATACTAGCGACCCGCCCCGGCTTCGCACGGGTGCAATGCTGATACTAAATACACTACAGAAAAACTGTGACTATTTATTTTATTTTTACAACAATTATTACATCGGCCTCCGACGCGCTATTTATAGGCACGCTGCCGCCGTCCCGGTCGGCCAGTACCGCCGCAAGCGCTACTTCCCGCAATTTTAAATCTGTAATATCTTCGAAAATATTCATTTAAATCTTGTGCTGTAAAGGACCATATAGATCTATATTAAATCAACAATGTATTTAAGCTATTTAATTGGATAAGGATTAATGCTGTATTGGTTAAAATCGCTTCAAAATTTGCCATTATTTGTCGTAAAAAGTAAATGACAAAAAGATGTTATTGTGGGATATCCATGAGAGATGGACATATACCATCGCGGAGTTTTCTGTAGACCTTTTCAATGTGTACAAATAATTAGTACATTATTTTGATAAATCTCGTAGGGTTCAGCCTGCGTTTGCAATGTAAGCGGAAAAAAATATGATAATTAACGACATCACATTAGAAACCTCAAAAATAACAGTATTTCTCCACTATTTAATGGATGTTATCACTACATAGTATAAAACAAAGTCGCTTTCTCTGTCCCTATGTCCCTTTGTATGCTTAAATCTTTAAAACTACGCACCGGATTTTGATGCGGTTTTTTTCAATAGATAGAGTGATTCAAGAGGAAGGTTTATATGTATAATAACATCCATTAAATAGTGGAGAAATACTGTTATTTTTGAGGTTTCTAATGTGATGTCGTTAATTATCATATTTTTTTCCGCTTACATTGCAAACGCAGGCTGAACCCTACGAGATTTATCAAAATAATGTACTAATTATTTGTACACGTTGAAAAGGTCTACAGAAAACTCCGCGATGGTATATGTCTATCTCTCATGGATATCCCACAATAACATCTTTTTGTCATTTACTTTTTACGACAAATAATGGCAAATTTTGAAGCGATTTTAACCAATACAGCATTAATCCTTATCCAATTAAATAGCTTAAATACATTGTTGATTTAATATAGATCTATATGGTCCTTTACAGCACAAGATTTAAATGAATATTTTCGAAGATATTACAGATTTAAAATTGCGGGAAGTAGCGCTTGCGGCGGTACTGGCCGACCGGGGCGGCGGCAGCGTGCCTATAAATAGCGCGTCGGAGGCCGATGTAATAATTGTTGTAAAAATAAAATAAATAGTCACAGTTTTTCTGTAGTGTATTTAGTATCAGCATTGCACCCGTGCGAAGCCGGGGCGGGTCGCTAGTTATACATATAAACCTTCCTCTTGAATCACTCTATCTATTGAAAAAAACCGCATCAAAATCCGGTGCGTAGTTTTAAAGATTTAAGCATACAAAGGACATAGGGACAGAGAAAGCGACTTTGTTTTATACTATGTAGTGATGGCTTTGCGAATTCTGTATATACATTCTGAATTATGTTCTAATAATCATTTGAGGGTTTTTTAAATTGCAAAATTAATTGTTTATGATTTTGTTTACAACGAAATATATTGTAATACCGATAACAACTCCTTTAAACTTATTTATTTTTGGAAAATTCAATTGAAGCATACTTTTAAAAAATAATTAATTTTCCAATAATTTATTTAAACAAATTTTTTAAACAAATTTATTTCGCAAAACAAATTGGGAATTTGTTTTAACTGATGGTTTGATAGCCTTAAAATATTCATGGTTTATCAGAATTGTCACTTAAAAGTTTATCGGTCACGAAAGATGAAGGTTTCCAGAACTTGGGAGATTTATGCAAATCGAAATTTTCAAAATTGAATATCGCGAAGAAAAAGAAAGATGCTATGTATAGTTTTTTGAGAAATAATAGTCGCGATGATACATAACTTCAAATATAAGCCAATAGGTTAGAATATTTAAAAAATCTAATATGATGGGGCAATTCTAAGCCTGAATTCGGATTTATCGACCCAATATCCACAATAAATTACTATTATTTAATGTACAAATTTCACGTCGTGTTGTGTTATTAAAAGTCAATAAATCAATACGTTTGTCAATTCCAGCACTTTTTAATTTTTTAAAATGGAAATATCTATACAGGGTGATTCAAAAATCGATCACGAAACTTAAGGGGGTGATTCTACTTGACAAAATAAGGGTAGAGCTTCATATAATTTTTTTTCAAAATGTCATTCGTTTTCGAGTTACAAGCCGTCCAAGTTCAAGTTTTTATTTTTTGTTTTTTGAATTACCCGCTTACAGGAAAACCGATTTGACTAATATTTGAAAGATAGGCTAAGTCTTCTGCGCTTCATCATTTTAGTAACAATTCACATTGATTGTTTGCCGCTAGAGGGCACTTTACCTACATTGAAAATTGTTTTTTTGTCATCATTTTTTAGTGTTGACAGCTACAGTAGTTTTTGGCATAATTTCTGAAAGACTAATGCCAGGCCTTTAAAAAAGGTGCTCTTTATTTACATCGCTAAACCCAACGGTTTAGACGTAAATCACCCTTAAAAATTAAGTGGTAAATTTACTTTTCTCATTTCATTACCACCAGCTACCAGGTAAATAGCTATCAAAGAATACTAGAGCTGTCAGTTTAACATCAAATAAATTCGCTTTTTAAACTATTTAATTTATAATCTTAAAATAACTAATAATGGCTAATCACCAATATTCAAATATCGAATATTGTGATATCCATGTGGTTCCTTTAAAAGTTATAATGGAAATAGGGGAAGACCTAGAACTGCTAGAAACGTGCAACAAGAAGAAAGAGTGCTTGAAATTATTGAAGATAATCCAGGTATTAGTACTAGAAAAATTGGGAATGAAGTGCGGCTCTGTCAGGCTAGTTCATGGAGGATACTAAGAGAAGAAAAACTCTACCCGTTTCATTCAAAAAAGGTGCAGGCTCTTTATGACGATGATCGGCCGAGACGGTTGGAAATGTGCAATCAGATCCTAGCTAAGTATGAACACGATAATCGATTAATTGGCGTCATATTATTCACTGACGAAGCTGGTTTCACTCGTGATGGCATAACAAATCTACACAACATCCACACATATGCTTACGAGAACCCAAACAATGTGGTAGAAACGAAACATCAGCGTAGATTTTCACTAAATGTGTGGGCAGGGATAATAGGAGATTACCTTATTGGTCCTCATTTCTTTGATGGCCCATTAACTGGTGACGTATACTTAGATTTTATCCAAAATCGTCTCCCATTGTATCTGGAAGATGTGCCATTGGAAGTAAGGGCCAACATGTGGATCCTCCAAGACGGAGCTCCGCCCCACTTTAGTATACGTGTCCGACAGTATTTGAATGCAACGTATCCTGAGCGATGGATAGGACGAAGTGGACCATTGGCATGGGCAGCGAGGTCACCAGACCTTAATCCTATGGATTTTTTCTTTTGGGGTCATTTGAAACAATTGGTGTACGATATTCCAGTAATCAACGTCGAGGATCTTCGCTTCTGGATAATCGAAAAGTGCCAAATTATTAAAGAAACACCAGGAATTTTTCATCGACTTAGGCGACATTTTTTGTATGTATGGAAGAAATGTATGGAAGAAAATGGGGGACATTTTGAGAATCTTTTTTAGTTTGTTTAGTACTGTTTCATTAATTTTTATCAATTAAATGTATATCGCAATAATCCATAATATGAATATTTACTGATTAGCCATTATTAGTTATTTTAAGATTATAAATTAAATAGTTTAAAAAGTGAATTTATTTGATGTTAAACTGACAGCTCTAGTATACTTTGATAGCTATTTACCTGGTAGCTGGTGGTAATGAAATGAGAAAAGTAAATTTACCACTTAATTTTTAAGGGTGATTTACGTCTAAACCGTTGGGTTTAGCGATGTAAATAAAGAGCACCTTTTTTAAAGGCCTGGCATCAGTCTTTCAGAAATTATGCCAAAAACTACTGTAGCTGTCAACACTAAAAAATTATGACAATAAAACAATTTTCAATGTAGGTAAAGTGCCCTCTAGCGGCAAACAATCAATGTGAATTGTTACTAAAATGATGAATCGCAGAAGACTTAGCCTATCTTTCAAATATTAGTCAAATCGGTTTTCCTGTAAGCGAGTAATTCAAAAAACAAAAAATAAAAACTTGAACTTGGACGGCTTGTAACTCGAAAACGAATGACATTTTGAAAAAAAATTATATGAAGCTCTACCCTTATTTTGTCAAGTAGAATCACGCCCTTAAGTTTCGTGATCGATTTTTGAATCACCCTGTATAACGAATTCTACATCTCCAATATTTAAATAGGAACACCTACACCACCACAAATAATACAGGCCAACGATGGAAAAACTTTTTCAATAATTTTAACTAATTCATGTCTTATTTGGTGTGCTGATTCCCAATATAATAAAAAAGTCGTATGACCCACCAATTTCTCACATTTTAATATTAAATAAAAATAAATTCAATTAAATTTTATACGTGTTAAAAAATATTTTTATTCATTTAAATATTAATCAATTGGCAAAACATTTTAGTGTTATAAGATTGTAAATAAAATCAAATGTTATTAAGTCGGTAATTTTGATAAATTACACAGCTGTTTGTTTTCTTCCCGTTAATATAAACTCGCATTGCACTTTATATTCACACTTTAATATGGCTAATCGTGGTTATAAAGACTCTCCTAACGCTTTTTCTTATATATGTGGTGACTGTAATTAAAAAGCATCAAAGGAACATTACTGACTTTGTAAGAAAAGTATACTTTGCAAATTTTGGTGTAGAAATCGGTAATACAGACAAATGTTGGGTTCCTCACAAAGTGTGTTATGTTTGTATCGAGGATCTTAGGAAATGGTATAAGAAAGAGAAGAAAGCTTTTAAATTTGCAGTACTCATGATATGGAGAGCAAAAAAGTCGTTCAAATGATTGTTATTTTTGCAGCATAGATGTTTTTGGAATTAACTTTAAAAATAAGAAAATAATTGTCTATCCTAACCTTACTTCAGCTGATCGGCCGGTAGGACATGGACCGGAACTTCCTATCCCCATGCCTCTTGATGACGTTTTACAGTCCAGTCTCGAATTTAATGAAAGTGAACAGAGTGATGATAAGTTCCAATGTTCTCCAGAAAATTTAAAACTACAGTTATTTAAACAAGCTGAGTTAAATGATTTAGGGAAAGATTTAGGCTTGATTAAGGAGCAAGCAGAATTGCTTGGTGCCAGGCTAAAAGAAAACATTTATTGGAATCTGGAACATCTATTTATCATTGTAGAACAAGAAATGAACAGTTGGCTCAATTTTTTAGGCAGGAAGAGGATTTGGTTTACTGCCATGATATTGACAGTCTAATGAATGAATTTGGCATTGAGTACAAAAAGGAAGATTGGAAATACTTATGTTTCATTGCTTGTTGTCCATCCAGTCCATATTTTAGGAAAGTTACGAAAATGTTAATATAATTTTACAGAAAATTATCTATAGAGCTCATGATTAGATGCTGTGTGAAGATTTAAAAGTTGTCTCCATGCTCCTTGGTCAACAAAAGAGATTTACAAAGTTTCCATGTTTTATATGTGAGTGCGACAAAAGAGCAAGGGATCTATCTACATTGGTCCAAAAAACAATGGCCAGTAAGAAAAACTTTGACACCCGGCGAGAAAAATATTTTGCATAAAACATTAGTAGACCCCAAAAAGATTATTTTACCATCACTACACATAAAGCCCGGACAATAAAACTAAAAATGAAATAGATTTCGTGATCTGCAACAAGAAAGAAATATTTGTAGACGTCTCAGTCTTAAACACATTTAATACCGGCAGTGATCATAGACTGGTTGGGGCAAGACTCCTCATAAACCTCAAACAGGAAAGACATAAACTGATCCATTCACACTCAACTCCCGCAGCTAAAGAACTATACACACGACAAAGCGAATACCAATACGAAATAGCGAAAAGTTTGAAATCGACTAATACTCTGGAACAACATAACATCAATGAAATGGTAGATAAAATCCAAACTACTATAAAAGCATCAATGAAAAAAGTATGTGGAAGATTAAGGAAAACTTCAGACAAGAAACTTCTTGCAAATACATTACAGATGATGGAAAGGCGAAGGATGACGGAGAGAGACACAGAGGATTTTAAACAACTAAATAAAAATATCAAGAAAGAAGTAAGAAAAGACATTAGAACGTTCAAAACTAAATTAATACACGAAACAATAGAAAGAAACGCAAATATGAAAGTTTTGAGGTCAGGTTTCTCAAGAGGACGAACCAAAAGAACAAAATTAAAAAACAGAGAAGCGGTGACAGTAACACATGTAGATGATATCATAAAGGCTGTGAAAGCATTCTATGCGGAGTTATACTCCTCGATCAATACGGATCCAGATACAACAAAAACAGTAAAACAAATAAAAAATGTAGGATCAGAACATTTTCCGGAGATATCGTTAGATGAAATAAAAAGAGCACTAAAACAGATGAAGGATGGAAAATGCCCGGGCGAGGATCAAATTACAACTGAGATGTTAAAGATGGGTGGAGACAGTCTTGAAAAAGCGATACAAACACTGATGAATAAATGCTTATACGAAGGTAGAGTACCAGAACAATGGTATAACGCACAAGTCGTACTTCTCTTCAACACAACAAATATAGAAAACTACCGTCCTATCAGTTTATTGCCCGCATATTGACAAATCACCTGACTGAAAAGCTTGACTATTACCAACCTGTGGAGCAAGCCGGCTTTCGACGTGGATTTAGTACGATAGATCATATCGAAGCCCTACGCACAGTCCTAGAAAAAACCGAGTAATATAACATTCCTATACACCTGGCATTTATAGATTTTCACAAGGCCTTTGACTCTATAGAAACATGAGCGATCTTGAAATCACTTAATAATGCTAGAATTGACTCCAGGTATACCACTATCATACAGAACATATATAAAAACGCAACTTAATGTTAAAATCGACGAAGACACAAAAACCAAAAAAATAAACGTAATGAGACGTGTGCGTCAGGGAGACGTCATCACTCCGAAACTATTTACGCTAACTTTGGAAGATGTCTTTAAAAAACTAAATTGGGATGAGAAAGGTTGGAGAGTCGATGGTTCTTATCTAAGTCATCGTTGTTTCGCCGACGATGTTGTTGTCATGTCTAGCAACACAGAAGAGCTAAAACAAATGATTCAAGATTTCAATGAAGAGGCGAGAAAAGTGGGACTTAAGATGAACTTGGGGAAAACTAAGTTAATGAGCCCTGATGCAAATGTACAAATAGAGATTCAAAATTAAATTATAGAGAATGTCCAAGAGAACATCTATTTAGGCCTCGTCATGAAACTAGGCAAAGAAAATCAAAGGGCGGAAATAACAAGGAGAATAGGGCTGACATGGGCTGCCTATGGAAAGTTGCAGTACGTATTGAGAGATAGAAACACACCAATCAACCTTAAACGGAAAGTGTATAACACGTGTGTCTTGCCTATTGCTACTTACAGCATGGAAACGATAACATTAAACAAACAAAACGCAAATAGGCTCCGAGTCACTCAACGCTCCATGGAGAGACAAATGTTAGGAATCTCGTTAAGGGATAAAATACGAAATCAAGCAATAAGATCAAGAACCAAAGTAGTTGACGTTATTGAACGCCTATCACGACTAAAGTGGCAATGAGCGGGACCATAGCTAGACAACAGCCCGATAGGTGGATGAGTAAAATACTGTAATGGCGACGGCGAGAAACGAACCGAAATTGTGGCAGGCCATAACGCAGATGGGTAGATGATATAAGACAGTTTGCTAGAAAAGACTGGCTCCAGAAGGCGAGAGACAGATCCCAGTGGAGGACCATCGGAGAGGCTTATGTCCAGGAGTGGACGTCAATGGGCGGAGAAAGAAGAAGAAGAAGAAGAACACATAAAAATGGGCTTAATGAATCAGTTTGTAAAAGCTTTGCCTAAAGATAGTAATTGTTTTAAATGTTTGTGTAGAAGATTTCCTCATTTATCAGAAGATAAACTGAAAGAAGGGGTTTTTATTGGGCCTAATATTGATAAATTGATGTCGATTCCAACTTCGAAGTAACGATGAGTACAAAGCAAAAAGAGACTTGGATATCATTAAAAAGAAGTTATGACTAAGTTTTTGGGCAATGTGAAAGCCCCTAACTGTGAACTTATCGCAGTTGACATGATAGACAAGTTCAAAAATCTTGATTGTCTGATGAGCCTTAAAGTCCACTTCTTGCACAACCATCTTGACTTTTTTCTGGAACTTAGGTGATATAAGTGAAGAGCAAGGAGAATGGTTTCATTAAGATATAAAAGAGATGGAGAAACGATACCAGGGATGATGGAAAATCAACATAATGGGTGATTACTGTTGATCACTTCACAGAGAACATCAAAATGCATCACATCGGAGACAAAGCTATGCAAGAAACTTTGCGGAGAAAAGGGAGAGGAAATACAAAAAAAGTAAGCACATATTATTCGCGTTTTAGTAATTCAATGTTATTGTAAGTAAAAATTGTAGACTATTAAAAATATATATATATATATATATATATATATATATATATATATATATATATATATATATATCAAATTTTCCCTATTTTTTGAAATATATAATCGATGTAATATTGTGAGAAAATTGTGAGTGATGAAAAAAAAACTGATACCAAATACGGTTTCAGCACCCAAAAATACATAGGATAAGGGCAAATTAGTTTAAAAAGTTTTTACAAACAATTTTTTTTTGATGGCCTGTGTAATCCTTCTCAAAACGAATTCTACATCTCCAATATCATTTAAACAGGAACACCTGCATCCACCATAAATAATCGTAAAAAGTAAACTTTCGAAATGTAAGTAACCCGAAATAAAATATTTTATAATAAATGTCCAATCAAGAAAAGTAAACAGAATACTAATATTTCGGGTGACTTATTTTCTTAACTTATTTATGTTATTTTGTCTTTTTCAAAATTCGTCGTAAAGAAAAACCACTTTTCAAATCTAAAAGAAATTCCATGATGACAGAAAGAAGAAAAAGAGATATTAATTGGTGTTTTCACCGAATGATATAATTAATAACGCATGGGTCAAAATTACTTATTGAGGTATATTTATTATTTTCTTTCTCCAAATTAATTTTTGTTTTTAGTCGTTTGAAGGTTATAGACAATGGTATTTGTTGAATCTGGGGCGCATTTTGGACTTATATTGTCGTCAAAGTAAATACCACCGTATTAAGCGCAGTAATTTAAGCAATAAAAATAATTAAGGTATACCCAATTAAAAAGTTGATGCTGGTAGCCGTTACTATGTGGTAGTTAATCATCTTCGGGAAATGTTTAAAAAGGAACTACTATGTTTTATAACACTAAATTTATTAAGAAAACTGAAATTACAAAGGTAGACTAAGTATTCAATACAGAAACATGAGAAAATTTAACAATAAATAAAAAGTACCTGAGAAATTACATTATTACAAAGGGGAGGTACTAAATTTTGGGAACTAATTATTATTTGGCGACAACAAATAACGGGGAAAACCCAAGTTCTGTCTGGCCATTACGCAAATTTACATTTTTATTTTTACTATGTTTATATATTTCTAAAGATTCAAGAATATTTAACTTTTGACCCTTTGTTGAATAATGTAATATGTCAGTGTTGCTTAAATTAGGAAAACTGTGGTTATGTTCTAAGCAATGGTTGGCAAAGCTCGAGTCTATTTTTTGTAGCCTATATGATCGGTGGTGTTCTGACAAGCGAGTTTTAAAGCTTCTACCACTTTGTCCAATATACAAGGTATTACACTCTGAACATTTTAACTTATAAACTCCTGATTTATCAAATTTATTAATTTTATCTTTGGCATTGTAAAGGATAGTGGACGGATTGTATTGAGATTTAAAGGCTACTTTTATGTTATGTTTTGGAAAGAGTATTAGCTATGTTTTCTGATAGAGTACCACAGTATGACAAAGATATATAAGATGTACTATCTTTATCATTTTTTATTTTGAGATATATTTGAATATTGAATCCCATTCGCCCAGTCGTTTCATACATAAATAGCCCCACGAGAGAACTCAGTATGAAACTAAATTCATTCTTCAAACAAATAAGCAACTTTAAACCAAGTCACAGTTTAAATAATTCAATAGATCTCATCCAAAAACTAAAAAACATAAAAACCCCAGATAACTGCAAACTAGTTTCTTTTGACATAAAAAGCATGTTTTCTAATATTCCAACAGATGAATGTTTTATACTTTTCCAAGAAATCTTACAGAAACGAAATATAAATCCAATAGTTACTACTGAAATCTTGTCCTCTTTTGAACTTTGCCTATCACAAACCTATTTCCAGTTTAATAACAAATTTTATTTACAAAATTCAGGCCTACCAATGGGTTCTCCTCTTAGCCCTCTCCTAGCAGACATTTTCATGAACATAGAAAAGAAAATTCTTATTTCCCCTTTAAGCAAAAACCATGTTCAATTTTGATACAGATATGTGGATGATGTTCTAGTATGTTTTAAAGGCACTACTAGACCGCTTCAAAAATTCTTACAATACATTAATAATTGCCATCCAAAAATTCAATTTACTCTGGAAAATGAAAATAACCATAAAATAAATTTTCTTGATCTCACCATATCTCACCTCAATAATCAGTGTAATTTTAAAATTTTTAGAAAACCAACGTTTACAGGTAATACTCTATCTAGTGACTCTTTCCACCCCTTACAACACAAAATGGCTGCATACAATTCAATGATACATAGAGCATTCTGTTTGCCTCTCTCTGAAGAAGATTATCAAGAGGAACTAAATATCATTGAAAAGATTGCAATATCAAACAATTTCTCCCAACAAACCATAAAGAAATTAATAACTAAAAAACAAAAACAACTAGCTTTTAATTCAATATATCCCAAAATAAAAAATGATAAAGATAGTCCATCTTATATATCTTTGTCATACTGTGGTACCCCATCAGCAAACATAGCTAATACTCTTTCCAAAACATAACATAAAAATAGCCTTTAAATCTCAACACAATCTGTCCACTATCCTTTACAATGCTAAAGATAAAATTAATAAATTTGATAAATCAGGAGTTTTTAAGTTAAAATGTTCATAGTGTGATAGCTTGTATATTGGATAAAGTGGTAGAAGCTTTAAAACTCGCTTTTCAGAACACCACCGATCATATAGACTACAAAAAACAGACTCGAGCTTTGCCAACCATTGCTTAGAACACAGCCACAGTTTTCCTGATTTAAGCAACACTGATATATTACATTATTCAACAAAGGGTCAAAAGTTAAATATTCTTGAATCTTTAGAAATATATAAACAACAGTAAAAATAAAAATATAATTTGCTTAATGACCAGACAGAACTTGGGTTTTCCCCGTTATTTGTTGTCGCCAAATAATAATTAGTTCCCAAAATTTAGTACCTCCCCTTTGTGATAATGTAATTTCTCATATAGTTTTTATTTATTGTTAAATTTTCTCATGTTTCTGTATTGAATACTTAGTCTACCTTTGTAATTCAGTTTGAAAATGACTCTGTGAGTTGCAACTGCAGTCACTGTTGTCTTAATAAATTTAGTGGTATAAAACATAGTAGTTCCTTTTTAAACATATACCCAATTATTTTTTTCGAAATAAAGCTTAGAAAACTGGTTTCTTTAGAAAGTATTTTCAAAATATTGCACATATCTTAAGAAACAATTAGCTCAACTAACAATATTATGTAGTTGATATGGATTGACACTTCTATATAAAATATTTTCTGGGAATTGATCTAAACTTCGGAAGGTTTAGTTCCCTATTATTCATTAACTAATATTCATTATCGTAACTTTCAATGGAAGAAATTCAGACTTAAAAAGAGCTTAACTTCTGTCTTCAATATTTTCATCTACGAGAATAATATGAAAAGTTTCCAGTCTAACAATTAAAATACTCCCGTTTTATATTAACATTCGGTTTTACTTTCTATAATTTTATCTTAGGAAAACCATTTAATAGTACACAAAGGTTGTACAAAATTTCTTGGAAATTTTATTAGTATAGAGGCCAGGGAGTTCGCAGTGGCCCATTTAATTTATATGAATCCTCCCAATTTTTTAAATATATTTTGAGTCCCTGAACAATAATTTTTAGGGTAGAAGTTCGTTCGGGTAGAGATAAGATTGTTATAAACAAATAATTGTTTAAACCTTTAAGAATGCAATTTTCACAAAATCAACTATTGAGTCGTATTCTGTGACTGATTTTAAGCATAAAAGATCCTTGCTAACTTTTACGTACGACGCTGAGTTTCCTAGAAAATTATTATTAAACAATTAAAAAAATGTGATTTTTTCGATATTTGAATGCTTAATAACTTTGGACTAAATGAGCTTTTTTCAATTTTCTTGGTAGCAATCGAAAGTTTCAATCAGCATCTACAAGCCATAATCAAATCTTCTTTTTCTTCAAATGCATGTTTGCGATTACAGTTTCCATTTCTTCCCTACTTCTCGCGGTGTGTACCAGTGTCTGAATATCGTGCAACCCCATCCACTGTCTGAGATTACGGAGCCAGGACATCTTCTTTCTTCCAATTCCTCTTTTGCCCTCGATCTTGCCTTCAATCATCAACTGTAGGAATTGGTATCTCTCATTTCGCATGATGTGCCCAAGATAGGCGGTCTTTCTTTTCTTATTATGTTGAGTAGTTCACGTTCTTTCCCAATACGTGAGAGAACTTCTTCATTGGTCATTCTCGCTGTCCATGATATCTTAAGGATTCTTCTGTATATCCACATCTCGAAAGCCTCTAATTTATTGATAGCGCTTGTCTTTAATGTCCAACCCTCCACACCATAAAGAAGTATTAACCATACGTAACCTTTTATGAACCTCAGTCTTAATTTCAAGTCAAAATCCGAACACGTAAGCACTCGCCTGAGTTTTACAAAAGCCTGTCGCGCCTGTTCAATGCGACATTTTACTACATTGTCAAAAGTCCATTCTTCGAATATCCATGTGCTCAGATATTTAAATTTGGTTACTCTCTCTATGGGTACTGCGTTGAATCTTATGTTGGCGTTTTCGAATAAATTGGGATTCCTTGAGATAATCATGAATTTTGTTTTCCTTGTATTGATGTCCAAGCCCATTGATTTACTGCGCTCTCCTATTATGTTGATGAGTTTATATTGTCTGCAATTAGAACTGCGTCATCCGCATAATGAATGTTATTAATCCATATTCCGTTAACTTTAATTCCCATTTCAATATCTTCCAAAGCCCCCAGGAAAATTCTTTCCGAATAAAGGTTAAACAGGAGAGGGGACAGCACACACCCTTGTCGCACTCCTCTTCGGATTTGTATCGGATTGGATACATTATTGTCCGATTTTACCTGCGCCAGTATAAGCTTTCAATGCATCGGATGTCTTTCTGATCTATGTCGAGTTTTCTAAGAAGCAGGATTATTTTATGATGTTGTACAGTTGTACACGATCGAATGCTTTTTCATAATCTATGAAGCATAGGCACACATCTTTTCTCTGATCGTAATAGTTCTGAACAAGCGCCTTTGTAGCGACTATCGCTTCTCTCGTACCTAGGCCCCGCCTAAACCCAAACTGTGAGTCGCTTATGTCTCTTTGGCATTTATTATATATTTTTTGATGTATTATTTTTAGAAATATTTTTAGTGTATGACTCATCAAACTAATGAGTCTATGATCTTCACATTTTCTTGCGTTGGTCTTCTTAGGCAAGGGAATGAAGGTAGAGCATAGCCATTGTTTGGGGTAGCAACCCGTTTCGTAAATAATGTTAAATATTTTATGAAGCGCCGCGATGCCTCTTTCATTCAGAAGTTTCAATATCTCAGACGATATCTTGTCTGGGCCAGTCGTCTTGTTGTTTTTTTGAATTTTGTATAGCTTTTTCTATCTCTTCCTTGGTGATTGATGGGCCCGTTAAACAGTCGCTCCTATTACCCGCTTCCAGAGGTCTGTCGTCATAGAAGAGTGCTTCTACATACTTTTCCCACACATTATTTTTTTCTGTGCTATCAAGAACTATCTGCTTGTCTTGGTTGACCAATACGCCTGGTCTTCTCCCTCTATATATCCCAGCGGTTTCTTTCAACTTTTTGTGTAGGTTACGATCATCATGTTGCTTCTGGAGTTGTTCTATTTCAGCGCATTCACATTTAAGCAATTCGTTTTTTGCTATTCTTATTTTTGATCTTACTAATCGTTGAATACTTTTATATTTGGTGTTATCTCTATCGCTCCTGTGTTTTAGGCGTTAATTCATTAGCAATAAAATCTCGTCTATCATCCACTTTTGCTTCTTGTCTTCCGATCTATATCCCAGCGTATTTTTCATGGCATTTGTTGTAATATTTGTTAACCTTGCCCAAAATTGTGTCAGATGTTTCTCAGTTTTTGGTGTTAGTGTTTGGATTTGTGTGTTGATCTCATTGCTTATTTCGCCTCTTACCACTGAGTTACGTCTTAGTGGTTTATTTTGGCTACAAACAAATTATTTGTTTACAAGAATCGTATTCCCACCCGGACGAAATTTCACTAAAAATTATTGTTCAGAGACTCAAAATCATAAAAGGAAGTTAGGTGGGTCCATATAAATTAAAGAAGCCCGTTGACTATATTGATTCTCTGCTTAAATATTAGAATCAAATAAAAACCGTCTTCGGACTGTTTTTCCATTAGGGTTATGTCTGCTGAGCTTAGTTATATAATTGCGAAAATAACTCACTATGCATTAAGTCTCTTCTGGGATGTAAAATAGCTTTTTGGGGTTTTTGCGCCCAGCAGTTCTAAAATGTTGTTCTTGTAGTTCGGGTGCCCAGGAAATTAGGTAGAGCCAGATATAAACACCAGTAAAAGGCATTATTTGTACAGCAAAATATTTTCAATATTGTAAATTTGTGTATCCTGGAAGTCTCATGTCTCGTTCATCACAAATATGGAAGAGAAGATAACCGAGAAACCCATCAATGCAATTCTTACAAGACAAGGACTGAACAAAGGAAGAAAAAAATATATCCACCTTAGCTGAGACTACCGATGGATGGGCATACATCCCTGCAATAAATCAGGATGAAACACATAATTTTTCTCAATCGGGAAGTTTTTGAAGTTTCGGAAGAGATTGAAGTTCCAAGCAGCTTAGTCCGGCGAGTTGGAAGCATGCAACAGGACTTTAACCTTCAGTTCATAAATTTTGGAAAGTCACAAGTTCTAGAAATTCTCAGCGAGCAAGAATAAGGAGTTCCTCAAAAACAGAAAAGAGGTCGATAAACAAAGAACAGTAAATATTAGAATAAAGCCACAAGAAACTTGCACTAGAAACGTTGGTATTTAAGCAAGAACCTGTGTTTTAACTTCGTATTTGAATGCCCTTAAAATCCAATTATCATATTGTGTTTTAAGCAAATTTCCATAAGACACCAGGAATAAGAGAAAGGAGGGCATGAGAAGGATAACAAAAATAATTTATTTTCTAAAATGAATTTGAAAAAAATGGAAATATTTAAGTTGAACATTTGGTAGAGCATAAAAGCTTAAAAGTTGCTATATTTTTGTTAGTATCTGTAAAAATAAAATTGATGTATATACATCCTAAAAAATATATTTCTTTATTGATTTCAAACATTTTAAAATTATTTTGTTAATGAATTAATTATTTGAGAGCAGTAAACAGTAAAAACTGTCTTGATTTTATTACTATTAAATTTTTAACTTTGTAATTAGGGTGAAAAAGTAAGAAGTAACTTTCTAAGCCGGAATTCTTTTGATGGATAAACTTTTCTTGGTTTAAAAACTTTGCTTTTTATAGGTGTTTTTTTGAGGGTTACTTTAGAGTAATAAAAAAAGAACACAACCTTTTCGGAATAAAATCTTACTTACCTCTAACTTTTGAAAGCATCTATTTTTTTGTCCATAGATATTAATCTTCCCCTTTTTAGCACTTACCTGAAAAAACATATTAAAGTTTGTAAAAACATGTTTTTAGAAGAAATCAAAATCTACTTAAGGAGTAAAAACAACATTTTTAAATTTATCTAACCGTAAAAATAGACAAAATGCATCAGTAATTGCCAACAGTTTTTTTTTATTTCGCTAAACACGATTTCTTAAGGTGAAAATTGGCCCGAATGAAAATAAGATTGTTATAAAAATAATTACTAAAATATTTGGAAATTAGATTTTAGCAAATAATAAATAGCGAACTTAAACAAAAGAGTTCCTTACTAAGATTTTTGAATGAAGCTTACTTTCCAAAATAAGATTTAAAAAGGAATAGATTTGTTTGAACGTTGTGCGAGGGAGAGGCACGAAAATTCCAGACACTCTTAATTACACGTTTCGTTAAAAATAAGGAAATTATATTCTATTTATATTTTTGGGGGCGTAAAATGAGTAATTTGTATTCATAATTTACGTTAAATTGTAAACAACAAACTGATTGACGTGCTAAAGTAAACTAAAAATTTACCTTCATACACAATGCCTCCCCATTATGAATTGCAAACAGTCGCGATACCTACACATAGCTGTTTTACATTTTAATACAATTCGGTATGTTGACAGGAAATGTATTCCGCAGTTGTTTTAAATTTATTTATTCATAATGCAGGTATGAAATAGTTCTAAATAATGCTAATGTTCTGTGGTGCGATTTTATGCAAAATCAAATAATTTAGGTTATAAATATAAATTTTTATTATCAAACAATCATAAATACTGTTCACGATTTTTATTTAACGTCTTGTTTTTGAACGTCAGCTAGCTCAAACAAACAATAAGACTCGTTTATGTTAATATTGGTAAAGTTAAACACTCCGACATCTTTGTAACTTCTTATTTATTTATTTTATAACTATAATTATTAAACACTTTTTGAAAACAAAACTAAAAACTAACGCTTTTTATTCTTCGATGCGCCGTTCTCCATCTAACCTGTTGTTCTGCTTGAACAGAGTGCCGGTGGCGCCATCTCTTGGCATCTTATCGATTATATATTTTTAGAGCCGTTCTTTAGATTTCAACAACAATACATTCTCTGTGGGTGGTCAGTTCCCATCGTTCTTAAAACAAGATATAGTGATTCCCATTTTGAAAGGTGGTTAGAACATTGCAGACTGAAATTTCACACCAATATCATTTTTACCTACCTTATCAAAAATTATTGAGAAGTTGGATAAAAAAAAATGTTGTCTTTTCTGTTATAATACAAAGTTTTGAACTGCAACCAATATGGCATCAGTTCAATATGCATCTGATATATGGTCTTGTATCTTGCAATTATTTGAAAGTCAGTAGGTTGTATCACGATAGGTATCCTAATCGTCCTCTTCCAGATCAGAAAACATTTCAACCAGTTTATCGACGTCTAAGGGAAAATGATAGGCGATTCCATTTAATAAGGTAATATTATTAAATTTGTTCATAATTTTAGGAAATTTTGGGAAAAGAAGTACTGATGCTGTTCGAGGAAGAACATTATGTACGCCGCAATTAGAGGAAAGTATTTTAAATGTTGTATATGACACTCCTTTAATGAGCACTCCAAAATTATCAGTGCAGTTTAATACGTCGAAAACAATAATACATGAAGTTCTTCAAGAACAACCGTTATATTCATATTATTTGAAAAAAAGCGCATGAACTGATTCCTGAAGATTTTCCCTTTACAATGCAGTTTGAAAACTAGCTATTGGATCAGCAATGAAATAATTTAAACTTCATTAGCACTATTCTCTTCACAGATGAAGCAGAGTTTACCAAAAATGGTATAAATTTACACAACTCACATGTATGGGCTGATAAAAATCCTCATGCAACTCTCATTATCACCAGTTTCATTTAATGTCTAGCAGGAATCATAGGTAATTTTTTAATTGGATCATTCGTGTTGGGGGCACGACTGAATGGAGAACTTTATTTGGAGTACCTCCAGAGCGCAATTCACGATTTATTAGAGCACTTACCACTTGAAACCCGCTGAAACATGTACTACATGCACGATGGGGCACCAGCTCATTTCAGCGTTGAAGTGCGAGTGCACTTGAATAACGTCTGCCCAAACCATTGGATAAGTAGAGAAGGACCTATTGCCTAGCCTCCTTGATCTCCCAACCTAACGCCGTTAGATTTTTACCTGTAGAGACACCTCAAAACCTTGGTGTATTCCACTCCGGTCGATAGTAGCGAGGAACTTCTACGGAGAATCACTTTAATTGTTATCAAATAAGGAACGATGCTGAGTTAATGTAGTAGGTACATCAGTCCTCAATTCGTCATACCCGCGAGTGTATCAGATTTCACGAAGCCCATGTTGAACCGCCTTATGAAATTTTTAACTAAGGAGTTAGTTTAACTTTTTATTGAAACTGTGGTGACACAAGAGAAAATGCCTCTTTTTCATATTCAACCCGACAGAAGTTAGGGAACTAACGGTGTAAATAAAATGACGTTTTTTCGCAAACGGTTAGGATTAGCGACATGAATGAAGACTATTTAAGTTTTGAGTGAATTGTTCAAGGTATGTAAAAAACGTTATCTAAAGTTCTTATCATTTAGGGCTTGAAAAAAATGGTCATGAGTGTTACAGCTAGTCCGTCCCTGCAGCTGTGAATAATTCACAATACCTTCTTGGATAATAATTTGAAGGGTCTTACCTGATATACATCATTATTATAAATTAATATACCTGGTGATTCAATAATTATGTGTGAAAAACTTGATTCCATTGCAGCTCTTTGGGAGCCCAGCTTCGAAGAGGAGACCTATACGAAAAAACTTTATATGAACTTTTAGTATTGCTTTCCCATATTTTTTCAAATCTTGGAGATTTTCCACACTTTTCCGAGGACCCTGTATGTTACCCTAAATGCAGGAAAGCTAGCAGTCGCGTATTCTGGAATTTATCAAAAGCATTTGATTATGTCAGTTATGAAATTTTATTGCAGATTGTGCAAATTTGTGAATATCACGTTGCAATCTTAAATTGGTTTCAGCTGTCTCTATTGAAAAACCCAGGTGATCTCTTGTACAGCAAAACTATAGCAAATTGTGAAAAATGCAATATATCAATTTTTCGAAATATCTGAAAAACTCAGATAAGTGCTTTGTAATAGAATTACTAACAAAATTATCTGAAACTTTTCCCCTTCAATCATTTTTCTATCTATATCCAGGGGCGAATCCAGCCTCTCCCCTTTGGGTGGGGGGGGGCAGTGATATCACGAAAGTATAATATGACAAGCGAAAGCAAATTGTCGACGGCGGGGGGGGGGGGGGGGGCACCAGCAACATTCCCATTTCTAGTGTACAAGACAGGGTCGGGTCTATTTTTCTGAATCTGAAGCTTTTGGAGAGCGGGGGGTGATCACAGGAAAAAACAAATTGCCGACAGGGGGGGGAGGATGCGAGGAGGAGGCGCACTCAAAGCTCTTGGGGGGAGGGTTATCGCAAGAAAAACAAGCTGTCAACTGGGGGGGGGGGATACCAGAGTGGCAGAATCGGTTCTATTTTCCTGAACTCAAGGCTCTTGGGATGGGAGGGGCGATCGCAAACAAATACATTCCTATACTCTATTCAAGAACTAGAGAGAGAAATAAAACTGTTACCAAACCTACAACATATCTGCTCCAGTGCCGCAGGTAACTGAGGGTTGCCGTAAATCTAATTATATTTAAATATTTTAAGCTTTTATAATTTTACTGCAACAATAAAATTTCTGATAATTCAATTTAATTTCTGTCAGTGAGCAAAGTACACCTAACAGGGTGTTCTTTGTGATTTATCTTGTTTGTGCTTGTTTTTATATATTATTTGAGATTAGTGAGATACCCAAAAGATATGGCTTTCACCTCTATATTTATTCCAAAATCGTTAAACCAAGGCATTTTTTCTTCAACGAAAAACTTATTACGATGAATGTTTATAATGCCTTAAGATATCAATATTTAAATAATAATGTTATAAGCTCTGTTCAGATGTGTCCCAACATGACAGGAGTTGGAAAATCTACTATGTACCGAATACTGAAGGAGAAAAAACGACTGGAATTGTTTGTACTCCCAAGTCAGATTCGATCACAGGCAGACGAAAAACCTCGTAGAAGAGGTGTAAACTGCAATAAAAGAAGTTGAACATACATTTTATTATGAGAAGCATTTCCCAACCGTCGACAAAATTCTAACCAAAATCAATAAAGATCGGGATTTACCTGAAATTAAAAGAACTGAACTCTGGAAATTGCTCAGAGAACTTAATTTTTGCTGGGATAAACTAGATAGGAAATATGTTCTTATAAATCGTCCAGAAAATGTCCATTGGAGAAGTAAATATCTCTCTCAAGTAAAAGGTAGAGTTGCTAGAAATAACACAACTTACAAAATTAGTAATTTAACTGAACTTTTGAAAGATTTTTTTCAATAAAGTTACTGCAGAAAATTAGGAAAAATCCATATAATAACAGAATAAAAGAAAATGTGGAAACTCGATCTCATGATCGGTGAGATAGAGGAACCAATTATAATTAATTTGAGCGAAGATAACTTCACTGACTTTGATTACGAATTAGATACGTAATGTTTACTAGTGTAAACACAATTTATTATTTAAATTTTTGTTTTTTTTTGTATTTTATTGTTTAATGTTGTTTATATATATTTTTTATTTTTTTATATATTTTTATTTTTGTGTGTCCCACTCTTTAATTTTCTATATATTTAATTCCAATTGGCCGTAATTTTTTAAATATTGTATTTGTGTCTTTTCCTTAAGCGTGTAGAATTAACATGTTTATTTTATTTTTTTGGGACTATCGAATTTCCAAATAATAAAGTAAATTAGATTAAGATGTCAGTGTAATAGAAATAAAAACAAGTAGGTCTAACAGTCTACAGTTAAAACTGTAACATATAAAAATTAATTATTCCCATTTTAGTGTTTAATTGTAATTCCGCAGATGGTTTAAGAAATAAATAAACTGAAACGTCAAATATCCTAAAAATGATTTTAATTAATAATATAATGACCGATAGCCTCCAAAAAATTTTTAATCTTATAAGGATGAATTTATTTTTGTATATATGTTTAACTTCTTATATGTTTGACAATGGGTATTTTGTAAGTATTTAAATTATAACTTAAAATTGTTTGAGAGAATAAGGCCACGTTTTAATCTGAATGTGCCTAAAACGGTTTTTATGCCAAAATTTAAAATAATAAAAATACATTTTCTAATGTATGTGAATTATTAAGAAATCATAAGAAAATATTATATAATATAATATTATGAAGAAGTTTTATTTTAATTTTATTACCGAAATAATATTCTACGCCATAAATACTTAGTGATCAAATAAACCTCCTTCCGACGCCTATGACAAGGATTAAAATCATTTTTAACACTTCACACTTCCAAATATCTATTGTTATCCAACCCAAATAGTCCATTATTATAGACCGGTATTTTTGATTATAAAATTTCTAATCCATTCTTATGAAAAATATATGTGTCTAACAGATTTTACCAAAGGCACCGGACTAAAGAACACAGGTAGTTTGCGAATAAAAAAAAAGATTAAAAAATGATTTATTACTGTCTCTAGTTCTTGAATAAACTATAGAATAAGAGGCAAAATCGAGTCTATTTTCCTAAACTCAAAGCTCTTGGGGGGGGGGGGGGAAGGAGACCGCCCTCCCTTGGATCCGCGCCTGTCTATATCTTTATATATACAGGGTGAGTTAACGATTGGATGAAGTAGGTTTGTGCCTTTCCGGTGAAATAAACAAAGAAACTATATTTATTGTTTGATACAGTTTATTTTTACGCAGATTTTAAAAATATTTAGGACTCTACAGGGTGAGCCAAAAAACTAGGACAGCATAAAGTTGTTTTTTTTTAAATAGAACACCCTATATACGAATCGTATTTTCGATTTAGCTTATAATTTTAAATCTTTTTTATTAAGGGTTTACTATAACAAAACTTTATAGTTTCTGAGATAATTAAGTTTAAAGAAAAAAAGTCACATTTTCAAGCATCAATTCAATCCTAAATAACGTTTTCAATTTTGTGACAAATATATTCAAATTTGGAATTTAGCAAGGCCAAGGGCAAGTTAACATAATTTTTACCTAATATTTGCAATAAAAGGGTGTTGAACACATCGGCTCAAATTTGAACAAGTTTAAATGAATAAATATCTTTTTTTTTAAATGGTACACCCTGTATATTTTCATGTTATTTAATAGAGTAATAAAAACCCTAAAAGTTTTGTTCAATATATCCTATACCTATTTATAATAGTTTTTGAGATATTTCAGTTTTTCTTATTTTCCATACTTTTTTACAGAAATAGTAGCCATGGCAAAAACAATGTAAAAGAATATTGTTCTGTGTGTCAAATTTATAACCGCAATCGTTTCTTTTGGTTTTTATGTAGTGTAGTTTGGTTTTTTTTGCATTCATCTTATATTGTAAAATGAATTTTCCAAAGAATGAGTTAATAGATATGATTTATACAATAGGAGAGGCTCAAAAAAATTGCCTTCTTGCTCAAAGAATTTACAAAATGAAGTATCCTGATCGACGCCAGCCTAATACTCATACTTTTCAAAACTTAATGTAAAGATTTGATTCTTCTGGTACTGTTGATTATCCAAAACGTAAAGTGGTCAACAAACCAGTAACTAATGAAGAAAAAGAACTACAAGTATTGTTAAATGTTCAGGAAAATCCTTATATTGGTAGCCGTCAGTTAGCAGCATTATGTGAAACATCACAATACACCGCTAATTGTACTATCAAGAAATATAGGTATCATCCATATCACATGGAATTACACCAAGAATTGCATGGACAGGATTTTGAAAGTCGTGTAAACTTTTGTCGTACAATAAATGCGGAGATTCAATTAAATCCAATTTTATTATGCAAGGTAATGTTTAGTGATGAAGCTACTTTTAGAAGTAACGGTGCCGTAAATAGACGCAACATGCATTATTATGCCACAGAAAACCCATTTTGGATTAAAGAGGTGCAACATCAAAACCACTGGTCATTAAATGTTTAGTGTGGTATTCATTATAATCGAATTATTGGACCCCACTTTTTTAATGAACCACTAAATGGCCATAGTTACCTGAACTTTCTACAAGAAGGACTACCTCAACTGCTTCAAGGTCTCGATAGGGATGAGCTCGACAGTATGTGGTTCCAGCACGATGGTGCGCCTCCGCATTACCATCGTGAAGTTCGTGCGTTTTTGGACCAACGATATTAGCAAAAATGGATTGGACGTGGGGGTTTCATTGAGTGGCCACCAAAGTCTTGCGACATCACCCCATTAGATTTCTTCCTATGGGGTTATATTAAAAATAAGGTGTATGTTAATCCACCAACAACAGTGGAAGATATGCGAAACAGGATTAGGGATACTTGTAGAACAATAACGCCACTAATTTTTTCCAGGGTCCGAGAAAATCTGCAAAAAAGACTAAATTTGTGCATTGCACAAGAGGGTCGTTTATTCGAACACTTATTAAAAAGAAATAATTAATCTCAGTATTTAATAGGTAATTTTTTTGTTTCAATTTAGTATAAAAGTAAATATGTATTTGCCTTGTCGTTATTGTTGTGTTAATTTTTTCACATTATATTTAATTAAACTATTGCCATTGTAATATAACGAATAATGTATTTCATCATATTTAACCACATTCTGTTTGTTTCTGTAGTTTCTTTTTATTATTTTACATGGCTACTATGATAATGAAGACTATTTCTGTAAAAAAGTATGGAAAATAAGAAAAACTGAAATATCTCAAAAACTATTATAAATAGGTATAGGATATGACAAAACTTTTAGGGTTTTTATTACTCTATTAAATAACATGAAAATATACAGGGTGTACCATTTAAAAAAAAGATATTTATTCATTTAAACTTGTTCAAATTTGAGCCGATGTGTTCAACACCCTTTAGCTTTTATTGCAAATATTAGGTAAAAATTATGTTAACTTGTCCTTGGCCTTGCTAAATTCGAAATTTGAATATATTTGTCACAAAATTGAAAACGTTATTTAGGATTGAATTGAAGCTTGAAAATGTGACTTTTTTTCTTTAAACTTAATTATCTCAGAAACTATAAAGTTTTGTTATAGTAAACCCTTAATAAAAAAGATTTAAAATTATAAGCTAAATCGAAAATACGATTCGTATATAGGGTGTTCTATTTAAAAAAATACAACTTTATGCTGTCCTAGTTTTTTGGCTCACCCTGTAGAGTCCTAAATGTTTTTAAAATCTGCGTAAAAATAAACTGTATCAAACAATAAATATAGTTTCTTTGTTAATTTCACCGAAAAGGCACAAACCTACTTCATGCAATCGTTGACTCACCCTGTCCAAATTTGCGAAGTAAATGTTAATTGTTATTCTGAACATACAATATATAAAAAATTCCGAATCCAAAACGTAATTTAATTTCCAGGCAAATATTTGTACTAAATCCTTTAACCTTTATTTTACGTACTTGAAAAATTTTAATTATATACAACCCAAATTGGGTTTTTGTCCTGCATGTTTACCCTACATAAAAGTACCCTTTTAGACCTTCTTCTCTTTGATTAACAAAGCAATAATTGTTGTACGATGTACTTAAAGTATTAAAATTTTAATACAATATACTCCGGTAACGTAGACAAGCAAATCTTTTCGTTTCATTTTAGGTGAAAATTTAAATAAGGGATGTAACAATGTAAATTAACTTACTGCTTGTGAGTTCGGCTCTTTAACTTGACCCTTTACAGAACAAAGCGTTATGAAGGTCGCTGAATTATATTACATCTCACACTGATGAAATAAAAATTGCATTCAGCAAAAATTAAAAAGGAAAGAATCGTAATTTTACCGAAAAATTAATAAGTACCCTGTATACTTGTATAAGCTATTTACGAAAATCATTGCTAAACGTCTGGAAGGTAAATTATACTTTTATCAATCAAGAGAACAGGCGGCCTTTAGGACCATCTTCAAACAATTAAAGTCCTGATAGACAAGTTTGTCGAATATAATAGACCCATAGCCTTGGTATTTATAGATTTTCATAAAGCGTTCGACACGATAGAACTAACATCAATAATAGCAGCACTGGAACAGTGTAGAATAGGTTATAGATATTTCATTTCGCCTAAACTTTTTACAGCCGTTCCCGAGTACGCAATGAAATCACTGCTCTGGGAAAATAGAGGCATTAATATCAATGGCGAAAGGCTAACACACCTTAGATTCGCAGATGACATCGTTCTTATCACAGACAACATCGACGATGCAAAACAGATGCTTGACGAAATACTACAGGCCTCATTAAAAGTCGGTCTCCGAATAAATGCAAGTAAAACTCAAATAATAATATGTACAAATACCTCGGGCATGAAATACAAATTAGAAAAAAACAATCAAATACAGGAGATACTGCATAGAATAGGTTTGGGTTGTGCTGCTTTTGGCAAATTACGAGAGATATTTCAGTGACATATCCATATGTCTGAAGAGAGAAGTATATGAACAATGCGTGTTACCAGTAATAACATATGGAGCAGAAACTCTGACATTAACAAAAAAGTCAGCAGAAAATCTAAGTGTAGGCGAAAGAGCCATGGAGAGAGCCATGCTTGGAATCAATAAAAGAGACAGAATACCCAATAATGCCATCAGAGAAAGAACCAAAGTAAAATACATATTTGAAGACATAACTAGAAAAAAATGGAGATGGGCAGGTCATATGGCGAGAACATCAAATGACAGGTGGATTAAAAGAATATCGGAATGGCGGATACGAGAAGACAAACATAATAGAGGCAAACCACCAACACGCTGGAGCGATGATATAAAGAGAATTGCTGGGAACTGGGTAATAACGGCCCAGAACCAAAAGACATGGAGGAACTTAGAGGAGGCCTATGTTTAGCAGTGGATAATAATGGCTACACGATGATGATGACCCTGTAAAAAGGAAATGCATTAAATTTAATGTAAATGTACTGGAAGGAAATTTCCCCGACGATTATTAAATGCATTTAATATAGTGCATTGAATTTAATAATTTGCACTAATCTAAATTAATTTATTCCATTAAATTTAATGTAACCATACATCAAATTTAAAGTATGATCATCGCGTTATGACTATGAACATTAAATATACAGTCAGTGTTCATTGAATTTGAGTTATGTAATCACATATTTAATGCACCAGCATTAATTGAGTTCAAAAAATTCTGAAACTACAAGGAAAAGTGAACATTTTTCCGATATATAGTATCCGCTATCTAGACTGGTTCCAAACCCATTGGTTCCCGTCAGTACAGGGCAGACATGTACACCTCACCATAAGAATATTGAGTCCTTTAAGCAACTTATATCGTACTAAACAAAACGTTTAACACAAGTTGCGTCATCTCCCGGAATCTCATGCAATATATATTGAATTATAATGTAAATTTCTTTAGTATTAGAATATACAGTGCCTTCATTTCAAAACGAACCATCCTTAATAACTTTGTTAAATAGAAAAATTTTAAAAAAAAAGAAAAAACACGTCAATTTAGATATACAGGGGGAAGTTTAATTTTGTATTTGTTAAAAGTCTGTCAATCACCTCCTCACCTCCAGCTAACCTCACTTTGATATGTCAAATGGGAACCCCCACCTTGTGACACATCATTGTAAGCAGCATAAAATTGTCTATCCAACCGTATAAAAAAAATTAAATCGGTTGACGTACAAGCGAATAGTGTGAAAAAATGTCTTGTAATAATGCATAATATATCGGCCTCGAACTTTGGTATGTCAAATGATTACCCTATAGTGTGATACATCATTTTAAAGGACGTACGATCTGCTATCCAATGATGTCAAAAAAAATTAAGTTAATAGACGTTATAGGCAATTAGGATGCAAAAATGTGTGTTAAATATAAGCAGTTTATTCAGTTTTATTCAGTTGAAGAAAATTATTTTATTAAATGTTCAAAATGTGCGCCGTTATTAGCGAGACAATAAAAAAGCCTATTTTGAAATTCCCCACGAACATTGGCAAGGGTTTCTCTGCTAATTCCTCTACATTCCCGAACAATTCGATTTTTTAAATCGTCAATATTTTCAGGTGGGGTTTTATAAACCTTGCTTTTTAAATACCCCCAAAGAAAAAAGTCTAGAGGGGTTAGGTCTGGAGACCGTGCTGGCCATTCAATTGCACCACGTCTGCCAATCCACGTCCCTGGAAAATGTTCATCAAGCCACTCTCGAATTGCCAAAGCGTAGTGCGGGGGAGCTCCATCTTGCTGGAAATGCAAATTATTTTCATTTAGTACCATAACAGCATTTTCATCCACTTGATTTTCTAAAGATTGCACAATGGCAGGGTATATTGTGTTTTCTAAAAGGTTTAAATAAATTTGCCCAGTTAAATTATCTTCCAAAAAAAATGGCCCGATGATTTCATTGCCATAAATTCCTGCCCACACGTTAATTTTTTCGGGATATTGAGTATGCCCTTCTCGGAAAAGGTGCGGATTTTCATTATCCCAGTATCTGCAGTTATGTTTGTTAACCAGTCCATTTAGAAAAAAAGTTGATTCATCACTAAAGCAGATATTCTTAGGTAAATGGGGGTCCTCGTCAATTCGTTGGCACATTAATTCGCAAAATTGAATTCTCCTATCAAAATCGTCTTCTCCGAGTTCTTGAAGAATTTGAATTTTGTAGGGAAAAAACTTATTTTGTTTTAAAACTTTATGCACAGAGCCAGCAGAAATGTTGGTTAAATCTGCGACCTTTGAGATGGATAAAGTTGGATCTATTGCAAACTGTCCTAGTACCTCGATTTGGCATGCTTCATCTACAACCCTTTTCTCAATAGATTTTTTATTACAAACGGATCCCGTTTCTTCAAACTTTCGTACCAATTCGAGTACATATTTATGGCCCACGTTTTTGTCTTGATGCCTCTCGTTAAATGCTCTGGCGGTTCTACGAGCGCACCGATCTTCAGCTCCATAGAGAAAAATTATTTCTATTCTTTCAGCTAGCGTATACACCATTTATATTCACGTTTCAACTAGGCGTCACAATGACAATTTTAACAATAATAAACAACTGGTGTTTAAAGATCTTAAAAATTTTATTTATTGCAGTGATTTCTTGTACCTATCAGGTACCGCAAAAAATATCATTGAAATAAATACACTAGATTGATTAGACTGCAATGAATTTTGCGATGAATTTTAAAACAGGCTTAGTTTTTTTCTCGCAAATATTTTAACTGTTTATTATTTTAAAAAAATATTTATTTTAAATTTAAAATAATATTTTACTCTATGAAGTAGCCATTTGACATAATAAAGTTTAATGTGATAAGGTGTCTATTATTACCACACATCTTTTCTTACTATTCGCTTGTACATCAACAGATTTTGTTTTTTTTTTATTGGCTAAATAGGAGATAGTATGCCCTTTAAAATGATGTATCACACTATAGGGTAATCATTTGACATACTAAAGTTCGAGGCCGATATATTATGCATTATTACAAGACATTTTTGCACACTGTTCGCTTGTACGTCAACCGATTTAATTTTTTTTATACGGTTGGATAGACAATTTTATGCTACTTACAATGGTGTGTCACAAGGTGGGGGTTCCTATTTGACATATCAAAGTGAGGTTAGCTGGAGGTGAGGAGGTGATTGACAGACTTTTAACAAATGCAAAATTAAACTTCCCCCTGTATATCTAAATTGACGTGTTTTTTCTTTTTTTTAAATTTTTCTATTTAACAAAGTTATTAAGGATGGTTCGTTTTGAAATGAAGGCACTGTATGTGAATTAATATTAATGTAGAGAAGCTGAAATATCTTCTCAGTTACTTAACTGAAATTGAAGATGCTATTTAATCAGATTTAATGTACAACGAACTGATATTTCAATGAATTGCTTTAAAGTCAAAGTAAATGTAGATTATTCACGATTTTTGGTACAAAATCGTTAAATTTAATATAGAATGGACATTAAGTTTGTATTAAATTTAAGATTATTTTTAACAGTGTATGTGAAAAATTGACCAAACTTTTATGAACTACAAGTTTTTTTAGTTTGGTAACTAAAAGTTTTCCCCTTGAGATTTCGGACTTCCTCTTTAACTCCAAAGCAAGTAAACTAGCATTTTTGTCAGTCGATTTAATTTAAATTATTTTTTGCAGGCTGCTCATATTTTCGAACCGATGACAAATTGTAACAAAAATAACAAATTTTTATAAAAAAATTGAACTGACTTCTAGAAAAGCGCCAAAAAGCAAAAAATAACGATTAAAATTATTATCTGAAATTGAAATTTTCGAATCCGGCGCCAAACTAATACCTGACAAAATGTAATTCGCATAAAAATATTAAGAAATACTTTCTTTGTAATTGCTTTCTGACAGTAGTTTGTTCATATCTCATGTAATTAGTCATTTGTTTTATTTAGAATTAATTTGGCGCCAACTTCTAAGTTTTCAATTTCATATAAAAATTTATATTATTTTTCGCTTTTTTAGAAATCGATTAAATATTTTATAAAAATTATATTTTTCAATTTTTAGTTTTGAATTTGTTATGATATCCATAAGTTATTTAAACTAAGTACTAAGCGAGATTAGTTGTACCTCGCAATGATTTCAAGGTAGCAAAAAAGTGCCCATTTTATCCAATTTAAACAATTAAAAATTCTTAAGCTAAGAAAATTTTTCAAGTAGCAGTTTTGAATGAAATTGTATCAAACAAATATCTAGTCTGCTACAGTAAATTTATCTTAAATTTTAAATTACTTTTGGATTAGTAATATATGCCCTTAAAACCTCCGAATACTAATATTTAAAGAACTTGAGGCGTTGATTTTTTAGCCCGACATATCTAATCCTACAGATTGAGTTGGTCTACGCCCCCACAATCCTCAATATTAATTTTGGACAAAATTGAAAAATGTAAAACTTACAGTCCTCCATATTGTATCTGCCATATTAAGCTGTGAAAAATTATCTTCAGAATGGTAATCTACGACCCCGAAAACCCCCTAATACCAAATTTGAAAAAATGTCAATCATTTAAAATGTTCAACCCGTTATTGTAAATATATTATTACAATTATATACACAAATAATTTTAACCTCCCAATCTAATCTAAATCTACACCTAAGAAAACCCTCTTATACCAATTTTCACCAAAATGTTAAATTTTTAGGCCATTATATTGCATTTGACGTATTAAATTTCCTTAAAATAATTTTAAATTCGCTATTTTCATTTCAAAAACGACCCAGTATCAATTTTAAACAAAACCGAAAAATGTAAATTTTTAGTAGTCTGCCATAGTGAAATTCGCCATATGAATGAATATATATATATATATATATATATATATATATATATATATATATATATATATATATATATATATGTATATATATATATATATATATGTATATATATATATATATATATATATATATATATATATATATATATATATATATATATATATATGAGGTGAAATGCGACAGTAAATTCTCATACGGAGGAATCCGTGAAATCCGCAAAAACATATATACGCCATCCGGCGGGAGGTCGGAGAAGCCGCGTTCAGTATTTGCATGCTTCCTTCCGATCTGTCCTTTGCACAGCCAGGTGCATGTCGGTACCCTGATGAGTCTAGTAGAGACGAAACATGTATCTCTGCCGTATCACTGTGGCGGGGAGGGTAAGTTTTGACTTTCTTCTCGGTATGGTGGTACAGGTAGGCCATCATCTCGATGGTGGTGGAATAGGATAAATTGCGTTTTACAACAATTTATTCTAACTGTGCAATCTCTAACACAAAAAGGATATGATGGAGAGAAGTTTGCATTTACTGTTCGCATTTCACCTCATTCATACGCGGAGCTGCATATAGTTGTACGTTTGCTGAATGTGATTTCAGCACTACAACGGCATAATGTGGATATATCCACTGCTATTGCATCTCATACGGAGGAATCCGTGAAATCCGCAAAAACATATATATATATATATATGTATATATATATATATGTATATATATATATATATATATATATATATATATATATATACATATAGTCAAAGGTCGTATGTCTATCCTCTTAGCGGAATAACTGGTTTTTCGGAAAATCTCGAAATAGATTCGAATTTTGGTCTTTGACTGACGTATTTATGGTAGCACCTAAATTTTTTAGTCAAACGTCGAAAGTAAATAATCACTTTCAGGCTTTACCTACACTGTTAAAATTAACCTTTAATTTAATGCAAATTTAATGTCCATTCTACATTAGATTTAACGATTTTGTACTTTAAATCGTGAATAATTTACATTTACTCTCAATTCACAGCAAATTCATTGAAATATCGGTTCGTTGTCCATTAAATTTGATTAAATTGTATCTTAAATTTCAAAAAGTAAAGATATTTCAACTCCTGTATATTAAAATTAATTCACATATACCCTAATACTAAAGGAATCTACATTATATGTAATATATATTGCATAAGATTCCGGGAAATGTCGCAATTTGTATTGAACTTTTTGTTTAGTATGATATAAGTTCCTTAAATGACTCAATTTTCTTATGATGAGGTGTACATGTTTGCCCCGGTACTGACGGGAACCAATAAGTTCAAAACTGGTCTAGATAGCGAACACTACCTATGGGAAAAATGTCCACTTTTCCTGGTTGTTTCAGAATTTCTTGAACTCATATTAAAACTGGTGCATAAAATATGTGACAACTTATCTGAAATTTAATGAACACTGGCTGTATATTTAATGTACATAGTCACCTTAAGAAGTAACCATCAAACTTTAAATTCAGTGTATGATTACATTAAATTTAATGCAATAAATTAATTTAGATTAATGTAAAAATTATTAAATATAATAAATTACATAAACATTTATGAAATTTGCTTCCAGCACATTTACCTTAAATTTAATGCATTTCCTTTTTACAGTATGCCAACAACACAATACGAATCCTAACCTAAGTTAGTTACATTAATTTAAAGTGACAAATTCTTGTTATAAAAAAATAACTCGTAAAAGATTGTGTAGTTTATAGATACAGCACAGCAGAAAGATGAAGATTCAACGGGTCTTATATGTGAGCGATAAAGATGAAGTTATGTATTAATATCTTGTATATGCAGCTATGGTAAAACTTATAAATAATTGGAGTAAAGAACACACTTTTTACCAGGTGAGAACTGACATTAGTTTTTTAATTCGGCACACTTGTTCGCTGCATTTGCATTTGACAATTCTAAAAAAGTATTTTATTTTAAATTTGGATTTAATTATTTATTGTGCATTTACTGAGGTATTGACCTAATATTTATTTTTCAACATCCATGTGTGTTTCGGTTTAGTTACTAAAAGTCGTTTTATTGGCCGCTATGACTACAAAAAAAGTTAAATTTTTAAAAGAATTTTTAGTACGCTGTCTTAAAAATAAAAATCTAGAGAAATAATTTTCGCTGTGGCAAATTTAATAAAATAGATATATAAGTATGATAAAATTAGTTGATGGTGCGGGTGTGAGGAAACATATAAACAGTTTTATTTTATTTGTGTGTTATTTGGGGGTGACGATATTTAGTCGAAAAAATAAACAGATCGGCGTGTTCATACAAGGAATAAAATAAGAACTTTTGAAATTTCTATGGTTTACACGAATAAAGACTTCAGCTTTTCTGTGCTCTGTAGGATAAACATACAACAGATAAATTCTTCTTTCTGTAACTATAAGTAAAGAATTTTTTTTATGTGTTTTATAATGACCCTACATTCGTTGCACTTATTAGCCACAGTTATGAGCTACCACTGCACACGTTCATAAATAATTAAGAGCAAAAATTCCGGCCTTCTAATTCAAAGGTAGTTTAACCTCTTGTGCTTTACTAAATACCGAAACCTAATTTGTAGGGTTGCAAAAAGGATTTTCTTGGCTGTGTAATTTATTTCACTCAGAAGTAACAGTTATTAGAATCCGACTTGTTTTAAAAGTAACGCTGAAAACATAATTTACGTTGTTAAGAGCCTCATTTCTCAAATTCAATCTAATAACGTTAAAATTTATACACAATTACTACAACTCCAAAACAATCTAATTCCATTAAAGCCGATTCAACTCACCAAATAAATGAAAAATTTAATTAATAAATACCTCAAGTAAAGGTTTCTCCCTGCATGTTATCCCCACATGAAAATCCCCTTTTTACCATTATATCCTCTTTGATCGGCTTTCCGACACAGTTATTTTGAGAGGTATTTAATGCGTAAAAACCAAATATGCCAGGGCAACCTGGCTAAGCAAACCTTTTTGATCGATTCCCGATTGAAGTCTAATAAAGAATATTCACCTGGCTGATTCTTGCCTGTACAATCAGTGGCGGCGGGTTAAAAAACGTACATGAATTCCTCTTCATGCTGCAAAAATTAACTATAAGGAAATTTTATTATGACTACGAAAACCCAGATACACGCTATATTCCCTCTAATTGCAATACGCAAAAATTTTAGTTTATTTGTTGTATCTTGTTTGAAAAGTGCATTTTTTTGTTAATTTTGGAGCGCTGGATATAAAAAGGATAATGAAATAAAAAATTTAATTGCAATTTTCAAGAACAAGTTTTTTTTTTAATTTTATTTTTAACAAAATGATAAAAAATACCTGCTTTGGAACTTGTAGAGACTCTAAATATCCTTTCTTGTGTGAGTTGTTTCTGAAGCATCTCTAACAAGAGTCCATCAGTAATGGGCAACCATGAAAGCATTCCACTATCCCTGGTACCTTTTCTCCATTGTTGATATATCCTGATGGAAGCGTGCGCCGTGCTCGTCACTTATAGTATATAAGCCAGATAGTATATTTTGTCGGTCATTTCCTCTCAAGCGATAACTCGTGAAATACTTCAGACAGTTGTGCCATGAAGCATCGTGGAAGTCAGCTGCGGCTGCGTGGGTGGGTGGAGCAGCGGCAGCCTCCCACTCACGTAAAAAAATTGTTTTTAATTATTTCCTCCTGAATGAAAATTTGTCAAATGATAGTTAAAACAACTATTTGAAGATAAAAAAAAAAGTCAGCTGGCTGTACCGTGGTGGATTATACGTCAGCTGGTTACACGAACATGTAAAAATTTTTGTTCAGTGCTTTTCTCTTAGTTAAAAATTTGTCAAATGATAGTTTACATACTACTTCGAATAAATAAAAACGTCAGCTGGCTCTATGTTGGTGGAAACGGCGTCAGCTGATGCTGTGAAAGGTGCAGCGTGGGAGCCAGACGTGAGCGCCGATTGCCTACCTAAATACGTCAGCTGACAGATTTTCCCTCGTCATACTGCCAGCTAATTTTTTTTATTAATAAAAATATCATATTAACAATCATTCATCTGTAGGAGAAATAGAAAGGAAACGGAGCCATTCGAGAAGAAATTGATTAAGAAGCAGCACAGTGACGGTTGAACGGAATATAAAAATGTCCAACGTAAGTCCTTTTTGCGTTTTTTGCGGAAAGACTTCACAGTTAAAAGTGTTCAGTGAAGAAAATTTATCCAAGTGCAGTGAAATATTAACTATTCGGCAAAATAATAATTTAGTTGGAAAAGAAACAGTATTTCCTACACAGTATAACAATTTTCAACTATACCACAGCAACTGTTTTTGTCGCTTTACAGCGTTGCCGCCAAAATATAGAAAATCTAATCGGCACCATCAGTAGAAGTCGCGTCTCCTTCAATATTACCGCATGTATATAAATTATTTCTTATTTTGAGTAATTTTTCATATTATTATTCCTAATATTATATAATATCGTGTATAATATAGTAATATAATTAGAAATCTTCATACCTCATCGTGTGAAACACACAAAACTGGGTGGGACTTATAAATATGAGGATGCGTTCACTGCAGGTACAGGTCCACCACGGTACAGCCAGCTGACTTTTTTATCTTCAAATAATTGTGTTTTGACAAATTTTCAGTCGGGAGGAAATGATTAAAAACAATTTTTTTTACGTGAGGGGGAACCTGCCGCTACTCCACCTACTCACGCAACCGCAGCTGACGTTCACGAGGCTTCATGGCACAACTGTCTAAAGCATTTCACAAGTTATCGTCCAAGAGGAAAGTGGTCCGGAAAATCTGTTGCTGGCTTGTATACTATTACAACTCTGTTGTAATCAGGAAAAAAGTCTAAATGTGAGTGTAGAAAATGGGTCTTTAAAGACAATTGCAACCCATTTTTTATTAGGGTGACAGCATATTTTCAACATTAGTGACGGAATTGTCAGCTTTTTTATTTCCAAAGAAATTAGTGACTGCAAAGCGAAAGCATTTTTTTCAATATCTGGTAGAGTGCTGTCAAAATGTTTGTCTTTCAGCATATTTGGAATATGCGCCCCAACAAAAATACCATCTTTAATTTTTGCTTCACTTAGCCTTAGGAATTTCTGATGCAGGAACTGAAAAGCTGGCTCATCTATATTCAGCACCTTAACAAAGTTTTTCATTAGGCCCAATTTGATATGCAGTGGTGGCAACAAAATCTTTGTGGGTCTATCAATGGCATATATTGTACATTTTTTTCACCTCACTTTAATGATTGTCGAACGGAACAGTCTTTCCTCTTATAATGAAGTGTCTTTGCCGGACTGTCCCATTCACACCAAACAAACAGCAAACCTTGGTGTAGCTTATCTGCAACCCAAGTAAAAGTGCAATCATCTTTAAGCCGCCACAAATCTGCTATTGATGCTCATCGTATTTTATACTTGTCAATAGGTATTTCACATTGTCACGCAGCAAATATGTGGTGCACACTATTTATCTTGATCCGAATATTGCAACCGAAACAAAGCTAATATGCCTATTTTATCAATAGGGTAATAGTCTGCTTCTGAGACGCAAAAATCTCCTCACCACAAACATAATAAAAGTGATCTGGATTATTTACACAGTTTCAAGACATCCTACAATCCCAACTATTTGATTCGACTGACTAACCCCTTCGTTTTGGGGCTGCTTATATCCCTTATTTTAAGCCCTGGAGCGTTAGGCCTTTGTGGGGGTCATTTCTAGAGATTTGTTATGCGATGTAGCCAAATTATGCAAAATTTCCTTAACTTGAAGAGACTGCATATTTGGAAACTTCGCATCCCTCTATTGTTATAACAATACAAATATACCACGGATTCCTCCGTGTGAGATGCAATAACTGTGATTATATCTACAGTATGCTGTTGTAGTACTGAAATCACATTCAGCAAACGTACAACTTGACTCCACCATCAACTAACACGGAAAGGATATGATGGAGTGAATGACCGTTATACCGTTATTATAAAAATAAGAGAAAATATTTTATATAAAATTTGTAGAAAACTAGTCAAGGCTTAATCAGTTTTCCATTTTTTACGGCATTGCCAAATTTTGAAAAAAAAAGACATAAAATTTGTAATATTTTTTAATCAGCGACAATGAGGACAAAAATTCCTACAACAGTTATGGATAATGGTAAAAAAATGGTCTGAATCCCTAATATAATCATTATTTTATGTTCTTTCCAGGCATTAAAACTTAACAAAACTCCAAACTAATTTAATTGATTTTTTCAAATAGTATATCTTTCAGTTATCTAGCTTATTCTATAGATATTTAGTTTACCTTCAATTTTTGTTAGGGTGCCCTATGCCTATCTTGGATGGTTTATACGTTGTTTAGATTTTTTTTAATAAATCTGTTACAAAACACATTTTTGTAACATATTTTATCGTTTTTACCTTACCGTAACATACAACAAAAAAATTTAACAAAATAATAATAAAAATTCACAATGTTGATATTTTTAATTATTTGAATTTACTTAAAAGTAGTTAAAAAACGTCTTATTAAAAGTATTGTTTCATTTCTTTAACAGACAACAATTTTATATGGTATTTATTCACTTATAACGACAATTATTAGGATTTAAGCTAAATACAAAAAATAACAAAAAACATTATTAATATTAACAGGAACTTTATATAATTTATTTTATTATGCTATAAAATAAACCCCAAGTTACCATATAAAAGAGAATCTTAAAATGAACAGCTTTTTTTGCCTGGATTCTGCTTCCTTGTAACAAAAGAATCTATCGCAGCATCATTTCAAATGATAATATGTAAATAAACTCCCGATAGGAAATATTCTTCTCTATCGCTTCCTTTACTCCAATATTCACCGCATGTCTTATTTTCATATTTATTTTTCCTGAAAGACACTTCAAAGAATAATACCACTTCTTGGTAAATAAGAAGTCGTTTTAAAACCTTTAAAGCTCTTACTTCAATATCAATATTTCAAGCAAAGTGAATCAAAATAGTTTCACTTTATATTTCTTAGAGACACAGAAAGCTATTTTATTCCTGACTTGGTATTTAATTCCTGTTTTACTATTTTCTGGTTTAACTAAGCATCAAAAAATGCGGATATTTATACATTACGTACAAGAAGAGCAGCGGGAATTTATAAGACTTGGTGTCCTAATTTCAATCATATCTCTATGAAAGTAGTAAAACTTCCTTTTCAGCAAGGTATCAAGATCTTGCTTAAAATATTCAATCACTACCTTCAGTAGATATTTTAAAACCATTATCTAAAACAATTCATTATTTGCTTTGCAGTACTATCATCTTTTAAAGGGTTAAAACAGCATTCTTACAAATTATGCAGCGTTATATTAGAATAATAATAATAATTAATAATTATGTCTTTATTTCTGGCTCCACAGATTTAACAAAATATAAAAATTATTTAATATACAGGATAATGTAGAAACAGAAAGGGCCAAGTCCAGATGTGGATAACACCTAAGTGATATCCACTCTGATCAACTCAATCCCGACCTAAAATAAATAAGACTCAATAATTAAACACAGAAGAGAAAAGAAACAATACTTATACACCCAAGTTAGATACACTGATACAAATTCTGGATTTTTCTTCATCAAAATTCAAAAGAAAAAGAGAAAACTACAATTTTCTTATTTATTTATCAAATGCGTGTTGGAAGACATATCTAAATTTTATAGGCGTGAGAGTTTTGAAGAAATCCGTAAGAGAATTATATAGTTTAGCAACATAGCAGGTAAAAGAGAGTTTAAACAGAGAAGATTTATGCAAGAGCGGAGTTATTGTTCCTCGAAAACGAATATTTACGTTATGCACGTGGGATCTAAAAATGATTCGTCTCTATAGATATTGTGGGCTATATAATTTTATGGTAGAAACCAGCTTCATGTAAGCACCTCCTGCTCCCCATATTCAGCCACTTTAAATCGAGTAGCTAATAATATATTCTCTCAAATTTACGAACTCCATAAATTAATCGCAAACAAGAGTTTTGCACGTTCTGTATTATTCGTTTTTGAATGGCTGTTAGGCAGTTTCCGAATATTACATCTCCGTGACTAAAAATGGAGAGTACCAGCGAGTCACACAGCAAAGTCTTAAGTTTTATGGACAAATCATGGCGGTAACTGTAAAAAAGTTTTAGTCTAACATAAGCTTTCTGAACACAATGGGAAACATGCTTATCAAATTGCGATGCACTGTCAAAGACAACACCCAGATTTTTAACACTATCCTCAATAGGCAGAACTGAATCGCTAATCTTTACATTTATAAGATTTTTAACAATCTATCAGTTTTTTTCCAAATATCATTATACAGCATTTTTTCGGATTAAGATACAAGGAATGCTGCAGAGACCGAATGAATTGCTTTAAAGCCTTGATTATTAGCGTTGCAAACTTCAAGAACATCCTCCCTTCTAAAAGACAAATATACCTAGGTATCATCCACATAGAAATGCGACTTGAACCTTCTCAAGGCACTTGGTAAACTCGAAGTGTAGTTTGCATATAACAACGGTCTTACAATAGAGCCCTGCAGTACCCCAGAATTTATGGGCAGCCCCTCTGATGTCTTGCCATCCATTGCTTTCGACTCTTCAGAAAACACCTAAAAAATGGAATGGCATGATCACTAAGACCAATATAGTGAAGTATTACCAATAGCAATCGGTGGTCCAGAGTGTCAAACGCTTTCGAAAAGTCGAGCAGTATTATGTAAGTGAAATTATTAAATAACAAAATACTTATCCATTTCCAATTCCAAACTATTTTGGGACATAAGCTGTCTAAGCAACTTCTCTTCGGGAGTGGACAAGCTTGAAACCCACCTTGCTGACATTATATTCAAGCCTAGTCTGTCAATATGCTGGGTTTAGATATATTTAAAGCTTTAGCAATAGTAAAGGCTTTCAGACGACGATCTTCGACAACCATTGTTTTCACTTGCCTGCAAACATCAGAGTTGGTTGTGTCTGAAGGCGTACAACTTTTAGGACTTCAATGGATTCCCGACTCCATCAAAACTATTTTACTTTAAAATATTATAAACTCTCGACCTCATATACAGCAATCATTCTATTGTGAAGGACAATTATGTTATTTTATAAAAAACTTGATGACACAACGATGTTTCAATTTCACAACTCATCTTTCGTTACAAAACACTTCATAAAATATAAAACAATGAAAGAATTGAAATAAAATTTTATACATGCAGAAAAAGGTTGGCATTATTGAACGTTTCAAGGACAATCAGTTGTTTTCAAGTAGATATTTTTTCTAGTATTACATGTCCTTTCCTACTTTCCATTGACTTATGCCAATTAAAACTAAAAACAACGACTTATCACCCAAGATGATTCAATAGTTCATCATATTTTCAAGCGTATTTAAAAAAAAATCGTTTTTGACTAAAACTGTCCAACAAAATAGGGGAATCAAGTCTAATATAAGACCAATTTCGTCTAAAAATAAAAAGCAAAATTTTCTAATTAGAATTTAATATGGATTAGCCGATTAATCATTTAAAATTTATCCACTTATATAATGTCCCAGAAGGGTTACGAGTTTCACATATCGGGAAGTATATTTGGATAGAAATGTATGTGTCACTTGATTCTCAGTCTGCCAAAACCGGAAAGTAGAGACTGTAATTTTGTGATTCCAATATTCCGGAAACTATTTGATTTATGTAAAGCATATATAATACGGTTGCTCTTGACTGATTGCAATTCAACTGATGATACCATTAGGTGGTCTAAATCTCGGAATTTATATTCTATACAGGGTAATTCTCCGGAAAATTTATCGATCGATTATGGGAAAACTATTATTAGGAAGAATCTGAAAATTTGACAATATTCTAACATGCGTGGGCGACAGCTGGTTAAAATTTTTTCAAGATGGCAGCGCTTCCGGTTATACCGAAAGTTGATTTCAACTTGCTTATTTTAAATAAAACACCCTATATATTATTGAATTTTTGATTTCTACGTAAAATTCTAGACATATTTTATGTATAATATTCTAAACTTAAATCTCACCGTTTCGGACATATTTAAATTTTTATGCCAAAAATTATGTTTGCGGACCAAAACTTGACTATAAATTTTTCCTATAAGGAAGTCCTTATTATTTAATTTGGGTTAGTTTTCTTGTAGACAAAGATCGACTTTAGTAGTCTTTTTATGATATTTTGAAAATTATGAGTAGAGAGTGATCAAAAAAGAAGAATAAAAATTATTTTAAAAAATTTTTCAAATCGAAAGCACCTATTTTTATAATTTTATCATATTAAGCATTAAAAATAAGGGTAACTTTGTATAAGGTTGTCTATTCCGAAAATTTGTAGTGTGGCGAAAATAAAACAATCGAACCCCACAGAATTGTCACTATTTCTTGCCATTTGACATTCATGCCAGAGCGATTAAATTACACGCACGAAGATTATTTAAACTTATTTGTTATTTATGCTGAATGTGATAGAGTTATTTCAAGAACATGCGATATATTTGCAATCCGATATTCGAAGAAACAGAAACCAACATCACCAACTGTTAAAAGGATTATAGAAAACTTCAAGAACTTTGGATCCATAAAAGCAAAAAGAAATAGAAATAAACCAGTTGTTAATATTGAAACTACAATTTCAGGATATTTCGCAGCATATCCGACAATATCTACAAGTCAAGTAGCGTTAAAGTCTGGATTTTATGGAAACACAATTTTCATCCCTATGTATATTCCATAGTACAACAGTTAAAAGGCAGTGATTTTCCTAGAAGTGTAGAGTTCTTCTAGTGTTTTTTGGATAATATTATTTGGTCGGACGAAGCCAAATTCACAAAAAATGGATTGTTTAATCGACGCAATTCCCACTATTGGAGCGACTCAAACGTACATTCATTTAGGAAATTAAATTTTCAAGAGTTCTGGCAGTTTAACGTATATTGTGCTGTAAGAAATGACAGCGTGGTCGCCCTGGAGTTCTATTAAGACAATCTGAATGGCAATTAGCCATTCTTGAAGACTTCTAGATACAAAATACGTTTTTCTGACTTATAAGTGAGCTCTACCTCGACATCTTGAGAAATTTGGAAGTGAACTATTTAGGTAACTTGTCGCTGGCTGATCATAGAAATCTATATTATCAATATGATGGGGCGCCCCCGCATAAGAATCATTTAGTTAACAATCATCTGCAAAACTGGGCCACATCTTTGGCCACTTCGTTCCCCCAACCTAGCAGTACTTGATGTTTTTATTTAGAGGACAATCAAAAATAAAGTATACAACACCGCATTAACCACTATGGAAGATTGCATGCAGCTCGTCAGAATAGCATTTGAAGAACTTAATCCTCAGTCAATAAAAAGAGCCACCCATGAGGAGTTCCAGCTTAGGTGCGAAAAATGTTTGGAGGTTCAAGGGCGTCAATTCGAACATTTACTCAAATAATGTTTGTAACTTTATTTTATTAACAACTAGTTCATTTCTATTTCTTTTAGCTTTTATAAATCCAAAGTTCTTGAAGTTTTTCAAAATCTTTATAACAGTTGGTAATGTTGGTTTCTGTTTCTTCGGATATCGGATCGCTCTATCGCATTCTCCATAAATAATAAATAAGTTTAAATAATATTTGTGTGTGTAATTTAATCGCCCCGGCATGATTATTATTAATGAATGTCAAATGGCAAGAAATAGTTACAATTCTGTAGGGTTCGATTATTTTATTTTCGCCACGCCTCACCGTCATGACCAACTAATAACAATACTTAAAAGCTGTAAAGTATTTTTACAATAGAAAAATGTTGAATTGCCTATATTTTGAAAATTACAAATTTTTTAAATAGACAATCTTATACAAAGTTACTCTTATTTTTAATAATTAATATGTTAAAATTATGAGTACTAAAATCGATCTTCGTCTATAAGAAAACTAACTCAAATTAAATAGTAAAGACCTCCTTATAGTAAAAATTTATAGTTAAGTTTTGGTCTGCAAACGTCATTGTTGACATAAAAATTTAAATATATCTAAAACGGTGAGAACATTATACATAAAATATGTCTAGAATTTTACGTAGAAATCAAATATGCAATAATATATAGAGTATTCCATTTAAAATAAGCAAGGTGACATCTACTTCCGGTATAACTGAAAGTGCTGCCATCTTGAAAATATTTTAACCGGCTGTCCCCCATGCACGTTAGGACAAATTTTCAGATTCTTCCTATTTATAGTTTCCCACAATCGATTGATAAATTTCTCGGAGAATCACCTTGTATAGTCTCTTGGTTCGTTACAGCTCCACTGATCATTAGACTGTCAAAACGCGTATGAAGAGAGGACCAGAGTTAAAAATAAACTGCCTGTATATTTTTCCTTTAATTACCCGAAGGAGAATATAGGCAACTTGTTAAACTAGTTTTACATCAGTAGAGATATCCTTATTTCTTACTGAAATTTTAATTTTACACTAAAATTCTCTCTATACTCTATGAATCGATGTGGAAGGTTCGCCATATTTCAATCATTAAAATTAATAACTTAGTGTTTATCGAATCAACCAATTTTCTTCTTTCAGATGTACTAATTTAATAAAAAAGAACAAGTAAATAAATAAAACCTAACAAACTATATCGATTTGTCATCCTATCCGGCTTAATAAGACTAATACAATTTTTGAACACAAAGCTTTATTTCAGATAATGGTGCATTATCTTCCATTTACATGCCCTACGGGCATACAACCCCATTCTTTTTAAATATCTTTCGATTGAAACAGAAATTTAAAATTAGATTTCCATCAATATATTTGTTAACACAACGTTTATTACAAATTGTAAGAAATTAATTTGAAAATATCAAATTATCCTTTCAATTAAAACAATTTTGAACAAAATTTCCAAAAATAACAGACATTTTAATATTACTTGAGAAAAAAACGAATAAACTTTTAATGCCCTCTAGGCATGCAAGCGATAGATACCTCCTGATAGCATGTAAGTAAATTCCATAAAAATATGTATGTCTCTTTTATTGTTCTCTTTGCTACAAAATTCATAACATTTTCTATTTCTTTATTGCTTTTCTCGAAACATACATACTTTAAAGTCAAAATAAAACAACTTCACTCTATGGTAAATAAAAGCCATTTCAAGCCTTAAGGATACTCATTTCATCATCAATATGGAAAACTCAGTGAATGAAAATAATTTCCTTATAAACTTATGGAATACAATTCTATATTAAAATCGATAAATTATAATAGTATACAGTCCCAGGCTCTTTTTTGTTAAAGGTTACCAGCAAGCTGAATATTCGTGAGTAGTTTCGTTTTCACGAGACGATCAACTTTTCTCTGTGAAAAATATCGATAGTTAACGAACAAAGTGCTCAGGCAATTGTACAAATTTTATTACTATTGTAAATATATGTTTGCAATACTCGAAAAAATAAACAATTATTCAGTCACTAGAGATCATACCCTACGTGAAAAACATCACTTCACAATATTTAAAATAGGATTTCCTTTAAAAATCATATACTCCAATCTTCCTACGAAAGTAGGTGAAAAAATTTATTGCAGATATCTGAAAGTTTCAAGTCGTAGAGGGCACCCAGTAGATGATAAATACGTAAAAAAGTACAACTAGATCAGCCTTGTTTTTTTATAAACAACATCCAAAGTCGGAAAATTCGATTTACGTCCGTAGAATTTTTCGGTTACATTTTAGAGAAAACTTGTTCAAATAAAAGTTGTGTGTATTGAAAAGACCTTTAATTTCATTTTTTATACGTCAAAATCGAAAAATAATTTATCAAGATAATGGCGAAAAACCACCTTTTTTTCACTATTTTATAAATGTTAATAACTTTTGCAAGAAAGGCCGAAAGTGATTATAGCCCCTTGATGATAAGGTCATTATGTGCCTTTATAACTGTGCAAAAGCTGGACCAAATAGGTTTGGTAGTTCATGAATAATCTTAATTGTTTATCCCAGACACTGAATGTTCAAACAATTGTCCTTTCCCTGAGGATGATTCTACAGATATTTGCAAAAGCGGAATGGATTCTTTGAAGTTCAAACTACAAGCAAAGATGAAAAAACGATGTTGTTAAAAAAACCGTTTAAAGAAGTTCTACCTTATTTTTGTTTATAAACAATTGGAATAACTTTGTTAATTTTAATGATGCAAGTTTGTGAATACGTAGACTTGAAAGCTGGTGAAAAAACATGAAATAATAAAAATTCTCCTACGACCAATAGGAGCTAAGATAGCATTTTTTAAAATCATATCTCTCTTGTTTATAAACATTAAGAGCCAAAATTTCACAGATTTTAAACGAAGACCTATATTTTATGATGCAATTGATAAGTATTAAATTCATGCATCATTAGTAAAGTTAAAGCCCTTCGAAGTGAAGGTACTTTTGCAAGTGCGTTATACCGAGTGGTGGAGGAAGCTCGGCTTTCTCACGGTGTGCTTCTAAAATTCAAACTTCAAATTGGAGTGCGCAACAAAATTGTACGATATCTCGGGTTCCAGATAACGTAGAGCCTTCATTTTTTTAAAGCTGGTGTAACTCGACGAAATATTACGAACTGCCTTATTTTCATTATCATAGAAAATTGGTAAATACCGGAAAATCGACATTTCATCATATATATATATATTTTTAAATACACTTTAAATACCCTAAATATACAATCGACTTTTTTTTATTTATTTAACTCAACGAAAAAAATTTATATTTCTGTTCTTGCTCTTATTTGTGGAGGCTCTTCTTCGTCATCATTTATCATTGCTTGTAGCAAATCGTCATCTTCCTCCGCGTCATTTTCGTCTTCAATTATCACCGCAGCGGAGTTGTCGCATTTTTTATCTCTCTCATCGTTGCAGTTTAAACAAAGAGTTGTGCAATTGGGACCGTGCTTTTTGCAGCCGCATCTACTTGTTTTGCACCCAGTAGTGCACTTACATGTAATTAAAGTTAAAGTATCGTCGGATATCAAATTTTTAGATCTGTAAATTGGTTCGAAGCCATGGATGTTTTCGCCAGTCATATTTGGTTGCGTCCATCTGATTTCCTAATCATATTTGCAATTGATAATAAACTCGGAGAACGTGTCCACTTATTCACAAACTTCTGTCATTAAAATTAACAAAGTTATTCCAATTGTTCATTCGTAAGAAAGGTACCCCTTCTTTAAACGGTTTTTTTAACAACAATTGTTATAAAAATCCATCGTTTTCTCATCTTTGCTTGTAGTTTAAACTTCAAAGAATCCATTCCGCTTTTGCAAATATCTGTAGAATCATCCTCTGGACAAGGACAATTGTTTAAACATTCAACGTCTGGGATAAATAATTAAGATTATTCATAAACTACCAAACCGATTTGGTCCAGCTTTCTCTCAGTTATAAAGGCTCATAATGGCCTTATCATCAAGGAGTGATACATCACATCCAGCCTTTCTTGCGAAAGTTAATAACATTTATAAAATAGTGCAAAAAAGGTGGTTTTTCGTTACTACGTCGATAAATTATTTATCGATTTTGACGTATAAAAATTAAAGGTCTTTTTAATACTCGCAACTTTCATTCGGACAAGTTTTCTTTAAAATGTAACAGAAAAATTTTACGAACGAAAAATCGAATTTTTCGACTTTGGATGTTGCTTATAAAAAAACAGGGTTGATCTAGCTGTACTTTTTTACATATTTATAATATACTGGGTGCCCCCTACGACTTGAAACTTTCAGATATCTGCAATAAATTTTTACATGAGATCACTACAAATTCAATAGAAAGACTGAAGTAATACATTTCATAAAGTATTAGTGCTTATGGAACAAAATTCCGGATTCTGATTCGTGGATTCCGGCTTTAAAGGTGTTGCTCTAAAAGTTACTATACCTTATGCACATGCATCATTCTCTTCCATTCTTCGAGGATCACTTCCCTAAGAAGCATACTCTTTGGAACCAGTATGCAACAGCCGTAGCTCAAACCAATTCCAGTAACTCAGTTAATCAACCACGACGATCTTTTTGAAGGAAACGTAGTCTTCGGAGGACGTCCAGATGTCTGCGATTTAAAATTAAATTTGAATTACCTCCAAGACCCCTGGAAGCTACTAGAGCTTTCATTTCAATTGCAGAAATCCGGATTAAATACAGTATTTGGTGATTGAAGTGTGACGTTAGAGGAATATCTGCTTATGAATACTTATGGTAAGTTTCTCAACTGCAAGGCTCCCAAACACTACCGTTCGAAAGTCGGGTGATATTCGGCATCACATACCTGAACTGAGGTTGCGATATCGGATCACCGACATAAATACCGCGATTCAATTCGAAATACCAACGAGTTTCCATGCACTCAAATAACATAAGCTTTTTCACCAGAATATGATATAAACTCTTATATCATATTTTTTTTCCAACTCAAAATTTTCAATCATTTTTATCATTCCTATAATATTATTTCATAATATTATATAAAAATTTAATAATTTTTCCTAGTTACTAGTACTGTTTTTGACAATTGCTTCACTGCGTTAACTTACCCATATTGTTTTTCGGTCTGTTCTATCACCGTTACTGATTTTTGTCGCTTCATGCGTTCAAATCCAGTTATTCATCAGATGTATTTCAGAACATAAAAGCGCCTTGTTTTCGGGAATCCTAACGTTGGGAATACCCAGGAATAAAGGTTGGTTTCGGAATATTCTTTCTGATATTTTTACACAGAGAATTTAACTGCGGGAATTAAAAGCAAGTTATGAGAAAGAGTTAGTGATAAGATTTATCCCTTGCGTGAGTTAAATGGACTATTTTTACGACTTTACGGAATAGATTACAAGAAAAAAAAATGTTCAATTAGTTATAGATACATGCAACATGCGTAAACAAAGTAATGAGTAAAATTAATGCTAAAACTTCTTTGCATAATAAATTTTATTATGTATTTTAATTTTGCGCATTACGTTACATTCCAGTAGCGGATTTTACATTCAAAAGAGCTATTAATTTTCATGCGGCAAGTTGTACAAATGTGTCTTTTGCTGAAATTTTTATTTTAAGTTTCAATTCATTTTCTTTGCAAAAAATAACAAACACAAAAAGGCGTAAACCCCAAAATACTTGCAAGTCATCCCATGACTAAGTGTTATTCACCGTAATGATTAGCTTACGCATACTTGATCTTCTTTTATAATTTTAACCTTGGAGCATTCCAAGCTCAACATTCATCATGCATTTATGCATAGCCGAGAGTTACTTATTTTTGGAAACAAACTCTGCTTCAATTTCCGAAGTAAGAAGAAGAAAACAAAAGCCCAATTATTACCCCCTCCACTCTGCCACAGTGAGCGAGAAGAAAGGTGATGCGGCCAGATTTTCTATCTGGTCGGGTGGTTTAGGTGGGACTCCCAAACTTAGATACGGTTTTTACGTTCTAAATCTACCTTCTTCAGACGGCAAAAATCGACCTGGTGGAAATGAACCACGATTGCGCTCGTTACGGGACCAAACGCGCATCACGTTACGGTCTAGCGAAATAAATTATACCTGGATATGCTTCGCCCTAGGTTGTTATGTTCCTTTAGGAAGATATCGTATACTGTAGCAATTTCGGGAACAATATCATATAAGTCTAGCGCTTTCGACGGCTGACTGAAAACCGGAAGACACAGATCGACACGCGTCTAGACAACAAAACGACGCCTATTTCCAAAAAGGAGGCGGTCCTATGAGCGATATTACTAACAGTTAGTTTACGAAATTTATATTAAGAAAAACAAACCTTCAAATAAACTTCTTAAAAATCGATTTTTTCTTAGTGGTAAATGAAGTTTTAAGAATATCAAATGATGCATAATCTAATCAATTTTTCCGTTTTTTATTCATTTTTACGATGATGAAAATGGCGTAAATCACATTTTTTCAAACTTTGGAATATTTTTACTTGGAAAAGGTGCATCCGACGAAAAAGTAGCTAACGACCTTTTTCCTTCAGGATGGCCCAAAGAATTTTAAAATATTTTTTTCCGTATCTAATAAACCACTTTTACTAATTTGCTTCATTGATACATTAAAATGATGCTTGTCTCAAATATTCTATCAATTTGAAAATACACTCTACACCCAAGTTTATGGCATTGCGATAGGCTCACTCATCTCTGCTCTCATAGCTACCCTGGTTATAGAATCCTCTGCAGAAAACATAATCAGCCAATTAAATTACCAACGTTTTTCCTTTAAACGATATGTAGAAGGTGGTATTGTGTGCATACCCGAAAATAAAATCCAATATACTATTAATAAATTTATTAGTGTTCAAGAAAAAAAAATCAATTTATAATGGTAAGGGAAAAAAACAATACAATTTATTTCTTGGGTATTACAATTAATTATGACAAATATGGTATCGCGGAAACTAATCGATTCACTAAGTTGATTTGGTCAACAAGATATCTAAATTATAACTCCTCTGTACCCAATAAATACAAAAAAAAAACGTTGTCATTACTTTAACTCCCAGCGTTATCAAAATCTCTCACCTACATTTCAGACCTCAAACTGTAGAAAAAGTTAGAGATACCCTAACCGATAATAATTACGTTTTTTGAATCAATCATCAATAATCGAATAAAATAACATAACAACAGAAACACTCAACAAAATAATAGTAATTATTACACCTACACAAAAATATGTATTCCTTCCATATATATCTGAAGCAACAAATTCTATTAAAAGAATAATAAAATCATACAACCTTTTAATAGATGACAAGTCAAACAATGCATTCAAACAACATTTTACTAAATTGAAACCTGAGGTTACCAAATAAGAACAAACCAATATTGTATTAAAACTAATTACCGAAATTTTAGACAAAGAGAATTATTAAAACAAAGAACAATGAAAGAGATGGTCCACATTAAAAAAAACTCCCAATACTGTAAACTGTCGTTTACAAGTGACTTAGGTTGTATTAATAGCAACCTTATAGACCTGTAAATTCCAGATTTTCACATAGGACAATCTTGTGTTCCTAGTTTTACTTATAGAAATTCAGTATGCTTTCTACATTTACACTAAAACCAACAAAAATGTATAAGTGTATAAAGTAAATAATTGTTCCCGTATGATAAGTTAAGTTCAGCGCAATAGAAATAAAAATAAGTAAGTCAAATTTTAATTATAAGATATAAAAATAATTGGAATTCTGAAGATGGTTTAAGTAATAAAAAAAACCGAAACATGAAATGTCCTAAAAAAAATTTAATTTACTAAAAAGAGTGACATAGCCCGAAAAAATAAAATAAACGTTATTAATGATATAAAATACGAATTTTCTGTTAGAATTTGAATTTAAAATTGGTATAAGAAGGATAATGTTGCCTATAGAAGTCATTCGTACAGTTAAAATAAAATACTTTATAAGAAAGTAATAATAAAGTGAAGTAAAGTGTGGTCCGCTGTGGTACCTGTATCTCTTCGAAACTGTCAAAAAGATAAAAATGATTAAATGAATGAAAGGTTTATGGCCAGTTCTACAAACTAAGGAATTTTCGGCGGCTCAGCTAAAATATCATGAAAAATGTGTTACAAACTAATTTATTTGTATAACATACTGTTATTTCCGCCTATATCTAGTTGATCACCAAAAATAATTTAGATTTAAAATCATTTTCTTAACAAAATTACTCTTTAAAGTGCCAAATTCTCAGGACCCCGCAGTGTCCCTCGAACAAAATCTAGTCAAAAGTGTAATGTGATTTATTTACTACGACATTGAGGCCATAAATGTAACTAAAATAAAGAAGTTTATTATTCTTTCTTGCCTGGGACACATAATATTACCTTATTTTCCCAAAAATATATTAAAAAATCGTTTCCAAAATTTATCCCAAGGATTTTGTATCAGGATCCTGTTAAATGCAAAATAAGCTAATATTTAATATCCTATACGCCAAGCGATGTTGTCGTTCAATTGAGTCAAATGTAGCTACAAAAGAGAAAACGGATACCACCTATCTTTGCATCTAGCATGTTGTTTCATTACCTCGGCACGGTCGGCGGAAGAAATCGCGTCGTAATCAATCGAATTCACAGAATCGTGGTAAGATAAAATTATTTACGAAATAAATAAATAATATGGGTAATTTTAGCGTTTTGATATCTAAGTTGCTTACACGAAGGCTTAGTTCCGCTTAATTTTTGTCGAATGTTCTAAATCGATGTTTTTTAATATTATTTAAAAAATCTCAAGATCCTGTCCTCAGGATCCTGTCAAATTGAGACCCAGGGTACTGAGAACTACCCAGGATCCTGAGAACTATCCAGGATCCTGAGAACTTTAAATTGAAATATTGCTTGTGTGCAAGATAATTTACAACTTTTTACCTATGCACTATAAAATCAAAATAATAAAGCCTTTGACTAGTTCTCGTAATGAGTTTATCTAAAATTAATTAATATTAATACTGGTCTAAGTGCGACTATTCGCGTAATTGTTTCGAAACGCCGGAATAAAAGATAAATACATTAATATAATCGCTCTTAGATCCGTGCCTAATATTATTTTAATTATACACTACTATTCTTAAGTATAGGACCTGACCTCGAATTCTGTAAAAAAATGCTTTGATCACCAAAGTACAATTACAAATATATATTTTTTATTTATATGTTAGTAGCAGTATCTGACGCGGTAAACAAATATAAATATTTCAATGATACTTTTATTCTAGAGAGAGAAATATTGAAAAATAAAGTTGGGCAAATATTTACGAACGGTAAGGTACCTAAATACAAAATTGCGATAGTTTAAAGTATGAGTTGATTTATTTTCATTATTTAAAAGCTCATTAGGCCAAGTTTTGTTGTACAGAAAAATGCCGAAACCAAAGAAAAAACAGACCAAGGAAGAACTGTTAGAAATAAAAGGAGAGCTGAAAAATTGAGATATGAAAAAATAAAGTATGATTCTCAGAGATTAGCGGCTAAAAAAGAGAAAATAAAGCAAAAGTATAAAAAATTGAGAGAAACAGCTAAAAAAAAATATTATCTGAAGTGTCAGCTCCTGCATGGGCAATATGGCAAGTCAATTTGTTAGAGAAAATACTTCATCTAGTTTATACGATGAACCTGTGAGTCCTGAATCCCGTAATCATGAAATACCTCAGAAAGGAGAAAATCATGAAATAGGTCTTCCTCAACCGTTATTGCCAGCACCATTAAATCCAAGAACAAATAAAAAAAAATAATTGCAAGCGCAAAGCAAATACAATGAGACTGCAAAAAGTTACTAGATTTAAGTGTCGTTCAAATTCAGATTGTTAACAATAATTTTGTTAATTTATTATAAAAAGAGACTTTATACAATGTGTCTTAGACATATTACTTAAAGTTCAAAAATAATAAATATAATGATCAAAGTTCCTGTTCAAGACTGATTTAGGTATAGAATTAGTATAAACCAAGCATAGTCTTGAACAATTTCGTTATTGTTCAAGACTATTACAAATTAATGGATAGAAGCATATTTTTTATTTCTGAAATAAATAATAAATAATAAATAAACGCTGATTTTAGTTATTTTTCTCAGTTTCCTGGTTACACTCTCAGATTCCTGCTGCTTTATTTCCTTTAGATGGCCATATAATAATAAACTTTAAAATACTTTGACTGTTCCACTTTACATAGGCTAAAAGACGTTGTATTTTTGACAATAGATTGAATTTTGCTACTAGAATATACAAAAAATGCCAGGCCGAGATCAGACTCAGTTTCATCCTTAGTTTGTAGAACAACCCTTATACACATTTTTCTCAGAAAGAAATTGGTCTTAAAATGGTTCAAGTCGATATGAAATTGAAAAGCCTACAAGAGCCAATTTAAAAAATCAGTATTACCTTTGCATATTTCCATAGTTTTTAAATTTGTGAGATGATTTTAAAGCGTTTTTTACAAAAAATCTCGATTTGTTTTCAGATTCTGTCATGCCGTTTCAATTATTTATTTTTTTAATGGAACACCAAATTAGATTTTATGTGAATAAAATCCACTCAATTTTATATTTTTAATAATATGAACCTTGTATATAGATATATATAAAATTAGTATCAAATTCTTGGTTAGAAAATAGGTTTAACAATAATATATTAGCCGAGATCTTAATATACCTATCGTCACATTTGATTACAGTACATATGTTATACTAAAATAAAGAAAATATAAGTTGTTTTGGTCATAAATTCTAAAAGAAGGTAGAAGACTGAACAGAATAAGTAATTTAGTGGCAGCACGTCGGCCTTAACATTAAATTAAAATATATTTTTCGTATTTATCCTTATCTTGAGCAAGATATCGCCCAAATAGATTGTTATTTTCTCTTCCTTTCGGTTGATGGATTTTATCCCATTCAAGAGCTAATCAAATAAATGTGAAAATAGGCCTTGAAGAGTCTTAGAATAAGATGTTCTGTTGGAGTATATATATGGCAGCTCGTATTTTAAGTCAATTAAATTGATAAATATATTGCAGGAATTTATTTCACTTCTTAAAAAAACTAAAAGGCTTTACAGAGTCGTAGTGGAATCTTCGACTTAAATATTAAATAATATTTTTTAAAAGCTCAAATTTTATGAAGGGGTTAAGGCATCCTGGTACTCGAAAAAAATATGTATAAAATTATAATTGCCACAATAAAGATAATATTGTTAAGAATATACAGAAAGTTGGTCAAAATCGAATAAGTAAATGTCGAAGTATTTTATCCACGAGTTTGAAAAGTTAATTTCGGGAAAAACGCTAAAAAATAGAAAGTCCGCGCCAGCGTCTCAAAATCAGGTATTTTTTATATTCCCTTCAATCAGTTGTTCCAAAAATATTACGATGTTCTCTAACTTTTTTAGATTTACCTCTTTTAACTTTCTCATTGGTTTCATGCCAGGACTTCAAGTTGGCTTTCAACATATTTTATGAATTTAAGTTATCTACTGCTTGCAGTGCATTTGACCTAATTATACGGTTTAATTCTTCCATCATAATTAATACACTGGAATAGCCAATACTGAATATACTAGCTGCAATATAAGACGCGATCATTCAATTTTTGCACCACTAAAATTTATTTTTAGAGCCATAGAATAAATAATTTCATTGAGGCTTTCATTGTTATTTTCCGTATTTCATCTAAACAGCGTTCTAACGGATTTTTGTATTTTTAAGAATCCAAAGGTCTTTGCTTTTTGATATAACTCCACTTATCTTGGTCGGACCAACCCTTGTAGGCGGTCAATATGATATTATAAAAGATAAAAAGTTAACCATATCGCCTTCAACGTTTCTTCAACTAATGTATTTATTTTATAAATCGAAAATGATGAAATCATACATGCAGCTGGTGTAAGGAAATGCATATATGTATATATGTAAATATATATAAATATATATATATATATATATATATATATATATATATATATATATATATATATATATATATAATATGTTTTTTTGTATTCTTGAGGTCAGATTCATACGTGGATGTTAAAAAAACGTGTTTTGACGATTCGTCTCTTGTTTAAGGCATTTCCAAAAAGGTTTTTTATAGATATATTATTTTCTTTAATTTAATAATAATAACATTTTCCTTGGCCAAGCAACCGAAAATTTTAAACACATAAATTATGCTTAAAATCTTACACATTAACAGGTTAAGTAAAAAGACAAAAAAAAATTCTTTTAAAACTTATTTTACAATAAAAAAACTTAATATAATTCTAAAAATATTAACATTTTCACAAGAATATGTAGGTACTCATCTTGAGCTTGCTATTTCTATTCCGATATTGAAAGATCTACTGTACCCATTGTGGTATTGGAAAAATAAATCTTTTTTTATCAAATTATTTTTCAAATAATCACTTATGAAATATTTATTTTATTATAACTGATAACATTTAAATGGTCTAAGAGGATATTCCCATACAAATTTTTAAAAAAATTAATATACCCTCTTAAAATCAATAGATGGGAATATCCTCTTAGAACATTTATATCTTATCAGTTATAAAAAAACAAAGACTCCATAATTAATGATTTAAAAAATAATTTAATAAACAAAATTGTCTTTCGAATACCATAATCAGTACAGTTCTTTTATTATCGAAATAAAAATGACAAGCTCAAGGTGCAAACCTACATATTATTGTGAAAATATGAATATTTTTAGAATTATATAAAGTTTTTAATTGTAAAATAACTTTTAAATTTTTTTTTGAATTGTCTCTTTATCTGTTAATGTGTAAAATTTTAAGCATAATCTATGTATTTTAAATTTTAGGTTGCTTGACCAAGGAAAATGTTATTATAATTAAATGAAAGAAAATAATATAAAAGAAAAAAACTTGAAATTGCCTTAAACAAAAAACGAAAGCTGACTGAACCTAACTTCAAGAATACAAAAAACATATTGATACATATACAGGCACGGATCCAAGGGGGGGGCGGTGAGGGCGATCGCCCCCCCCCCCCCAAGAGCTCTGAGTTTAGGAAAATAGACCCGATGTTTCCTCTTATACTACAGTTTATTTAAGAACTAGAGAGAGTAATAACTCATTTTTTATCCTTTTTCTCTTCGCAAACTACCTGTGTTCTTTAGTCCGGTGTCTTTAGCAAAATCAGTTAGACACATATATTTTTCATGGGAATGAGTTAGAAGTTTTATAATCAAAAATACCGATCTATAATAATGGACTAAAACGAAGCCTTATTCTCTCAAAAAATTCGAAGTTATAATTTAAATACTTACAAAATATCCATTGTCAAAAATACAAAAAGGTAAACATATATAAAAAAATAAATTCGTCCATATAATATTAAAATTTTTTTGGGGCTATCGGTCATTTTATTATTAATTAAAAATATTTTTAGGGTATTTGACATTTCAGATTATTTATTTCTTAAACCATCTGCAGTATTACAATTAAACACTAAAAAGGGATTCAAATGTAATTACTTTTTTATGTTGTAATTAAAATTAGACCTACTTATTTTTATTTCTATTGTACTGATATCTTAATTTAATTTACTTTATTATATGGAAATACGATAACCCCAAAAAAATAAGATAAACATGTTAATTCTACACGCTTAAGAAAAAGACACCAATACAATAATAGAATAATAATAAACTTACGGCTAATTGGAATTAAATATATATAAAATTAAAGAGTTGGACATACTAAAATAAAAATATATAAAAAAAACATATAAACAACATTAAACAATAAAATACAACAAAAACAAAAATTTAAATAATAAATTGAGTTTACACTAATTAACACTACGTATATAATTCTTAATCAAAGTCAGTGAAACTATCTTCGCTCAAATTAATTATAATTGGTTCCTCTATCTCACCGATCATGAGATCGAGTTCTCACATTTCGTTTTATTCTTTTATTATATGGATTTTTTCCAATTTTCCGCAGTAACTTTATTCAAAAAAATCTTTCAAAAGTTTAGTTAATTTACTAATTTTGTTAATTGTATTATTTCTAGCACCTCTACCTTTTAATTGAGAAAGATATTTACTTCTCCAACGGACAGTTTCCGGACTATCTATAGGAACAGATTATCTGGTTTTTCCCAGCAAAAATTAAGTTCTCTGAGCAATTTCCACAGATCAATTCTTTTAATTTCAGGTAAATCGCGATTTTCATTGATTTTAGTTATAATTTTGTAGACGGTTGGGATCTGCTTCTCATAATAAAATGTATATACAACTCCTTTAATTGCAGTTTTCATTTCTTCTTTCAACAAGGTTTTTCATCTGCTTGTGATCGAATGTGGCTTGGGAGTACTAACAATTCCAGTCGTTTTTTCTCTTTCAGTATTCGGTACATAGTAGATTTTCCAACTCCTGGCATGTTGGAACACATCTCAAAACAGCTTTTAACATTATTATCTAGATATATAATATATAAAAACAAACGCGAACAAGATAAATCATTAAGAACAAACTGTAAGGTGTACTTTGCTCACTGACAGAAATTAAATTAAACTATCAGAATTTTTATGTTGCAGTAATATAATGAAATATAATTAGATTTACGGCAGTTCTCAGTTACCAGCGGCACTGGAGCAGATACGTCGGAGGTTTCGGTAACAGTTTTATTACTCTCTCTAGTTCTTGAATAGAGTATAGGAATGTGTGAACTTGCGATCGTCCCCCCCCCCCTTCCCAAGAGCTTTGAGTTCAGGAAAATAGAACCCGTCCTGCCTTTTATATTAGGAATGAGTATGCTGCTTGCATCCCCCCCCCCCCGTTGACAACTTGCCTTTCTTGACATACTGAACTTTTGTGATATCACCGCCCCCCCCCCCAAAGAGAGGAGCTGGATCCGCCCCTGTACATATATATATATATATATATATATATATATATATATATATATATATATATATATATATATATTATATTTTTCAGATTCCTAAACCATAGATAAACATGTTTTTAATTATATAAAAAACATTTTTAGGAGGATCAATAGATAAAAAAAGCAAAAAATTTTTGTAGATGCCTTAAATAAAGGGCGAAACGTCAAATTGTTTTTGATTTTTTGTTAAATAAAGAACCTAAACCCAAAAAAAGACAAAATAAAAAGAAAATATATATATAAATATCAGGTTGTTGGAATATTGGGGCAGATGATGAATTGCGGGAAACCTAATCAAACCGCTGAAATTAAACGAAAATTTGGTAAAAAAATCCTATTAAATTAAGAAAAGTCATATTCGACCAGTGCTGTTTTCACATATGCAGTGCAAACGGAGATACTAAAGAAAATAAAATGGAAAATATCAGCAAACTCAAAGATTTGTTTGAAGGTTATAGACAATGTTAAATATTGACTAAAATGTTGCAGTCGTATCTCTAATCGTTATGATTGATAATGATTAGAGATACAACCTAATCGAAAATTTGTAAAAATAAACAAAAATTAAGACAATGCAAGTCCGATAACCACATTTTAGTCAAAACTCGTAGAACTATGAAACGTAGGATGTTGGGTATAAAAGTGAGAAATAGAACGAGAAATGAACAAACAAGAAAAAGAACCAAAGTAACAGATGTCTAAGAATATCAGAAAATCTCAAATGAGAATGGCCTGGGCATACCATGCGAAAAACCAGACGATAAGTAGAACCGAAACATTCTAGAATTGGACGGATAAGAGACTAAAAAATAGACAACAAACATTGTAAAAAGATGAAATAATGGCAACAACAGGTCCAGCATGGACAAGGAACACATCACGATAGCTGGAGAGCAGAAGGGGAAGCCTCTATCTGATATTGGATGAGTAAACACTAAAATGAATGAATTAATGCACACATAAGAATATAATATAAAGGAATATAAAACAATGAAAATAGAACAGATGATACTTTGGAACTGATATTAAAATAATTAATCAAAAAATTCTATATTTTAATAAATTTAGTTTCTACTTCAGATTGAGTCATTCATATGATACAAATGAAACAAATAATTTTTTTCTACCAAACCTTGCTCCAGATAAAATTTTTTAATAATTCCTTCATATTTCGCTTGCATCCCAGCATATGATAAAACTCGAGTTAGCAAATCTCCAGCTCCTTTGCTTATTCTAGCTATTCGAGCGATAAGAAGGGACTGTGATGCCGTTTTCTTAAAATACCGACAAGCCAACTGGAATGCTTTCTAAAACCTTCATAATATGTCTAAAAATAATATTCTTTCTGCAATAAAAAGCGTATATATAAAGCTTAAAAGATAAAATCATAACTCTATTTTTTATTTATAATCTATATTTTTTCTTTTTGTATGTTTCGTGGAAATATTCTTTTTTAAACGGAAAAACAGCAGCAAAGCAATGTTTTAAAATTATTAGAAATTTGAATAAATATGTGTGATCTTTCACTTACCTCTAATTAAAAAAGACACAATTTCATTATATACCTCAATTAAGGAGTGCAAATACCTATTACTTCGCCGCTTTAAAGATGTATCATCAACGTATCAGTTCATATACTGCAAGCATATTTAAAATAATTAAAATATTGATAATAAATGAAAAAGACGGATATTAATCAATTATTTTATAATTAATCGGTCAGTTTGGCTCTTGAAATCTCTATAAAAAATCTAAAATTACAACTTTCTGAGGCAAGATAGATCCCAAGGACTCTAAATTTGCTGTCAAAAGACAGCATCTATTCAGTAACATATGTTTATGTTACTATACTTATTTAAATGTAATAGAAATAATAATAATAAAAGAAACGATTTTTTAAGTCGCATTATATTATATTTATGAATTTTACCTGAACTGAAGAGTCTGACATTTTTTAACTGTTTAAATTTCCTATTTATATTAAAAAAATAATAATAAGATACTCTTCTGCAACTACATCTAATTCTTTTTAATGCTTATTAGCCCACTAAAGTAATTTACAAATAAGGTAATTTCTTTCAGCCTTATGGAAACAAATTTTAAGGACATAAAATTTGTATTTAATCATATCGGATTTTACAGTTTTTAACCGACTTCTAGAAGAAGGAGGTTCTCGATTCGTCGACTATGTATTTTTTTTATGTACAAGGTGAGTCAACGATTGGATGAAGTAGGTTTGTGCCTTTTCGGTGAAATTTACAAAGAAACTATATTTATTGTTTGATACAGTTTATTTTTACGCAGATTTTAAAAATATTTAGGACTCTACAGGGTGAGCCAAAAAACTAGGACAGCATAAAGTTGTATTTTTTTAAATAGAACACCCTATATACGAATCGTATTTTCGATTTAGCTTATAATTTTAAATCTTTTTTATTAAGGGTTTACTATAACAAAACTTTATATTTTCTGAGATAATTAAGTTTAAAGAAAAAAAGTCACATTTTCAAGCATCAATTCAATCCTAAATAACGTTTTCAATTTTGTGACAAATATATTCAAATTTGGAATTTAGCAAGGCCAAGGACAAGTTAACATAATTTTTACCTAATATTTACAATAAAAGCTACAGGGTGTTGAACACATCGGCTCAAATTTGAACAAGTTTAAATGAATAAATATCTTTTTTTTTAAATGGTACACCCTGTATATTTTCATGTTATTTAATAGAGTAATAAAAACCCTAAAAGTTTTGTTCAATATATCCTATACCTATTTATAAGAGTTTTTGAGATATTTCAGTTTTTCTTATTTTCCATACTTTTTTACAGAAATAGTCTTCATTATCATAGTAGCCATGTAAAATAATAAAAAGAAACTACAGAAACAAACAGAATGTGGTTAAATATGATGAAATACATTATTCGTTATATTACAACGGCAATAGTTTAATTAAACATAATGTGAAAAAATTAACACAACAATAACGACAAGGCAAATACATATTTACTTTTATACTAATTTGAAACAAAAAAATTACTATTAAATATAACATGAAAATATACAGGGTGTACCATTTAAAAAAAAGATATTTATTCATTTAAACTTGTTCAAATTTGAGCCGATGTTGAACACATCGTAGCTTTTATTGTAAATATTAGGTAAAAATTATGTTAACTTGTCCTTGGCCTTGCTAAATTCCAAATTTGAATATATTTGTCACAAAATTGAAAACGTTATTTAGGATTGAATTGATGCTTGAAAATGTGACTTTTTTGCTTTAAACTTAATTATCTCAGAAACTATAAAGTTTTGTTATAGTAAACCCTTAATAAAAAAGATTTAAAATTATAAGCTAAATCGAAAATACGATTCGTATATAGGGTGTTCTATTTAAAAAAATACAACTTTATGCTGTCCTAGTTTTTTGGCTCACCCTGTAGAGTCCTAAATATTTTTAAAATATAGTTTCTTTGTTAATTTCACCGAAAATGCACAAACCTACTTCATCCAGTTCTTTGACTCACCCTGTATGTACACCGATTAGTCCGGAACGGCGGCACCGATTTGACTAAAATTTTTTACGTTATGTTCAGAAAGTTGTTGCGGTGGTCTCACATTTTTTTGGACGAAATTGGTACAGCAAAATCCAACATGGCGCTGACAATATGGCGGTCAAAAAAAATAATTGTGTCTAACTAACTAATATACTAATATTCTATATATATATATATATATATATATATATATATATATATATATATATATTTGTTAAAGTGCATCTCTCTGCATGCCCTTCTCTCCATATATTGTGTCTCCTTATAAAAAACCTAAACGTAGTGAAAAATAAATTAATTTATATTATTTGTTTTCCTCTTAAAGAATACATCAATGCTTAGAAAAATACTTTTGTAAATGAAGATTAATTAGTTAGTAGTAATTAAATGATGAAAAAACTTGACAAACTCTTTTTTCAAAAAAATACTAAATACTACGGGAAAAATTTTGAATTTGCAAATCCAATAATGACTATTTGTTATTAACGCGATAAAGACAGAAAAGAAACATGTGAGAAAAAAGAAAAATATAAATAAACTAAAAATTCTGAAGATTTAGAGAATATACCTGTCATTTTTTACCTTATATATTAACGATAGTTTCCCCACATACACCGCGCACCATACTTTTATCATCCAATATAATGTCACAGCATTAATCTTTATCTATAAAAAAAAGTTATCTACTTTTAAACAAAACTTTTAAAAGTGGCTTCAAATCAATGAAAGTGCCCTCAAGACATAAAAGGGGCGCAAAACTGTTCATATCACGCGATAAACCATTTTAATGTATAATAAATTTTGAAGGTTATCTACGTGAAAAAGTTTCCGTCTTACAAAAGTTTTTAGAGCTTTACGAGTATGTTTCAAATATTACTGAGGCCAAGTTATTTTAAATATTACGTTGTTTTAAAGCACAATAATCGTTGACGGAAAAATATACTTTAATTCATTTTATTATCCATATATAATTTATTTATTTTTCTAAAATGAAGTTTATTTTGCTATAAACTTTTAAAGTACCTTAATTAATTAAGTCGTAAACTTTATGAAAATTATTTGCTGTCCATTAAAAGTTTTTACTGTCAGTTGAAAAATATTATTTAGGATTAATGCGACACATTTTTGTAATTCATGGAAATTTAGAGGGAAACTAAACACCATTTTAGTTCTAAATTGTTAAATTATTTATCATAAATTACTTAAATTCTTCATGAAAGATTTTGCTTGGTATACAAAACTATTCCTTTGTAAAATATATATGAAGTTGCGATTTTTTAAATAACAAATTTGCCTCTCGACTCTTTACAAAATAAACCACACAGGAAAGTAAAATCTCGATGTCTACTTCGAGATGTTATAGGATAAGCCAAAAAAAAAGTAGCCAAAAATAAACAGGATAAAGAAAAACAAAGAAAAGTTGCAAAATCAAACACCCTGAAAATTAAATAATAAAATTTTGTACAAACAAATATAAACATAATTTTTTATAAAACCCTAACTTCAATCTCTGATAACATTACCTCTGGACATTCATGTCTGTTATTTTTGATCACAAAAAGAAGCTAATACTACAGAAAAGAGTAAAAAATATAATATATATAACATATTTTCTCCTGACTACACAATATATCCAAAAAGTGCAGCATTAATAAGTAAGTAAAAAAGTTAGAGCAAATAGTTAAATGCAAAATTTTTTTGGGAAATTATTATTTTTTCTATTCCATATTATCAAGTGCGCCATCTTGCGGCTTTTTTAGAAACGTAAAAATATTTTACTCATTTATACCAAAAATTGCCTCCTAAATATGATTAAGTTCATTAAAATTATAAGACAATCCAGAATTACAATATTTTTGAATAACCATATTTCTTGCTTCACCTCTCCCTTAACAGTTAGAAGAAAAAGTTGAATACAACAATTTCAAAAGATAAATATATTTTATTTTAATTCATCCTGGCAACATCCCTAATGAGACACCCTCGTATATGACAAAATCTGAGAAAAAAAATAAGAGCTAAAATTTTTCTACCAAACTTTGAATTTAGAATATCTATAGAAATACAAGTAACTTTTTTTAATGGCATTTGTTTATGTTTGGCGAATAATGACTCCTGGAGGTTCCAAATTGTAAATAATATTTGCAGGTTGAAGTAAATGGGATATATCAAATAGTTTGAGTTATTTTTTTATTTCTAATTATGCGAAAACGAACTACACAAAAATTAAAACTAATGGAAAAAAATGTTCGATAAAGTGCTGACTTTTCTGACAGCAAATGACTGTCATTATTTAAATTACTGAAGTATTGAATTATTAAAACTTAAAAATAACTAAAAAAATACTTATAAAAGGGACTGATTAATCTAATTACAAAAAGTTTAGCTTAAAAAAAAAGAAAGACTTTAAGCAAGGCCAAAATTCTAAAACTTTTTTTCTGCTAATGGTGAAATTAATAATTTTAGGAACATTATAAACCAGCTTTAACTTTTTACAATTTCAATTATACGCCCACTACTTTCTAAACATTTCCACGATTAAATTTTAGCTGAATTTTCTTAACAAATCGGGGAAAAAGATGGTTATTTCAAGTAAACATAATAAACGCATATACGACACCCATGTTATTTTAATGAAATATATAAATAAATTAGCCTATTTTCTAGAACCCATAGTTTTTATAACCGACTGAGGTCCATGGATTTTTATGGATAATTATTTAGAACTTTGAATATCTGAATCCGCATCATTAACATCGTAAGCAGTCACGTGGTTAAAGATCAGCTAAAGCTATAATGAATGCTTGTATTCCTTGACTTGAACTATCAATTACTGGGAGCAAAATTTGAAAATAAAAAGTTCTTTATGTTGATAAATGACAAAACACGCCATTTTTCAAATGTTTAACGATTTTTAGCTCAAAAACTAAAGATCAGACGAAAGAATTACATGAACACATTTTGCTTATAACCAGACGAGGAATATGAAAATATTTATCATTTACAAAACAAACAATTTTTTTTAATTAATAACAATTTTTTATTTATAACAATTTCCCAACCATTTTTTTGGGAATCCACCCTTAATATTCTTAATCAGGGAGTATAAAAAATCTTAGTGGAGCCTTGTTCCTTCATCGACTACAAGAACCCACTAGGCTCCCAAGCTAACTGCTGAAAATGCATCCAATGATTAGTTTAAAATATTTCTATTAAACCGTCAGCTGTTCATAAGATGAAATGGACTAATTTTTTTTTGGAGGGTAAAAGATCTAATTCAGTTCATGTAAAAATTCCATGAGGTCAATCCTTGCAGCTCCTTCGAAAATTTGGAAAATCAATTTTCATTTGCAAAAAAAAATCCGTTTTTTCCTATTTTAAATTGTCTGCCATTAAAATGACAGGGTAATCACCCAAATTGAATTCATATAGATAGAGTAACAAATTATGTGTAAAAAAATAGCAGACGGTTTGCCCATAACAAAATCTGTTTTTTCGGTCGAAAATACGTTTGCACCGCTTCGACCATTGCAAATTTTCTGCCATTTTTTTCCATCAGCTCAATCTGGGTGACTTCCCTTTCACTTTAATGGCAGACGATTTGCGGAGCGGTACGAAATTATTACAAAAATAATAATATATATAATAATAATTATAATTCCTGGAGGGAGTGCGAAGCCGTTTGGCTTGTAAATCTTATAATAATAACTTACGTTCATATTTCCACAGGTTAGCGGACTCTTCCACACTACATCGAGCAATATGCGAGGCAGACGTTTCAACGCCGCTACAGTTGAGGGAACAAGATATTACTTCTCACCACCAAACAGACCAAGAGAAGTTACAAACCTGGCTTCAGAAGCCACTTCATGGACGGCATCCAAATGAGGTCAATCAGGACAATGTCGACAACTCAGCGTCGAACTACTGGTTGATTTCAGGACAGTTGTTTCCGGGAACGGAGAGCTTCTTGTTAGCTATCCAAGACCAGGTTATTCCGACGAAGAACTATCGGAAGTTCATCATTAGAAATCCCTCAATAGAAAATGACCCATGCAGATATGGCTGTCAAACATCGGAGACAATTCAGCACATAACTAGAGGATGCCAAGCGTGTGCCGCAACCGAGTATAAGGAAAGACACGACTCAGCCGCTAAGATACTCCACCAAGAGTTAGCAGAAAAGTTAAACCTATTACAGGTAGGAAAAGTGCCTTATTACAAGTACAATCCGGAGCCTATTTTTGAGAACAACCAGTTCAAGTTATATTGGGACCGAACGGTTCTGACGGATCAGACAGTAGCTCATAATAGACCAGACATTATACTAACAGATAAAATTTCTAGGCGAACTACACTAATCGACATTGCTGTACCTAACAACAACAACCTAAGGCGAAAATATAACGAAAAGATCGCCAAATACAGAGATCTGGAGGTGCAAATCCGAAGACAATGGGCAATGAACAGCGTCCAAACGATTCCCATAATACTGTCAACAACTGGAGTGATACCAAAGAACCTCCTGCAGAACATCAAGGAACTGGGCCTTAGTGAGCATCTGTATAAGCCGATGCAGAAAGCAATTCTCCTAGCAACCGTTCGAACCATCCAAAAGTTCGTAGGAAATACAGCAGACAACGTCACCTAAAACCCGATAACATGGAAAGGGTTCCCACAGAACTTTATACTTTTGGTGTCTTTGTATGCCTGGTAGAGTGAATAATCCCTGGAGGGAGTGCGAAGCCGTTTGGCTTGTAAATCATAATAATAATAATAATAATCCAGAGATCTGGAGGTGCAAATTTGGCGACAGTGGGCAATGAACAGCGTCCACACGATTCCTATAATACTGTCAACTACTGGAGTGATACAAAAGAACCTCCTGCAGAACATTAAGGGACTGGGCCTTAGTGAGCATCTGTATAAACCGATTCAGAAAGCCGCGCGAACAGTCCGAAAGTTTGTAGGAAGTGCAGAAGACCACGCCACCTAGGACCCGATAACATGGAAAGAGTCCCCACAGAGCTTCATACTTTTGGTGTCTTTGTATATCTGGTATGAGTGAATGATCCCTGGAGGGAGTGCGAAGCCGTTTGGCTTGTAAATCTTGATAATTATAATATAATATATATATATATATATATATATATATATATATATATATATATATATATATATATATATATATATATATATATATATATATATATATATAGTATTATAATGTTGTAAATTGTAAACATGCCATGAAAAGTTAAATATTTTAAAATGAATGAATAAACAGATATTCAATAATAATATTAAACCAATCGCCACCTTTGTGTTGCTAAAACGAGATATATACCAAATGCACTATCAAATTTATATAGTAATAAAATAAAAACAACATAAATAATTATATATCATAAAACAAAAGAGAGAAATATATAAAGAAAAACTTCACATATACTTAATTACATATTTTTTCCTATATCTTTGACCTATCTTTACAAGGCACCCTACATACAGCGGCATACTCTAAATTCCTTTCAACCACAAGAATCCATGAGTAAAAGCAGGGAAAAATGCTTAATTTATCCTGCTTAAAGCAAAAAATTCAAGATTATATGCCAGCTTCCATTTTTAAATATTTTAATTTTACGCCCACTATACTTTTTATGCCTAACTTAATTAATGAATTTTGTTACAGGGATAATTCCTGTTAAGTTTTTTTTAATAATAACGGGGGAGATGACTCAAAACTTTTCATAAAATTTATCCGTTATTTTTGTCCCACGGCCTGTATTGAATATTAATAAATTTATTTTTAAAACTTTTAAGATTTATTTTTAGAACCTTTACCTCTGTCCTTATTCCAACGACTTTTATATTTTATAAACAGCTTGTCATATGTCTTTAATTTTCCTTATTCCTCTGACTCTTGAGTGTTTTCTTAATTATTCTGTTGACCCAGTTGATATTTTAAATCATTGTAAAATTGCAATAAATTTTTTTGATCAATTTTAAAATAAAAAGCAATTTTGTCTTCTTTTACATATGTTAAATCTTAAATTAAATAAAAAATTATAATAGCATATTTGAATTTTTACTCAACTAACCAATGATATGAGAAGCAATGTCCAAATAAATAATAGAAGCGAACAAAAACAAAATTTTCAATTAAACCGATTCAACAAAAAAAATTGAAAATTTGCAGGACTTTTACAACTAAAACGACTTTCAAATGATACTACTTTATCAGATCGAACTACAGATGATACTATTTTAACAGATCGAACCACGTTACCACTGGACGGGGTGATGGATCTTTTGGAGTGTTGCCTGCGTAGTGCTTACTTTCAAGTAAAGGACAGGTTCTACGCTCAGGACGACGGGCTTCCGATGGGTTCTTCACTCTCTCCAGTCATCGCCATAGAAACGGCAACAGTAAAACCGAAAGTCTGGTTGGGATATGTCGATGATACCTTCATCGTATGGAAGGGCAATGATCAAGAACTTAATGATTTCTTGAAACATCTAAATAACATTCGACCTACAATTAAGTTTACCATGGAAAAAGAGGTAAATGATCAATTGATTTCCAAGATGTCATGGTGAATCGCTCAAACGAAACTATTAAAACTTCAGTATACAGAAAGCCAACACAAACTGGACAATATCTTAATCATAGTTCCAATCATTCTGTTGTAACAAAACGGGGAATTATACGCAACCTCTATAATCGCGCTATATCTATATGAAATAATGCCGATTCATTGGAAAAAGAGGTAGCAAATATTAAATCTGATTTACAACAGAATGGTTATCCTTTGAAACTAATTGACGTTGTTATAAAAAACTTTAAAACAACGAACACTGGACAGCAAGAAACACATTCCTTCTTCACAATTCCATACATTAAGAGAACTTCGGAGAAAATAAGACGAATTGCTAGAAGTTATAATATAAAAACAGCTGTTAAATCAAGAAATACACTTAGAGCTCATTTAACAAAAACAAAACCAAAAAGTACAGATAAGAAAGAATTTGTTTACAAAGTTCCATGTGAGTGTGGTAAAATGTATATTGGAGAAACCAAACGACCACTAGAAGTTAGAATTAAGGAACATAAAACTCATACACAAAAAGGAGAAACGTCGAGATCAGGTATTGCAGAACACGCCTGGGATAAACAACACCATATAAAATGGTGTGAGGCTGCGGCAATACATATGGAACCCAACCCAAAAAAGAAAATTTATAGAAGCAGCTTACATTAAAAACAATAATGGAATCTTTAGTAAACCGAGTGTTGAGATACCTAATCTTTGGCAACCACTACTTTGTAACATCAAATCATTGAGGTGTGTACAGTGAAGCGAAACTGCGCTTCACTGGACACAGTCCCTATATAAATTCGTAGTCTTAAGACAAAACATTCAGTTTATACTTGAAAACAATTAGAGATACAACTTAATCGAAACGTCGTGAAAATAAATAAAAATAAAGACAATGCGGGTCCAACAACTACATTTTAGTCAAGATACTTCATCTCTTACAGCCAATGTAAAAATTTAAAAATATTTTATAACAATTCATCTTGCAATATTACTTAAGTATAGATTTTCTGAAAGTACAGTGATCAATATCTCACTTAACACCCTATATATATATATATATATATATATATATATATATATATATATATATATATATATATGTAAGAAACTATTGTTCCCAATTAATGAAAAAGTTTTACAACTAGACGTGCTGTGTTGCAATAGAGTTATAAACAAAATACTATCTTAGGTTCCAAGGAAGTTCCACCGATTCATGGTAGTCCTAGGTCTGTGATCACTCTGCCATTTTTTTATGTCATCATACAGTCTTGTTATAGGTCTCTCTCGATTTTTTTCCAATCCACGGCTTTTATTTAATGATTCTGATACAGCATTTGGCTTGATTTCTCTCTACAGCATCCAGATCTTCAATCGACAACGCTTAACAGATGATAACATTCGAAAAATGATAAAAAATTAGATTAAAACAGAAACCCTTTAAGTGCAAATAGGTGGACTGGAAGAAGATGACCTATTAAGTAGCCATCGAGGTCTCCAGGCTTAAATCCTCTTGTCCTGACTTTTTTATGGAGTTACCTTAAAGATAAAGTTTTCCAAATGGAGCCAATGGAAAAAGAAGACTTAAATAATTGGCTTATTCAATAATTACGGTTAATTACTACGGTAGTAGTCATAAATGTTCAGAACGAATATATAAATCGCTAAGGTTATTGTTAATTAACCAACGGGAAGCATTTTCAACATTAAATAAAATGGTAAATTAACTGATGCTGCTACTTCATTTCAAATTTTAACTGTCGATAAACCGAAAACATATATGTAGGTATAGAAAAAATGTTTAGAATTTTGCAGAGAGTTTAAAAGAGTACCAAAAATTGGTGGGGCCATTATTTAAAAAATCAAGGTTAATTATAGCACAGAGTAAAAAATATGACTAAATATATATTAATACTCTTAGTTGACCTGTTCAGTTTTTCAAAGATTCCTTTAAGAGCTGAGATAAATAATTTTGGAAACAGCGTTTCCACGTAGCGGATTTCTCTCTCAAATGGAAAGCTGTTGAAACCTTTATGAAATTTCATTATGGGTTCGGCGTATTAATATATTTCGTTTTTGACGGCTATTGTAAACATTTCATATATAAATAAATAATTCAAATATAAATTTCTAAATATTAAACAATCAGGTTGAAAGATCTTTGGAAATCAGTCCAATCTAATATATAACAAGAATTGTTGGATTACGAAGTTTTTGTAACTGAAAAATCGGATGACTAAAACGAGTAGGCAAAATTGAATACGGTCTGAATGACCTAAGTAAATAAAAAAAAACGGCCGGCAATCCAATATCTTAAACAATAAAATACGCCTAAAGGCCAAAAGCGATTCAGTTCTTTATTTTCAATATATCTTTTTTTATTACTCTACTAAAAAGCTAATATATCAGAGATATATAGGGTTGCTCTATTTACCCATAATAATGCTGAACTGATGTAAAAATATTGCTATTTAGCCAAACTTATCGGTTCATGAGTTAGTTCAAGCTTGCATCCGAAATTTTAAAAGCAAATGTCTCCAAAACGGTTATTCGTGGTGACATTAAAAAGGTATGCAATGACCGAGATTCTGTAACAAAAATAAAGAAAATGAAAATGAGGAAATGAAAACGGAAGTTATCCTTTTCTCTTTGAATCGTTGAGTTTCGAGCGTACTCATGTCATCACAAAGCATAATCTAACTTTATGACTGCCATTTTTATTTGTTAATATATTATTTTACGATTGTTTAGTGGCTTTCTTAGTTTATCCATTCGCCTGACAGTTTAAAAACGAGTGGTCCGGGTTTATAAAATTTTTCAATTAGATAAACTTAATGCAATATATATTTATAAATAAATATACTCCCACATTTAACCGAAAATGTTATAGACAGTCAGTGTTGCCCCAGGTTTTTGACAATAGAAAGCTATAAACGAAGTGTTGTTGGTGGAGAACATTTGTTATCCTCAAGTCAACCAGTAGTTTCTTAATGTCTTTCCAAAATCACGGAGATAATTGTAAACCAATTGAAGAACCAACGGATAATATTGGCCATGGGAGATATAAGAAGACAGAAAAGATAAGTAGGTTTCATGGAATAAGCAGATTTCTCAGGAATGAAGACTACTATACCGTACACACATCGGTATTAATGTACCAACCACAGAAAGGATTGCTTTCCAAAAATGTGCAAATTATATTCAACTGCAATTTGGAAATATTACATACTGATGTTAGATTTCCTAGATTATCCCACTAATAGTTTATATAATGTAGTTAGTTCGTTTTAATTGTAGATGTCATAGTGGTATTCTGTAAGAAATACGTTTTTAGTTATCATTATTTATGTGAAATGAATTAATATAAATAAATAATATTTTAGTACCAATATGAATATAAACACGCATTGGTTTTTCCTTAACTATTCCAGACATTTTTTCAAATTTTCAGATAAAAATAAAACAGAATTTTCATAAAATATGATCAATATTTATTCATATAATAAACATAGAAACCATTGTATTGTTTTTCTACGACAACTGATAATCTCATAAATTATTTTCATTTCTAAATTTACAAATTATAATTTTTTTCATTTAAAATTTTTCAAGTTAAATTTTTGGTGCGCACGTAAATATCCAAAAAATTATGCAAAAATTGTAAAATTTCCGAACTTTTCTAGTCTAGACAAAATTCCTTGACTTTTCCAGTAGCGTAGACACCCTGAAATATAAATTATATTAATTATGAAAAACTACTACCCAGAGAGATGTTTTTTTTTCTATTTAATTTGTATTGTTTTGCTTTCAACAATCTAAAAATTGACATAAAATTTGTAATAAAGATTTTGTTTAAAAAAATATAAAAATCTGTAATACGAAACATCCTTTTTACGATAAACTAAAAAATATTTGTTAACTAAATCTAGATACACAATTTTTGTACTTACAAATGTTTCATATAAACAGCTTTTTTTAAATATACTTTCTTTTTTATACTCTAAATAAAAAACAAAAATTATACATAATTTTTAATTTCGTCAACAATGTACGATATACTTATTACAACTACACCCAAACTAGGTGATCTGAAATAAACAGCACAATATGGATAAACTGGGTTTATATTTCAGAACTGTTTATAGTTACTGGGCATATCGAGTTTCAAAATGTTTATTCTGTAGATCTTAGTATTTTATTTGCATTATAAAATATTCCAGACTTATTATTTGAAAATAGTCAAGACTTATTGTGGATGAAACTACAGACGATAAATATGTGATTTATGAAATTTAGTCATTAAAAATGTAACATGAAAGTTTTGCGATGTTGAGACGTAAGACAAGTGTAGTGTCTTTTATAACAGTAGTCCAATCAACAATTGTCAATAGCTTTTTTTCAATATATAATAGGGTTACAGATACAGGTAGTTTACGATCACCAGTTTTTTATTTATTTCTATTCTAATTTTAAGTACTTCTCATTTTATTCCATCTTTCTACTTTCGAAATACCTAAAAATAAATACGTATATTTTAAAAATACATTCATTCCTTGTTGATCTAATATTTTACAAATATTGTATCTGCTTAGGGATGTCAATTTATCCGGAATTTTTAATCCGTATTCCATTTTCTATGGTGGATAAATTTTCTATTTCTATCTCAGAATCATAATTCATTTTTAAAAGTATATCAAAAAATTATAAGTAAAAATAATAAACAGAAAGTCCAATTTTAAGGTTATATCTAGAAAAAGTTGACATAACGATGCTAGACAAGGAAAAAACTTTGCACGATATTAAAGACAAGGACAAACTTCAAAGAGACACATAACTGTCTTTTCCTATCTCTTTTAAGATCTGCATTACAGACTAGCAACGTTGACAGTTGTTAAAAGTACAAAATATTCTTCTCCTTATTTTTGTTTTATTAAATCTCAGCGAATATTTGATATATATTTTATGAAGTGTTTTACAACGAAAAATTAGTTTTATGAAATTGAAGCATCACAGTTTTATCAAGCTTTTAACAAAGGCTCGTAATTTTTGTACAAATAGTCACAAACGAATGATCATTGTAAATGCGAATGTGTCCTCATTATGATATTTTAAAGAAAACTATTAGCCAATAAGTTTTCAAAGGTTATCAACCTATTGGAGATTACCAAAATGTGAAGAGTTTTCAGACACAACCTATCCTTATGTTAGAAGGAAAATGGTAACATTTATTTTTGAAAAGATTGTTTGATAGCATTGTTACAGCATTAATTGTATCTGAACCAAGAGTTTTGAAAATTTTACATGATAAAATAGGTATGAGTAAACCAGATGAGTTTCAAGATTGCTGAAAAAAATGAGTGCAACTAGTTTCTCAAAATAGTTTGAAATATTTCGTCTACTATGGTAACATATTAAGGAGGCTTAAGTACATCTCTGGGATCCAGAAAGAGTCTATGCAGCAGATCTATGAATTTTCAGCTTCCAGAGAAGAAACACCCTTCAACAGGGACCAAGGAGAAATTTTTCTTACTGCAATAACAGTAATTACATACATTAACATTATCACTATTGATTAGAAACTTTCTAGTTTGTGTCACAAAAATGTCCTCCTTCAAGTCAATAAGTCAAATCACAAAGTGGCCAAAATGGAATCCATTCTTCAAGATTGTAACGTCCACTTCTGAGATTATTTGTCGGATTTCGTGTGTTATTCGTTACGTAAGTCACTAGAGATTTTCAGATTTTGTCAGGTAAACGTTAATTCTTAGTTGACTCCAAAGAAAATAATCAAGGGGATTAAGATCTGGCACCCTTGCCGGTTATTCAACTATATCTCTTTTTCCTAAGCACCGGTTTAGAGAAACTTCATCCTTCTTCTTCAAGTGCCTTCTCCATTGCGGAGGTTGGCAATCATAATAGCTATTTTAATTTTTGAGTCAGTTGCTCTAAATAGTTGTTTTGAATTGCATCCAAACCATTCCCTTAGGTTTTTTAGGCATGAAATTCGTCGTCGTCCTACGCCTCTTCTGCCACTTATTTTGCCCTGGATTATGAGCCGTAAGATGCTGTACTTTTCTCCTCGCATAATGTGTCGGAAATATTGCAGTTTTCTCTATTTTACTGTTATCTCAACTTCCTTTTCTTTCCCCATTCTTCTCAACACTTCGGCGTTCGTAACTCGATCCACCCACGAAATCTTCTGAATTCTTCTATAGGTCCACATTTCAAAAGAGTTAAGTCTTCTCATTGCCTCTCGATTCAGTGTCCATACTTCCATTTCATAATATAGAACACTATATATGTAACATTTAGTCAGTCGCATTTTAAGGGCTAACGTTAGATCTTTGCTGCAGATAACCTTTTTCATTCTAATAAAGTTGGCACGTGCTTTCTCGATTCTGAATTTTATTTCGACGGTATAGTCATTATTTTCTGTTATTAGGGTTCCCAAGTAAGTGTACTTCTTAACTCTTTTTATGTGCTGGCCTCCTACCATTAGGGTTTAATTATTATTGGTGTTGTTTTTACTTTTGTTCGTGTTAAGAGAGAGTCCATATTCTCCACTAACTTTTAATATTCTATTCATTATCTTTTCTAGGTCTTTCAAATTATCAGCTATTATTACGGTGTCATCTGCATACCTAATATTGTTGATTAAAACTCCGTTTACTTTTATCCCTGCTGTTTCAGATTCAAGACTTTCCAATATGACCTCTTCAGAATAAGCGTTAAATAGTAAAGGTGACAATATACACCCTTGTCTGACTCCCCTTTATATTTCCACATCTCCGGATATTTCCTGTCCAAATCTTACTGCCGCTCGCTGATTGTAATACAGATTTGATATCAACCTTAAATATCTTTCATCCAAATTTTTGCTTCTAAGAATCTCTATCAGTTTGTCATGTTTGACCTTATCAAAGGCTTTGTTGTAATCTATGAAGCAGACATAGAGGTCCTGATTGATATCTAAGCATCGTTGAGTAAGCACATTAAAAGCAAATAATGCTTCTCTTGTACCCACCCCGTTCCGGAAGCCAAACTGTGTGTCACTAATATCCAGCTCCAATTTGGAATGTATTCTTCTTCTTCCAAATAGTGTAAAATATTTTAAGAGTAATGAAGCGAGGCACCATCCTTCTAAAATCATCTTCGATCATAATAAAAATATGCTTCTACGTGATGAAGCAATCAGCAGCCAAAGCTAGAATAGAATTTTCCCGAAAAATATTCAGATATATTTTAATATAAACTTCCCGACATATAATTCTGATTGCTTTTTATTCAGAACTTTTCTAGGTCTTTGGTAGAAGAGATAAAGAAATAGATTTTTGTATTATAAATAAAAGTTCACTGAGGCGCAATAATATGAACAGAATTGGACTTCTCATCTCAAAAAACCACGATCACAATTTTTTCAAATAATTGAATTTTAAATAGTTATATTTTTCGCGAATGTTCTACTGTTGCTCTGCGTACTATATTCATAGAATATCCTATATTATATGCCCACAGTCCGTTTATGTCTAAACATAAAGCTGTTAACAAAGGTAGTAGCTTAACATACTACAAATAGAATTTTTTAGTAAGTTATCCATCCAGCGATTTAAATAGTAGTGGATTTATTTAAAATCCTACGTTAAGAGTCAGCACGTATAATTAGCTGATATTATTCTCTCAGTATTTTATATTTTTATAGGCAATGTCTTTTGTTGTTTTCGTAGAAATTTAGTATGAAGTTTTTCGGTTAATATTTTTAGATGGAATAGCTTTTTTCTTCACGTCGTAGAGTTATTTTATAAAAATTTTTTCACAATCAAAGCAAGGAAGGAAAGGGAATTATTTAAAACTTCCCTTTGAAATATTTTATTTATTTTTTCTGACGGCCAAAAACGAACACAAATATTTTTATTTTCAGATATCTTTTTTGATTTATTTTTAGGTCAGATTTTGTGAAACTAGTGGATTTTTGTAACATAATAAATCATCTTTTTTATTACCGGGGGAAATTAGGTTGCAAATTGCATCATGCAAATTGCGTTTACCAATTTGTGAAGCCTACACTGGATAAAATTGATTAATAGTTTCTTTTTATCGAACAGAAAGAAGAAATTTATGACCTAATTAATAAAGTAGGTATATAATACTATACGGAGTATATAAAAGTAGCATGTAATATCTCTAATTACTTTGATAGAAACGCGGATAGAATAGGAGAGTATTGAGGAATTCAATGCTGATTAGCAATATATTTTCAAAGATAGTTTAAAAGGAACTCAAAACTACCGTTTTTTTTTAATACACATTAACAACCTATTTTACAGCTATCAAAATTTCATTATTACAACTCTTTTTATGACAAGTATATTGACCACAACAAAAATTGTCACAAATCACTTCCTTTAGTATTTTAGAGACGCTTGTCATCCATGTAATACATATTGTAAAAAATTTTATTATAACTGAGCCCTAAAAAACACTTTTTTACTATTAACATTGCAAGAATTACCCGATTTCTTGAAATCTTTTGAAAGAGAGAGAGAGAGAGAGAGAGAAAGAGAGAGAGAGAGAGAGATTTAATTAATGACGCATCGACATTTAGCGTCACTTCTTTAATTTAGATCACTGATTGGAAGATTAAACTATTAAATCATGGATGCCTAATACGTGCTAACATTTATGTCTTATCAAATAGTTGTGTGTCTTTTAAGAAATCGATTACTTTGATTATGTTGACTGGATTAATGGACAAAGAATGATTTATAGACACAGTAGGTATGTTATATCTATGAAGAGTCGTAGAATATTCCTCACATTTTGTAAATATGTGCTTGATCGTCAGTGTTATGTTACAGTGAGGACATTCTGGAGGATCATCTCCCTGCAGTAGGTACGAATGAGTAAGCTTGGTATGTCCTATGAGGAGGCGGCAAATCTTTGATTGTTCCTTTCTATTTAAATCGAATTCTAAGAAAGTATTGTGAGTAGAGCTGAGAATTTCGCGTAATTTGTTGCTTCCCTCCAGAATATCCCATTCAGACTCTATGAGATTAGATATGAATCTATGAATGTCCGGGTGCAAATCTTTAATATGGAGAGTAAAATTAAATATAGGGCCACTAACATTTTTAGCGAGATGATCTGCTTATTCGTTGCCCCTGATGCCGATGTGACTAGGTATCCAAATAAATTTGATAGTGTGTCCTAACCTATGACATTTGTAAAACAGGTAATTAATTCTGTCTACGGAAGGATGATCCGACGAAAAGGATTATATTTTTATAAGAGAGTTTAGAGAATTGGATGCTATTAACCATCTGGCAATTGGGGATTTGTGAATGAATGCAATTGCCCTTTCTATGGCAAACAACTCAACAGAGAGAATGCTTGATGTGTCGCTAAGCTTAAAAGATTCTGAATGCGAAGAATGATGGAAAGCCGCACCAACCAACTTAGGGGATTTTGAGCCATCTGTGTATAAAATTTTATAGTTATAAAATTCATTATTAATAATATGATCGTAATCATTTCTTAATATTATAGGATTAGCAGATTTTTTGTCATGGGATAGAAGAGAATAGTTAATTCTATATAAGGGTATTGTCCATGGTGGAAAGGTTGGATGAGTTGTCAGGAATGGGGGGAATTGTAGGTTATGATCTATCAAGATATTATGTAATAGCCTGTTCGGTGAATTTGGCATTGAGATATTATGTAATAGCCTGTTCGGTGAATTTGGCATTGAGATATTATGTAATAGCCTGTTCGGTGAATTTGGCATTGAGATGCTGGCAGGATAAAGTTGAATATAACGCAGATTGAAGAATTTATCGTGGAGAGGATGTTCAGGCTTGCTCCATAGTCTTGTAGAATAACGAAGAAGTAAGTAGTCTTCTGTAGTAAAGAGGAGGAATTCTGCTGATGCAATTAAGACTTGGTATGGGACTTGTGCGAAATGCGCCTAACGTTAGTCTAATCGATGTATTTTGGATCGTATTCAACATATTTATATAAGATATTCGTGCAGTATATATATATATATATATATATATATATATATATATATATATATATATATATATATATATATATATATATATATATGTATATATATATATATATATACATATATATATATATATATATATATATACATATATATATATATATATATATATATATATATATATATATATATATATATATATATATATATGGCTGCCATAATCCATTTTAGATCTGATAAGAGATTTGTATAGGGATAGCAATGAAAAGGAGTCTGTGCCCCATGTTGTTCCTGAGAGCATTCTCAGTAAAGCTATATCTCTAAGATACTTTGTTTTGATGTATTTGATGTGTTCTATCCAATTTATCTTGCTATCGAATATTATGTCCAAAATTTAGTCGAAGGGTTATTGGCTATGGGAATATTTTGCATTTCCAAATTTTGTACTCTGGGGCAATTCCTTTTCCTACAAAAATGAGTGCAAGATGATTTGTTGGAAGAGAAAGAGAATCCATGGTTATTAGACCATTTTGTTAGTGAATTAAGGCAGATCTGAATAATTCTTTGACTAGTTCTAGGATTTGAGGAAGAGTGATATATGACTATATCATCTGCAAAAAGTCGATATGATATTTCCCGGGGAATGTATGATTTTATACTATTGATGGCAATTAAGAACAGTGATGGGCTGAGTGTAGATCCCTGAGGAAGACCATTTTCCAATATATGGATGGATGAAAGTACTCCCATTATTCTGACCTGGAAAGTTCTGTTAGACAGAAAGTTAGATATGAAGATCGGTAGGTTACCCTTCAAGCCCCAGTTATGTAAGGTTCTCAAAATATCATATCTCCATGTTGTGTCATAGTCATGAACTAAGTCCAGGAAAGTATCCAAGAGGTGGTTCTTCTGATAGAAACTCGAATGTATGTCTATGCTTAGTCCCATGATATGATCTATAGTTGAGAAACCCTTTCGAAATCCCAATTGATTAGGATCCAAAAGTTGATTTTTTTCTACATACCACATAAGACGAAAATTAACCATCCTTTGAAAAAGATTTGTAAACTACTACAAATCATCTATTCATAATTTGAAGAAACTATTAGTTAAAATGGGTGAAAATGGCACTGGAAAGTAAGCCCAGAAGTAACCTAGAAAATTTTGGACTAAAAGGAAAAAAAAAACATCAATCTTGCTCAAGGACAACGCTCGAGACCTGCAAATCATGACGTAACTGTGTACACCTACCGAGATATAGCAAAAATAAGTGAGACAACTGGTAGGTCAAGTCAACTGAGCAGAGTAGCAGGGGTTACTGCTCCTACACGTCCAACGGAAAAATTAACAACAACGATACAAGATAGATTCCAACCTAAAAATATTGTAAATAGACAAAACCAAAGAGGACTGCAAACTGAAATAGGACTGAAAAAGCAAATAGTGAAATTGAACTTGTAGAACTAAAAGCAGAGTTTGGTTACACATAAAACGTGTTAAAAGACATGTAACCGAAAAAGTTATAACAGATTATCTCAAGAAGACAGCCAGCTTTGAAGACTTAAAAGGCATAAGTGTAAAAGAGAAGAAGAACGTAGACCAAAATGTTTTGTATTATAAGTTCCATTTCAAAAAAGAAGATAATGCGTACTGCAGCTTTTTGGCCAGTTGGAGCAGGTGTGAAAAGGTATAGTTGCACAAAATACGGAGAAAAAAACAAGAATACACCTTTTTTAGTCTAAAAGGAACAGCATATCAAAAACCACAATACGAAATTTTGGCAAAATATTCATATTATGATGTGAATAGAGACAACTACTTAAGCATATTTTTTGTACAAAGAAACTAATAAAGTATGTATATATCTATCTATCTATGAATGAACGACTCATACAAGAAATCTTTAAATAAACCGAGTGCACGAGATAGTATATTAGCAGCGGCGAAGCTGTATATATAGAAGTGAAAGCGAGCTGTGTGCTGGTTATTTATCATTAGACTTAATCATATTCGCAACTACAGCAGCTGTTTAATTCGATCTACGAAAATTCAAGTTTCATTCTTAGATTTGAGTGATGTTTTTTTCTAACAGTGAGAAAAATAAATGCATTCAATTTATTTTAAAAATTACTTTGTTGAATTACCTTTACAGTGGTGTATCGAAACCCGTATCAGTAAAATATTACATACGTTAAATTCAGGGAAGTTATTCATATTAACGAAATTATCAATTTTCTATATTTATTTTTACTTTCCGAAAATTACCAAAATCATATTAAGTATTATTTTATATGTTATGTTCGAAATGTAAGTCATTATTTCTAATACATTTTCGGGCCCTTTTCCTCACTTGGGTGGTGGTTACGCCTAGTCTCATTTTTTCCTTAAGTGTGACACCTGCTTCATTATTACAACTCTTCTTCTTTCAATTAGTTGATTACGGTCCATTATTTCAACTTTATAGTCAAGTTCTGTCATATGTCCCCAGATGTGAAAATCTATAGGCGTCAAGTCTGGGAACCTCGCAAGCCACAATATGGGACCCTTTCTTCCTATTCAACGATTAAAGAATGTTTCATTTAAAAAAATCTCTTACGTCAAACCGATAATGTGCTGGACATCCGTCGTTCTGGAAAATTATTCTGTCTCTTACGTTCAATGGTATTTCAAAAACTCTAAGTAATTGTCTCCGTTTAAATGTTCGGGAAGGAAATATAGCCCAATGAAAGTTCTTCCGATTACCGCTCCCCATACATTTATACTGAATTTCTGTTGGAAGCTAAAAAGGTATTTAAGTTTAGAGTAAATTTTAGAGAGAAAGTTAATAATTGTCTTCTAGCTATTTTGATATCTGTATCTTTAAAAATATTCATCAGTTTGTCCATGAGACTTTCTTTCTGAGGTAGTGTATGGAAAAAAAGTTCCTTGTTCTAACTGTCAATTAGTTTATAAAGGACAGACTTCCAGAAGTCTCAAAGCCAGACTCACTTCCAATCGTAGTAATATTAATAGGGGTTTACTCTCTTGTGCTCTGGCTGAATATGTGTTTCATCATAATAAGATCTTTAACTGGGATGGCACTGAGACTCTGGAAAGAGTTCCTGCATATCAATAAAGGCTCTTCCTCAAAATGATCCATATTAATCAAGATGGCAACGCTATGAATATAAAAAGCGACACTGAAAATTTGAATTCCATTTACAGCTATATTTTAAAGTTGAAAAAAGAAAAGTATTTGAGCCTCCTGGAGAATCCTTTTCCAGATGAACAAGTTTTTCCCATTGTTTGCTCTTATATCATGTAAAAAATATCAAATAAGTAATTTTCTCTTTTTGCTAAACCTCACACTTGGCTATGACAGTGTTTTACGGATTCGTATATTCTTCACTACTTAGGCCACCTACGCCACTCGTTGTCGGTTGACACCTAACATTTGTCACTACCAAAATGGTGATACAGTCGAGTGAGATGTTTTGCTGTTTCATAATTTTTGAAAATTTAATTAAATTCTAACAATCCTATCATATTATGCCTTTAAATATAATTAAAAAGTTTTAATGGTGGGTTTCTTCCACTGTTTTTCACATCAACTTGTTTCGTATTGAAACTACATTGGTGAGTTTCTTAATAATTATAGGTTAGGTTTAGTATTCTAACTTTGTAATTAATATTGTAGAGATCTCCTGTAGAAGAGAAAAATAAATTCTCGAAAGCTTGACAGAATCAAAAAAAGATTTTTTTCCTTATCAAGGCCTACAATTATTTTTCCGCTGTTGATATTATCATCTTTCATTCGGCGTCTTTGAAGTTCCCACGTGTAAATCGCGTATTCGTATTTAAGTTTAGGTGGATTGTTTACCATTTTAACACATTTGATCACCACTGTATGATGAAATGATTTGCCTAAGTTCCAAATATGTTTTCAGAATTTAAATCTAGCCCTTTATGGAACTACTACGCATTTTACAAAATAGTATATTTTCTTACATACCAAAGTGCAAAATATAATTGTGAAAAAATTAATTATCCTACCCTCCTTTCTACCCTTCATTTGCACATGTAATTCACATATTAGTGGACCGATATACTAATATAGTAGTTCATCCTAAAGGTATTTTATTTCCCTATAAATTTTTTCTTTGAAATATTATGATTGTTTTTTAGGATTTATTTTGCAAGTGGTAAATACACATTTTAAACATTATTTAAAAAATGACAAAGAAAAATTATAGTAGAATAAACATATTTTTTAATTTACAGACCTTTTTGTAAATAATTTTAATGACTCGCCAAAATCGCCCTCAATTCTGCTACCTAAATTACAAGATACGTAAATCGAAATTTACATAATTAGGTAAAATACCAGTTCCTATTTTGTTAAAATAACTTATTAAAACCAAAAATATTTGTTTGCATATTAAGATCGCTTTATTTTTTTTTACTAAACAACACTTCTAAAAAATTAAATATTTTTTATATCAGGTGAAAGTTTTAATTACAACATCAAAATTTGGTTTTAATAATTTTTTAACTTACTTTCTAAATCTTTAAAACTCTTTAGAAGTTTTGGGGTTTAAAACATTTAGTAAATGAAGAAAAAACAAAATAATTAAAAAAGAAAATCTTAAAAGGAAAGTATATTGTAATTCTCGTCCATTTTTGAATCAAAATACATAGTGTATGCGCAGAGAATAAATTATTTTTTTTTGTATAGCGGAGGCATCTACTTGATGGAAATTAATTACAATCATTGTAATAAAAGACATATATTTTTGTCAAAATTCCACTATATTTTATTTTATTTTTAACAATCTGACGCGTTTCACTTACACTGTAGCCTTATCACAAGATGTTGAGAGACTGAATGAACCCTAAGTTTAACTCATTAAATACTTAAACTTATATTTTTTAAAAAAATATCAATATAATGCAAAGAAGATTGCAACTTGCATCAACAAATAATGTATTTGCTTTATTATATTTTTGCTACAAGTACCGTTTATTATTATTAAAATAAACTTCATAGTTGAGTACACATATCTTAAGTTTTATTTGGATAACAAAGTCATTTATATAGTAATGAAATTATCTAAATATCATAGTGTTCAAATATTCTAGTATACGCTGCTACAAGCTTTGCACCTGACAAAGAGGTAGCAAACTTTTATGAAGACATTTCGCAAGCACTAGCAATAGAGACAGCTCATTACAAATTTATCATCAGCTGTTTTACTGATAAGCTAGAAATACCGTCCGACAATCAGAGTAAATATGTCGGCAAATTCAGACTAGGCTCTATCAACGAACAAGGAAAAAGACATAAATTATCTCCAAAAGGAAGGGATGAATTGTATGAACTCTTTTAAAAAAAAAATCGGCAAGGACATGGTGAACATGGAAAAGCCCGAACTCAAGTGTGAAGAATGAAATCGATTACTTACTAACGAACCAAAATTTTACTGTAAAGGATGTATTAGTATTGAACCATTTTGACACTCGTAGTAATCATAGATTGATAAGAGCTAGAATGAAGATAAACATGAAACAAGAACGAAGTAAATTAATAAAGAAACAACGATTTCCAACATCAGAAACAATACTAGAAAATTTGCTAAAATTCCAAACTGGACTCAGTAAGAAATTATCTGTTAGAGAAATACTCAATAACTTAAATGTAAATACCCTAAAAAATAAAATAAGTAATTATATTAAAACGGTTACCAAAAGTATATGTACCATTGCCGGAAATAATGATAAAATAAGAAAGGAGACTAGAAAGCTCATACCAAGCAAAAAAAAATTGGAAAGAGGAATTCTAGAGCACAATGATATTAACAAACCATAAAAAACAAGACATGATTTTGAGACAGTATGACACAAACATGATAACAGCAACCATTGAAAATAACACAAATTGGAACTTTTTTAAAACACAACACTGACCGCCTTCAAATACACCAACTGAAGAAAACAAACGGAAACATTAAGGAGGAGAAAGGGAATTTGAGGAATATTGTTGAGAAATTCTATAGCACTTTATACACAGAAATCGTTCAGCAACAAATCATTGCAGCTGAGGAAACAACTCTCGATGTGGGCTCCGCGGACCTACCAGATATTACCATACAAGAGGTAGAACTAGCATTATCTCAAATGAAAAACGGTAAAGCACCTGGGAAAGACAGAATTACAGCTGGGATGATAAAACTTGGCGAAAAAACTACTGTGGAATCAGTGACAATTGTTGTTAATAAATGTTTAATAGAAGGCATAATACCCCAAACATGGCAGAATGTCCAGGTAATTTTATCGTACAAACAAAGATGATAAATTAAAAATTGATTATTACCGATCTACAAGTTTACTTTCCCACTCGTACAAACTTCTGACAAAAATTATAACAAATAGACTCACAGTGAAACCAGACGTCTATCAACCCCCCGAACAGGCTGAATTTCGTGAGGGCTATAGCACAATAAAACTCATACATTCGGTTCGCACACTAATTGAAATGTTTAACGAGTACAACAAACCATTACATATCGCATTCGTTGACTATAGTAAAGCATTCGACTTAGTGAAACTGTGGGCAAAGCAATGAACAATGCAACACTCGACTCTCTCTATAGGCAGCTACTTAAAAACATTTATGGTAATGCAGCAATCGTCGTTAAAATCGCGGAAGTAATAAAAACATTTCTCAATTCAAATAAAAAGGGGAGTTAGGCAAGGGGATACCATCTCCCCGAAGCTGTTCACACTTACATTGGAGGACGTTTTTAGAGCTCTGGGGTGGAATAAGAAAGACATCAAAATCGATGGCAAACATTTGAGCCATCTCCGTTTTGCAGATGATATTGTGCTTTTTAGCCAAAATATAATGGAACTACATGTTAGAAGAACTTCAAAGAGATTCCGTAAAAATCGGATTAACCATGAACTTGAATAAAACAAAAGTCATGTCATCAGACAATGTACAAGTGCGTATAGGGAACAGAATATTGAAAATGTCAAAGGATGTCTGTTTGGGAAATAACATTAAAATAGGATCAGAAAATCAATTGTCGAAACAAATAGACATATTCGATTGACATGAGAAGTCGAACCATTCCAGTTAATCTAAAACGAGAAGTCCTGCATACTGCCTGTGATGACATATGGAATAGAAACCATGACACTTACTGTTAACTCAGCTAACAAACTTAGGACTGCTCAAACAGCCATAGAGCTAATGATGTTACCCACATAGCATGAAAGCTTCCACAGGTCGCATGAAAGCTTCCCGATACAAGTTTAATATAAGTTTCCTAAATAACCTTCCAAGAACTTTCCAGAAAGCTTATAAATAAGTTTTGTAAAGAATCCCACGAAATCTTTCATGAAATATTCCGAGAAACACAAAAAAATATTACATGGAAGATTAACGTAAAACTAACTGTGAAAGTTTCTTAAAACCTTTTTGCAAGTTTCTAGAAAATAACGTGCAGTCTTCCAAGAAAAGATATTGTAATTTACCAAGTAAGCAAAGTGGGTACCTTAGCTTAACTTTTCAGTAAGATTTCAAGAAAAGGGTTGTTGTGCCATATTGATATTTTCAAAAAAGCTTTCTGTAATCATCCAGCAACCTTCTTAGAACCTTTACGGGTAATTTGCTGCCAACTTGAATGGAAGATGCCATTAAAAATTTCTGAAATCATCATATAAGCCTCTTATACATTTTTTTTTTGAAAGTCTAACGCAAACTTTATGAAAGCTAAAATATATTTCTATAATTGCAGAAAGTTTCGTGAATCACTCTTGCAATTTTCTGAAAGATAACATGAAATCTTCTTAGAAAAGAATATGTAATCTAACAAGAAAGCAAATTGAGAAGCTTAGTGTAACTGTCCAGTAAGATTTCAAAAAAAGTTTCTGTTATTCTAAGCTGATACTTCCAAGAAAACTTTCTGTAATCGTGCAGTAATCTTCTTATAGTCTTGATGTGTAATTGGCTATAAACTCGAATGTAAGCTCCTATTAAGAATTCCTGAAAGTAACGTGTAAATCTGTTATATATTTTCCTTACTGCAAACCTTATGGAAGCTAACATTTAAGATATATTTCCAAATTTTCAGAAAATTTTGTGAAACCTTCTTGCAAGTTTCTGAAAGATAACATACAATCATTAAAGAAAAAAGTAGCAATCTATCAAATAAGCAAACTTTGAAGTTTGGTGTAACTTTGCAGTAAGAGTTCAAGGAAAGTTTCCGTCATTCCAAATCGATTCTTTCAAGAAAGTTTTCTGTAATCATTCTATAATCTTCTTAGAATCTTGACAGATACTTTGCTGCAGACTCGAATAGAAGCGTCCATTGAGAATTCATGAAATTATAGTGTAAACCTCTTATATAGTATATCTTTCTTGGAAGTGTTATTGAGTGATCCATCGAGATGTCGCCACTGTGTCTTGTTTACTGCTTTTAATTTAAGAATCTTACAAAGCTTACAAAGAAACTTACGTTAAGCTTCCCCTGAAAGGATATCGTGAGCTTCGACGGAACCTTCCCCATAATATTTGTTACGGACATTAGGTAATTACTGAAAGATTCCACGAAAGCTTTTAGAAATATTGGTTGAAAGGTTATAGGAAGCTTTCGTGTAAGGATATTTATACCAAGTAGAAACTTTCAGAAACTGACGTGAATCTTGAAATAAGCTTACAAAATATGTTACGTTATGCTTTCCTGAAAGGTTATAGTAAGCTTGCGCGCAATCTTTACGTTGGTATTTGTTGCGGACATTTGGTAATTACCGCAGGATTCCACGAAAGCTTTTTGTAAGGTTTCAAAACTTTCTCGAAAGCTTGCTGGAAGCCTCCTGCAATCTTTCATGCTGTGTGGGTAGAGATCATGTCACAAACGAGAACATTAGACAAAAAACTAAAGTAAAAGATGCCATAACACGGATAGCACATCTGAAGTTGAGCTGGGTGTGACACGTCGCCCGGCAGGAAGATTCGAGTGTTGACAGACCACAGTTGCGTTGGCTTGACGATATCTGGGACAAGGTGGGAAACAGATGGCATACACTTGCACAAGATAAGGAATCACGGGAGAGTACAGGGGAAGTCTATGTCCAGGAGTGGACTGCAAGTGATTGCTGAAAAAAATAAGAAAAAGAAGAAGTATCATTAAACCCCGCCCATTTATAATTACCACGACAATAAGAGCTATCTGACTCAAGCAATGTGGATTTTTCAAAGAACTTTACATAATTTTTTTTTCAAATAATTTTACATAATTCATTTTACTAACTTATTACTATTCTATAATTAAATAATTAAGTTTATAGGAATATAGTATTTAGATTTAATTTTTACCAATATTTATTATTGCATGTTTAGCGAATTTCCTGTAAGTGATTTTCATGTTGGAAATAAAATCTTATTTATTTAAAACATTAATTAATTTGTTTCGTCATTTTATTATTTTCACAATACTGTCGTCTCACAAATAATTTTAATTCAAAACTGATAATGTAATATTTAAGCTAATTTGTTTCTGCTAATATTGTTCCTGACGTTTTATTTAACAAATCTTCGTAAGAAATAAACAAAATTTATTCATTAAAACGATTTTTGTGATTTAATATACTCCCTGCTACGTTAATTTTGTCCAGGAGTTTATATAAAATTGTAGGAAGACTTTATTTTTAAAATATTTCATTTTTCATTTACAAAAACGTTTAAATTAATAAAGTTTTCAATGTAATGATAATAAAGGAACATCAGAGTTACTTTATACATATAAAAGGTTTATCGAAAGATATAGACGATTTTTTCGCCCTGACAATGATTCAAGGTATTTTCTATTGGCATTGGAAGATTAATGGTATTTACTTTAGCCAGCAATTTGTATAAATTTACCTTGGTTTTTGGTGACAAAGGTTAATACCAGGATATTAAGCTCCACTTTATAACTCAAATTTTGCGTGCCATTTTAAAAATTGGCATCATCAGTAGCTAAAGTAATTTTATAAATATTGGTTAATTATTTAGGGTTAATAATAAACAGAATCCCACAAATTCGTTTTTAACATTGTATTTTTTGCAGGCCAAAGATGCTAGCAAAATATAAATGTTTGTAGGTGTGTCCATCAGGGGCGGATCCAGCCTCTGGGGGGGGGGAGCGGTGATATCACAAAAGTACAGTACGGCAAGCGAAAGCAAGCTGTCGACGGGGAAGGTGGGTGAGACATCAGCAATATTCCCATTTCTAGTGTAAAAGGCAGGGTCGGGTCTATTTTTCTGAATGTGAAGTTTTTGGAGAGGGGGGGGGGCGATCATAAAAAAATAAGTTGTCGACAGGGGGAGAGGATGCGGGCAATATACACATTCCTAGTATAAGAGGCAGAATCGTGTCTATTTTCCTGAACTCAAAGCTCTTGGGAAGAGGAGGGGCGATTGCAAGCATACACATTCCTCTACTCTATTCAATAACTAGAGAGAGTAATAAAACTGTTACCGAAACCTCCAACTTACCTGCTCCATTGCCGCAGGTAACTGAGAACTGATGTGAATCTAATTATATTTAATTATATTCAAACATTATAAGGTTTTATAAATTTACTGCAACAATAGAGTTTTTGATAGTGCAATTTAATTTCTGTCATTAAGCAAAGTACACCTTACAGTGTGTACTTAGTGATTTATCTTGTTTGTGCTTGTATTTATATATTATATGAGATTAGTGAGATACCCAAAAGATATGGCGTCCATATCTATATTTATTCCAAAATCGTTAAACCAGGACATTTTTTCCTCAACTGAAAACTTATTACGCTGTTTACAATGCCTTAAGATATCAATATCTAGATAATAATGTTACAATCTCTGTTGAGATGTGTTCCAACATGACAGGAGTTGCAAAATTTACTATGTACCGAATACTGAAGGAGAAAAAAATGACTGGAATTGTTAGTACTCCTAAGTCACATTCGATCACAGACAGACGAAAAACCTCGTTGGAAGAAGAGATAAACTGCAATAAAAGGAGTTGTACATACATTTTATTATGACAAGCAGATCCCAACCGTCGACAAAATTCTAACTAAAATCAATGAAGATCGGGATTTACCTGAAATTAAAAGAACTGAGCTCTGGAAATTGCTCAGAGAACTTAATTTTTGCTGGGAAGAACCAGATAGGAAATTTGTTCTTACAGATCGTCCGGAAAATGTCCGTTGGTGAAGGAAATACTTCTCTCAAGTAAAAGGTAGAGTTGCTAGAAATAACACAACTTATAAAATTAGTAATTTAACAGAACTTTTGAAAAATTTTTTTGAATAAAGTTACTGCAGAAAATTTGGAAAAATCCATATAATAAAAGAATAAAAGAAAATGTGGAAACTCGATCTCATGATCCGATCCGATAGAGGAACCAATTATAATTAATTTGGGCGAAGATAGCTTCACTGACTTGGATTACGAATTAGATACGTAATGTTTACCAGCGTCAACACAATTTATTATTTAAATATTTTTAACATATAAAAATTAATTACATTTAAATCCCTTTTTAGTATTTAATTGTAATTCTGCAGATGGTTTAAGGAATAAATAAACTGAAACGTCAAATGTCCTAAAAACGTTTTTAATTAATAATAAAGTGACCGATAACGCAAAAAATTTTCACATTATATGGACGAATTAATTTTTTTTTCTAATATATATTTAACTTCTTGTATTTTTGACAATGCGTATTTTATAAGTATTTAAATTATAACTTAGAATTTTCTGAGAGAAAAAGGCTATGTTTAATTCTGAATGTGGCTAAAACGGTTTTTCTAATTTATGTGAATTATTAAAAAATCATAAGAAATAAAATAATATTATAAAAACTTTTTATTTTATGTTTATTACCGAAATAATATTCTATGCTATAAATACTTAGTGATAAAATAAACCTCTTTCCGATGCCTATGACATGGATTAAAATCTTTTTTAACACTTCACACATACAAATATCTATTGTTATCCAACCCAAATGGTCCATTATTATAGACCGGTATTTTTGATTATAAAATTTCTAACCCATTTCTATGAAAAATATATATGTCTAACAGATTTAGCCAAAGACCCCGGACTAAAGAACACAGGTATTTTGCGAAGAAAAAAAAGGGTAAAAAATTATTTATTACTCCCTCTAGTTCGTGAATAAACTATAGTATAAGAGGCAAAATCGAGTCTATTTTCCTGAACTCAAAGCTCGGGGGGGGGGGGACGATAGCTCCCACCGCCCACCCCCTTAGATCCGCGCCTAGTGTCCATCACTTCTTACTGTGTTTTTGAAAATTTCCACCACATTTAATTACCCTGGAAATAATTAGTATTTTTAGCATTGAAATATATTGATAAATAATTAATTTAAACTTTAGATATTCAAAAACTTATAATACTACACAAATTTAAGTATAATTAGTTGACATATTAAAACTCGTTTATTAATTGGTAGTTAGTTGTTTAAAGAATTTTAATAAACGCTTTTATCGCAAATTATTAATACGTTAAAATTTAATTTTATGAAGCTTATTAAAAATCCTGACACTAAAACTTCTGAATTACGATAAGGATAACTTTATTAATTTTAAAGTTTGCTTGCTTTTAAGGCTAACTTTCTTACTAATGGTTATTAAATCTTTCCTTATATTCTTTTATACCCTATTCTTCAGTATAAGTGTAACTTCGTAAGTTTCATTTAAAACTTGCAGACTAATTAAATACACACTAAGCATAGAATTTTAAAACAATTACAAGGTACAAGAAACTTGCCATTACTAATAGTCATTGGGTAAAGCACCTTGTAAAAGTACAGGGTGAGTCAACGATTGGATGAAGTAGGTTTGTGCCTTTTCGGTGAAATTAACAAAGAAACTATATTTATTGTTTGATACAGTTTATTTTTACGCAGATTTTAAAAATATTTAGGACACTACAGGGTGAGCCAAAAAACTAGGACAGCATAAAGTTGTATTTTTTTAAATAGAACACCCTATATACGAATCGTATTTTCGATTTAGCTTATAATTTTAAATCTTTTTTATTAAGAGTTTACTATAACAAAACTTTATAGTTTCTGAGATAATTAAGTTTAAAGAAAAAAAGTCACATTTTCAAGCATCAATTCAATCCTAAATAACGTTTTCAATTTTGTGACAAATATATTCAAATTTGGAATTTAGCAAGGCCAAGGACAAGTTAACATAATTTTTACCTAATATTTGCAATAAAAGCTACAGGGTGTTGAACACACCGGCTCAAATTTGAACAAGTTTAAATGAATAAATATCTTTTTTTTAAATGGTACACCCTGTATATTTTCATGTTATTTAATAGAGTAATAAAAATCCTAAAAGTTTTGTTCAATATATCCTATACCTATTTATAATAGTTTTTGAGATATTTCAGTTTTTCTTATTTTCCATACTTTTTTACAGAAATAGTCTTCATTATCATAGTAGCCATGTAAAATAATAAAAAGAAACTACAGAAACAAACAGAATGTGGGTAAATATGATGAAATACATTATTCGTTATATTACAACGGCAATAGTTTAATTAAACATAATGTGAAAATATTAACACAACAATAACGACAAGGCAAATACATATTTACTTTTATACTAAATTGAAACAAAAAAATTACCTATTAAATACTGAGATTAATTATTTCTTTTTAATAAGTGTTCGAATAAACGACCCTCTTGTGCAATGCACAAATTTAGTCTTTTTTGCAGATTTTCTCGGACCCTGGACAAAATTAGTGGCGTTATTGTTCTACAAGTATCCCTAATCCTGTTTCGCATATCTTCCACTGTTGTTGGTGGATTAACATACACCTTATTTTTAATATAACCCCATAGGAAGAAATCTAATGGGGTGATGTCGCAAGACCTTGGTGGCCACTCAATGAAACCCCCACGTCCAATCCATTTTTGCGGATATCGTTGGTCCAAAAACGCACGAACTTCGCGATGGTAATGCGGAGGCGCACCATCGTGCTGGAACCACATACTGTCGAGCTCATCCCTATCGAGACCTTGAAGCAGTTGGGGTAGTTCTTCTTGCAGAAAGTTCAGGTAACTATGGCCATTTAGTGGTTCATTAAAAAAGTGGGGTCCAATAATTCGATTATGATGAATACCACACCAAACATTTAATGACCAATGGTTTCGATGTTGCACCTCTCTAATCCAAAATGGGTTTTCTGTGGCACAATAATGCATGTTGCGTCTATTTACGGCACCGTTACTTCTAAAAGTAGCTTCATCACTAAACATTACCTTGCATAATAAATTTGGATTTAATTGAATCTCCGCATGTATTGTACGACAAAAGTTTACACGACTTTCAAAATCCTGTCCATGCAATTCTTGGTGTAATTCCATGTGATATGGATGATACCTATATTTCTTGGTAGTACGATTAGCGGTGGATTGTGATGTTTCACATAATGATGCTAACTGACGGCTACCAATATAAGGATTTTCCTGAACATTTAACAATACTTGTAGTTCTTTTTCTTCATTAGTTACTGGTTTGTTGACCACTTTACGTTTTGGATAATCAACAGTACCAGAAGAATCAAATCTTTGCATTAAGTTTTGAAAAGTATGGGTATTAGGCTGGCGTCGATCAGGATACTTCATTTTGTAAATTCTTTGAGCAAGAAGGCAATTTTTTGAGCCTCTCCTATTGTATAAATCATATCTATTAACTCATTCTTTGGAAAATTCATTTTACAATATAAGATGAATGCAAAAAAAACCAAACTACACTACATAAAAACCAAAAGAAGTGATTGCGGTTATAAATTTGACACACAGAAAAATGTTCTTGTACATTGTTTTTGCCATGGCTACTATGATAATGAAGACTATTTCTGTAAAAAAGTATGGAAAATAAGAAAAACTGAAATATCTCAAAAACTATTATAAATAGGTATAGGATATATTGAACAAAACTTTTAGGGTTTTTATTACTCTATTAAATAACATGAAAATATACAGGGTGTACCATTTAAAAAAAAGATATTTATTCATTTAAACTTGTTCAAATTTGAGCCGATGTGTTCAACACCCTGTAGCTTTTATTGCAAATATTAGGTAAAAATTAGGATTGAATTGATGCTTGAAAATGTGACTTTTTTTCTTTAAACCTAATTATCTCAGAAACTATAAAGTTTTGTTATAGTTAACCCTTAATAAAAAAGATTTAAAATTATAAGCTAAATCGAAAATACGATTCGTATATAGGGTGTTCTATTTAAAAAAATACAACTTTATGCTGTCCTAGTTTTTTGGCTCACCCTGTAGAGTCCTAAATATTTTTAAAATCTGCGTAAAAATAAACTGTATCAAACAATAAATATAGTTTCTTTGTTAATTTCACCGAAAAGGCACAAACCTACTTCATCCAATCGTTGACTCACCCTGTACATAAAAGAGCAAAAGCATTTATTAAAAGCAAACATCAAACACTATATATAATATATATATATATATATATATATATATATATATATATATATATATATATATATATATATATATATATACAGGGTGTTTGGTACATCGATAGAAAGTTTGGAAGAGGTGATAGAGAATGTCATTTTAAATAATTTATGCCATATATGCCTTGGTACAAAAATGAACGGTTGTCGAGTTATAGCACATTTTATAATCTTTCGGTTTTCTGACAATTGGTGATTGAGAATATAATTTTTATGATACATGATACATTTTTCGCTTTGAAATATTTTTTTCTTATTCTTTGGTTCATACACTCTAATAATAACAAGAGGACTAAAATTAAAATAACACATAGAATACCGTGCACACATCTACAAAAATTCAAGTTTCATTCTTCGACTTAAGTGATGTTTTTTTCTAACAGTGAGAAAAATAAATACATTGAATTTATTTTAAAAATAACTTTGTTCAATTACCTTTACAGTGGTGTATCGAGACCCGTATCAATAAAATATTAAATCCATTAAATTCAGGGAAGATATTCATATTAACGAAATTAATGATTTTCTCTATTTATTTTTACTTTCTTAAAATTACCAAAATCACATGAAGTATTATTTTACATGTTATGTTCAAAATGTTTCTAATACATTTTCGGGCTCTTTTCCTCACTTGGTTGGTGGTTACGCCTAGTCTCATTTCTTCCCTGCTTCGTTAATTCTTTCAATCAGTTGATTACGATCCATTATATCAACTTTATAAACAAGTTTCATTCGTACTCAGATGTGAAAATCTATAGGCGTCAAGTCTGGGGATTTCGTAGGCTACAATATGGGACCGTTTCTTCCGATCCAACGATCAGGGAATGTTTCATTTAAAAAATCTCTTACGTCAAGCCGATAATGTGCTGGACATCTGTCGTTCTGGAAAATTATTCTGTCTCTTACGTTCAGTGGTATTTCATCCACGATATTCCGCATTTCATTTCGTAAAAACTCTAAATAATTGTCTCCGTTTAAATGTTCAGGAAGGAAATATGGCTCAATGAAAGTTCTTCTGATTACTGCTGCCCATACATTTACCCTGAATTTCCATTGGAAGGATATTTCTTTTTTCATATGCGGATTCTCATCAGTCCAATATTGAAGAACGTGGAACTTGGTGATTCCCACTCGAGAAAATTTCGATTCATCGGACCATAAAATACTTTTTAAGAAAAGTCCATCTTCCATATCAGCATTTAACAAATATCGGCAGAACAGAATTCTCCGTACTGGATCACCTTCTTTAAGGCCTTGAACCGGCGTGTAATTCAATATGGCGGATCCAATATGGTGGACAAAAAAATTTAATTTTGTCCGATTTTCTCCAAAACTGGTATGGGGGAGTTTTCGGGGTCGCACATAACGAATCTAAACTTATTTTTAAAAAATTTATTATTGCGTATCCAATATGGCGGATAAAAAATTAATTTTGTCCGATTTGTTTCAAAATTGGTATGGGGGAGTTTTTGGGATTGCACATTACGAATTTCAAAATATTTTAAAAAATTAAATATGGTGGATCCAAGATGGCGAATTAAAATTCTATATCTCTGGATTTTGTCTAAAATTGGGGGATTTTTGTTCGTGTTAATTATGAATTTAAAATATTTTTATTGAACAACTCAATCTGGCAGATTCAATATGACGTCCTAAAAACTTTACATTTTTCGATTTTCTCCAAAACTAATATAGGGGGTTTTTGAGGATGTAAACTATGAATTTGAAAGTATTTGTTCAGGATTCAATATGGCGAATCCAATATAGCGGATCAAAAATTTCACCTTTTTCGATTTGGTTCAAAGGTGGATGGAATCGTTTTCGAGGATGTAAATAGCGAATATAAAATTATTTTAAGAAAATCTAATATGTCAGATGCAATATGACGGTCTAGAAATTTTAGAGTTCCGGATTTCATCCAAAATTGGTACTAGGGGGCTTTGAAGGGTTTAGATTTAGAACAGATTAAGACGTTAAAATTATTTTTTTGAAATTCAATATGGGGGATCCAATATGGTGGGTTGAAAATATTACCTTATTCGGATTTTTTCAGATTTGGTATTAGGAAATTTTCGGGGTCGTGTATTACGAATATGAAGTTAATTTTTTACAACTATTGGGTTGATAAAACATAATATGAGAGACGGAAAATTTTACATTTTCCTATTTTGTCTAAAATTGATATTGCGGTGTTCTTGGAGCGTATACAAACTCAATATGCAGTATAAAATATATGGGACTAAGAAATTTACATCTCAAGTTCTTCAAATATCGATATTTGAAGGTTTTGAGGGCAATATTACCAATCTAAAATTCATTTGAAATTTAAGATAGTGAATTTACTATGACAGACTAAATATTTGCTTGACACAATTTCACTGGTATTTGGAGAACTCTAAGAATCAAAAAATTTTTATTGGTTCATTTTAGGGTAATTTACAACTTTGGATAAAACGAGTACTTTTTGCCACCCTAGAGTCATTGCGAGGCACTCTAATCTCGATTAGTAGTTAGTTCAAATTATTTATGGATATCATAATGAATTCAAAAATAAAAATCGAAAAATAAAATTTTTATAAAAAAATGAACTTCTAAAAGTGCGCTAAAAAGTCAAAAATAGCTATAAATTTTTATATGAAATTGAAATTTTTGAAGTCGGCGCCAAAATTATAAATAACAAAATGTGATTCGCATAAACAGATGAAAAATATATTATTTGTAATTTCATTTAGAAATAAATTGGCGCTGACTTCAAAAATTTCAATTTCATATAAAAATCTATAGTTATTTTTCACTTTTTAGCGCACTTTTAGAAGTCAGTTCAATTTTTTTATAAAAATTTTAATACACGTACATTCTAATGGACTGAAAAGAAAAAACTGAATCTTAGTGTGCATTATTACGACATTTCGTCAAGCTAACAAACATTATTTAAAATTAATAGCTAATTTCAAGATGTAAGCTGAGAATTAATTACTGTTTTTGGATTGCTTATAACTTTTCCTTTATAAATTTTTTTCAATCAATGTTAATTTTTGTTTTATTGTGAATATTTCGGTTTAAGCTATTAATTAATCATGTCTCAGTTTAAGTTTAGTTAGTTATGAATTAGTGATTAATTAGAACGATTTAATCTCCTTAGTTAACTTCTATTTTTAACGGACTTTAAAAGAGGGAGTTTTTAAATTCGAATGGTATGTATGTTTTTTTATGTATGTACGTGAATTACTCCGGAACGGCGGCACCGATTTGAATAACATTTTTTGCATTATGTTGAGGAAGTTACTGCGGTGTTTCCTTATTATTTTCGTCAAAATTGGTTCCGTAAAATCCAAGATGGCGCTGATAATATTGCAGACAAAAAGTTATTTTTGTCCAATTCACTCCAAAATTGGTATTAATCTGAAATTATTTTTAAAGAATTCAATATAGTGGGTCCAATATGGTGTATTAAAGTGCGGCTCCCATGCTTTACAGTCTGAATGAAATCTGTTTAACAAGATTAAACTTTGTAAAAAATATGAAGGCTAGGCAGAAGAAGATTGGATGAAAATAATTTGGTAAGATGAGACAAACATCAATCAATACATAACTGATGATCGCCAATGGAAACTGAAAAGGAAGGTGAGCCAATAAGCCAAACAGATTTCATTCACACTGAAAAGCATGCGTGAGGTAATATTAACCTTCACAGATAAATGACTGCTTATGGGATGGAAATTATTCATAGAATAGTCCCAAATATAAATGATAAAATATATCTAGACATTTTAAAGCATAATTTGATTGAAACTGTTCATAAAATCCCTCATCCGATAGATGAATTTACCTTTCAGCAGGACAATGATCCAAAATACACTGCCAAAATAAAGAATTGATTTATTTCTCAGAATTATTAAATATTAAAGTGACCGACACAGAGTCCTGACCTAAACCCCATCGAATATTTGTGGTCACAATTAAAACATGCTCTAATAAATAACACTGATTCTCCATAGTCTTCGTTAAACTTATAATGGAATCAAGTCTAAGAAGAACGGGAAAAAATTCCACCAAATTATTGTGAAAAACTTTAAAAAATTAAGATAAAATAATTACAGCCAGTAAAAAAGTTGTAATTAAAACAAATAACACTCTAACAGAGGAAATCCCACTATCCATAGGAATAAGACAGGGTGATAGTCTAAGTCCAACACTTTTCAATGTAATCATGGACGAAATCATTGATGAGGTAAAAAGCACAAATATTGGGTACCCAATGGGACACAACACCGTTCAGATTATATGCTTTGCAGACGATGTTGCCTTGACAGCAGATAGCGAGGACAACTTACAAAGTATAATATGAAGATATCTGTGGAGAAAACCAAAGCAATGGTAATAGCAAAAGAACCGGTAAGGTGCAAACTAATGGTTGATGACAAACATATCGAACAGGTTGGGAAGTTTAAATACCTGGGAGCACATATAACAAGTAACAGGACAGTAACGGAAGAAGTATGCACACAAGCCAACAAAGCGGCCATGATATCAGGCCAACTAAGAGACATAATCTGGAACAATAAACATATGACGGTTGAGAGCAAAGCAAGAATTTACAAGGTCAGTGTAAGACCGATACTGACCTACGGCGCAGAAACAAGAAATGAAACAACAAAGACAAAAGAAATTATGAGAACCAAAGAAATGAAAACGCTGAGAATGATCACGGGAACAAGTTTAAGAGATAGAATAAGAAACGCAAAAATACGCGAGGACAGCGGAGTGGGGGATGTTGTGAAGTGGGTTTGAAACCGTCGTAGGCAGTGGAGAGATCACGTGGAACGAATGGACGATGACAGACTAGCAAAACCGTGATGAGAGAGAAACCAAATACCAAGCGGCCGCCTGGACGGCCCCCCAAAAGATGGAGAGACAGCTGGATCTCGACCTCAAACGAGGATCGATGAGGCATTGTGTAGATAACAGAACTTGGTTCTACCTAGAAGAAGAAGAAGAAGAAGAAAAAAAAAAGAAGAAGAAAAAAGTTGAAAGCTAATGGAGAAATTATTATAAAATATAACAATTGCGTTAATGAATATGATACAAAAGGGATTCAATAATTTTTTATATTTTCGTGTTTGTAATTTATCATTTTTTGTTTCCAAAGACTTAATAAGAAATAATTAATTTTTAATATTATGTTTATTTTTCAAAACAAGTACTACATTCTTGGTATAAATAATATTCAAGATTAATGTGTTTATTTATTTTCATCATATATCGGAATGCCAAAAAAAATCCAAAACATATCTCAATTTTACTTAGATTTTAATTTGATATAGAAATATTTAATTATCTCTAGATATGAAACGTACATTTTTAACGTATGTATTGCATTACGTTTTACTAAATTACTGAAGTGTTTAGCAAATGTTACCAATAGCTATATCGGTGTTAATTTTTTAATTTATGTAACGCCACTTGAAATAAAAATGAATACTTATTGTTAAATTATAAACGTGAAATACTTTAAAACACAAATTATACTACGTGAATATCAAACGATGACGTTCGATAAAATCAGATTAGTGAGAACGCATTTATGACATTCTAAAATTCTCAGTAGTCCATTTAAAACTCGATTAGTTTCCAACTTCCAATTCCCTGAAAGATAACTTTTCAACTATTATATGAAAAATTCTTTTGTTAGACATATTTGCCACTCGCTTTTTGGCGCAAAAGCTAACTAAAATTTATTATTTCAAATTACAATAAAAATTTTAAGAATTTTATTCTATTAAAACATATTTCTGTCTATTTAAATACTACAAGGTGCACGAAAAATACGTGTTCAAGGCAGGCTTGGATCCAAGGGGGGGGGGAGGCAGTGGGGGCGATCGCCCCCCCCCCCCCCAAGAGCTTTGAGTTCAGGAAAATAGACCCGATTTTGCCACTTATGCTATAATTTATTCAAGAACTAGAGGGAGTAATAAATCATTTTTTACCCTTTTTTTTTTCTTCGCAAACTACCTTTGTTCTTTAGTCCGATTTCTTTGGCAAAATCTGTTAGCACTTATATTATTTATAGAAATGGGTTAGAAATTTTAGAATCAAAAATACTGGTCTATAATAATGGACTATTTGGTTGGATAACAATAGATATTTGGATGTGTGAAGTGTTAAAAAAGATTTTAATCCTTGTCATAGGCGTCGGAAGGGGTTTATTTTATTTCTCAGTATTTATGGCAGAGAATATTATTTCGGTAATAATGAAATAAAAAGTTTTTATAATTTTGTTTAATTTCTTATGATTTCTTAATAATTCACATACATTAGAAAATATAGAAAATTTTGACATATTTCACACAAATCACAATTGTATTTTTATTAATTTTAATTGTGGCATAGAAATCGTTTTATGCACATTCCGACTAAAATATAGCCTTTTTCTCTCAAAAAATTCTAAGTTATAATTTAAATACTTACAAAATATCCATTGTCAAAAATACAAGAAGTTAAACATATATAAAAAAAAATAAATTCGTCCACATAATATTAAAATTTTTTGGGGCTATTGGTCTTTTTATTATTAATTAAAAACATTTATAGGATATTTGACGGTTCAGTTTATTTATTTCTGAAACCATCTGCAGAACTAAAATTAAACACTAAAAAGGGATTGAAATGTAATTTATTTTTATAAGTTACAGAAAATTTCAATAATAAATTGTGTTTACGATGGTAAACATTACGTATCTAAATCGTAATCAAAGTCAGTGCAGCTATCTTCGCTCAAATTAATTATAATTGGATCTTCTATCTCACCGATCATGAGATCGAGTTTTCACATTTTCTTTTATGCTTTTATTATATGGATTGTTCCCAATTTTCTGCACTAACTTTATTCAAAAAATCTTTCAAAAGTCCAGTTAAATTACTAATTTTGTAAGTTGTAATATTTCTAGTAACTCTACCTTTTACTTGAGAGAGATATTTCGTTCCCTAACGGATATATTCCAGACGATCTATAAGAACAGATTTCCTATCTGCTTTTTTCCAGCAAAAATTAAGTTCTCTTAGCAATTTCCAGAGCTCAGTTCTTTTAATTTCTGGTAAATCTCGATCTTCATTGATTTTACTTAGAATTTTGTCGACGGTTGGGATCTGCTTCTCATAATAAAATGTGTGTACAACTTCTTTTATTGCAGTTTACATCTCTTCTGCCAACGAGGTTTTTCGTCTGCCCCTGATCGAATGTAGCTTGGGAGTACTAACAATTCCAGTCGTTTTTTTCCTTTAGTATTGGGCACATAGTAGATTTTCCAACTCCTGTCATGTTGGAACACAACTCAACAGAGTTTTTAACATTATTATCTAGATATTGATATCTTAAGGCATCATAAACATTCGTCGCAATAAGTTTTTCGTTGAGGAAAAAAGCCCTGGTTTTAACGATTTTGGAAGCCATATCTTTTGGGTATCTCACTAATCTCAAATAGTATGTAAAAACAAGCACAGACAAGATAAATTACTAAGGACACACTGTAAGATGTACTTTGCTTACTGACAGAAATTAAATTGAACTACCAGAAATTTTATTGTAGCAGTAAATTTATAAAAGTTTATAATGTTTAAATATAATTAGATTTACGGCAGTCCTCAGATACCTGCGGCACTGGAGCAGGTACGTTGGAGATGTCGACAACAGTTTTATTACCCTCTCTAGTTCTTGAATAGAGTATAGGAATGTGTATGCTGGCGATCGCCCCTCCCCTTCCCAAAAGCTTTGAGTTCAGGAAAATACAACCGATTTTGCATTTTATATTAGGAATGTGTATGCTGCTGGCAGTCCCGTTGATAACTTGTTTTTCTTGCGATAGCCCCCCTTCCCCCCCCCCCCCAAGAGCTTTGAATTCAGGAAAATAGACCCGATTCTGCCTCTTATACTAGGAATGTGTATGCTGCCCGCATCCTCTCTCCCTGTGGGCAACTTGTTTTTTCTTGTGATCGCCATCCCTCTCCAACAGCTTCAAATTCCTGAAAAATAGACCTGACCCTGCCTTTTACACTAGAAATGGGAATGTTGCTGATGCCCCCCCCCCTCCGTCGACAACTCGCTTTCGCTTGCCATACTGAACTTTTGTGATATCACCGCCCCCCCCCCCCCAAGGAAAGAGGCTGGATCCGCCCCTGGTCCAAGGTGTAATGAGAAGAGAGCAAACGTAGAAATCGAATTTATTGATTTTTGGTGTGTGGTCTAACACTAGCTTTTTCTCTTCTTTTGCGACTCTTTGAGTTGTTCGAATTCGACCCCTGCCTTCAAATTTTTTTCTCAAAGATGATGTTTAATATTGGCAAATGTTTGTGACTTAGTATTCGGCAGTTGGCAAATCTCTAGACCCTAAAACTTCGACAGGAGCATACCAATCTTCTCAAAGTGCGTATGGTTTCCTAGGTTTATTTTCTTTTCTAACCTGTTATTTTTAATAAAATTATGTGGGTTAACTTGATTTTATATTATAATGCGACTATACTATATTTTGTTCAAAAAAAAAACTATTTTTGAATTATTTTATAATGAAAAAAAATATAATGACTGAAATATTTACTAATTTTCAGGTAAATATTTCAAAAACGATTGGAGCAAACACTGACAACATGTATATTTTTGAAAAGCGAATATTACGTCCTATTTAAATGTTTAATAATCTACAGGGTATTGCGAAAAAAAAAAAAAGTGAATTGATTTAAAAATACGATTTCTAATACGCTTGTATTTTTAACCGAATTCTCAATTCGTCGACTATGTATTTTTTTTATGTATGTACACCGATTACTCCGGAACGGCGGCACCGATTTAAATAATTTTTTTTTACGTTATATTCAAGGAGAACCGCGGTTATACTATATTTTTTTGGATGAATTTGGTGAAGTAAAATCCAAAATGGAGCTGACAATATGGCGGCCAAAAAAAAAATTAATTTTGTCCGATTTTCTCCAAAATTGGTATAAGGGAATTTTTGGGGTCGTATACAACAAATCTAAAACTATTTTTAAAAAGTTGTACATGGTAAATCGAATATGGCGGACAAAAAATCAATTTTGTCCATTTTTTTCCCAAAATTGATATGTGAGAGTTTTCAGAGTTGCACATAAAGAATCTGAAATTATTTTTGAAAAATTCAATATAGCGTATCCCAATATGGCGGATAAAAAATAATTTTGTTCGATTTTTTAAAAAATTGATATGGGGGAGTTTCTGGGATCGTACATTACGAATCTGAAATTATTTTAAAAAAATTAAATATGGTGGATCCAATATATCGGATTAAAGATTCTTCATCTCCCGATTTTGTCTAAAAATCAGTATTGGGGGATTTTTGTTAGTGTTAATTACGAATTTAAAATATTTTTTGAAGAACTCAATCTGGCAGATTTAATATGGCGTCCTAAAAATTTTACATTTTTCGATTTTCTCCAAAACTGATATAGGGAGTTCTTGAGAGTGTAAATTATGAATTTAAAAGTATTTTTTTCAAGATTCAATATGACGAATCCAATATAGCGGATTTAAGATTTTACATTTTTCGATTTTGTTCAAAGGTGGGACTGAATCGTTTTTGAGGATGTAAATAGGCCAATAGAAAATTATTTTAAGGAAATCTAATATATCAGATCCAACGTGACGGTCTAGAACTTTTAAATTTCCCTATTTCATCCAAAATTGGCACTAGGGGGTTTTGAAAGGTTCAGATTAGATTAAGACGTTAAAATTATTTTTTTTAGTAATTCAATATGGAGGATCCAATACAGTGAGTTGAAAATTGTACCTTATTCGCATTTTTTCAGATTTGGTGTTAAGGGATTTTCTACAACTAATAGGGTGATAAGTAAAATACAAGAAGAAGGACTGAAAATTTTACATTTTCCGATTTTGTCTAAAACTGATATTGCGGGGTTCTTGGGGCGTAAACAAACTCAATATGCAGTATAAAATATATCGGACTAAGAAAATTATGTCTCAAGTTCTTTAAATATCAATACTGGAAGATTTTGGGGCCTATATTACCAATCTAATATTAATTTGAAATTTAAAATAATGGATTTGGTATGATAGGCTAAATATTTGTTTGACACAATTTCGCTGGTATTTGGAGAACTCTAAGAATCGAGGAATTTTTAGTGATTGATTTTAGGATGATTGACAACTTTTGACAAAATGGATACTTTTTTGCCACCTTGGAGTCATTGCGAAGTACACTAATTCGATTAGTACTTAGTTCAAATAATTTATGGATGAATTCAAAACTAAAAACTGAAAAATAAAATTTTATAAAAAAAATTGAACCGACTTCTAAAAATCCGCTAAAAAGTCAAAAATACCTATAAATTTTCATATGAAATTGAAATTTTTGAAGTCGGCGCCAAACTATTTTAAAATGAAATACATAAATATTAATATATACAAATTTTGGTAAGAAAGTCATTACAAATAAAGTATTTTTAATATTTTTTTGCGAATCACATTTTGTCAGGTATTAGTTTGGCGCCGACTTCAAACATTTCAATTTCTTATAAAGGTATAGTTATCTTTCACTTTTCAGCGCACTTTTAGAGGTTCGTTCAATTTTTTTTATACACATTTTATTAGCCAAATTTTTGCTAATTTCAAGAAACTTGCGAATTTTATAATTTTATAATAAAATTACCACAACTTTCCAAAAAAAAAAGGAACAACCTTGTATATTATTTAAAGATGTTACTCTACCGTAGAACCCTTAATATTATGTTTCTGTAAAAAAAAAAAGTGTAAAAGGACATTTTTTACTAAAAGTAAAATTCATTTTTGTTTGCAATATTATATAACTGTTGCCTCCAAAGACGATTCTTTCTTCTCTTAAAGATAGTTGGAATAGATTCTTTTTGAAAAAAGTAACTAAATTTCAAATATAACACAATTACACTGGAACAAACACTTTATCGCCAACCTTCTTCAAGCTACGTTAAAATTGAATATAGAAATTTAAAAGCATCTTAATATAGCCATTTTATCTCAAACAAAATTTTACCGTTTGCTGCATTTACTTCCTTCTTTAAGAATGAAATTCACGAGTAAATTAAATTATTTTATTTCTTTATAATTAAATAAGCTTTTGTTTAGGGGACAGGGAAGTGAAATACGTAATAAAATCCTAATCTTTAATTTTCAGGAATTCATCTTGAAAAGCTTTCCTTTTAGTAAATTTAACAACCCCAAAATCTGGTCTATGCAAATTCTGTTTTAAAGGCACCTTAAGAGAATTAAAAAACTGACAAGAAAGCTATTTTAACAAACATTAAATTAAGTGAAATTTAAGAAAATTGATGTTTTTTTTTTGGAAAATACCTTTTCGTAAACAAATTTTTTGCTGATAAAAAGTTTAAAATAACTTGAAAATTTTCACATCAGCAAACCATATCCATCATACCTCTATGCATTTTTGGACACTGAATATAAATTCAAGGTCAATAAAGAAGGCGCATCCCCAAAATAATTTTCTAGAGCCATAAAAACATCCTCTGAACAGGGAGAAATAAGGCTAATAAGTAACTCTATGAATTGAATAAAACTTGGCACACTAGTAGAACACTGAAAAATATTAGATATGTATTTTTTTGTAGAGGCCGTAACTCACTTTTAAGGGTTAAAACTACCCCCTTGACAATATAACAAAGGGTGGTAAGCAATAAGGAAACAGCTAAAGACTTTCCCAAAGATGAATTTTGGTAAAATTTAAGGTCATACTTAAAGCAATTTTCCGCGAGAAATCAGCTGGTTGTTAGAAGATTAACTTTATTTTTTTTTAAATGGAAATCCACTTGTTCAACATCTGTAATCGAAAGATCGATAAATTCTACGTCCAAATATGTTTAAAAATTTGACTTTCTCAATGACCTCCATGATTATTTCAAGGTAATTTTTCTTTCTCATACCTGTCCTTAAGGTTTTAAACCATAATTCAGAGAAAAGGGTCCGAGACATCGCTGATTTCAAATTTGCTTTTAATTTTGCAAAATTGATTGGTTTAAATAGTTTTGCTAAAAGAAATTATTGCAATGTTAACTTTTTTGCAAAAATAAACATCTTTATTCTACGGGAAAAGATACGTCTGATTTAGTTTTTGTAACTATTAACATACAATTTGTTACAAATTATTAAATAATTAATTTTGAAATAAGGAATGATCATATGGGCATAGCTTAAATTGAATAATGAATTTAAATATGTCATTAGTGTTGCAAAATTAATTTACTTAAACAATTTGTCTGTAAAATAGTTAATTTTGCAATAATTTGTTTAAACAAATTAATTTTGCAAAACTAAGAACAAATTTAAATTAACGATGTCTCAGACCCTCTAAAGCATACATGGTTTCTCTGGGTTATGGTTGGAAACCTTATGGTCGCGAAAAAAAAATTACTTTGAAATAATTATGAAGATCATTATGAAGATCAATTTTTTAAATATATTTGGACGTAAAATTTACCGCTCTTTCGATCGCAGATGTTAAAATAGAGGATCCCCATCTGAAAAAAATAAAGGTTACCTTCAAACAACAATGAAGGTCATTGTCAAAGTCACCATTTGATTTCTCGTTGAAAATTACTTCAGATATGACCTTAATCTTCATCCCTGGGAAGATCTTTAGTTGTTCCCTTACTTGCTTACCACCTTTAATACACAGTCAAGGGGTAGTTTTTAGCCGCTACAAAAAAATCCGTGTCTAATATTTTCCAATGTTTTACTCGTATGCCATGTTTCATTCAATTCGATGAGTTACACTTAAGTAAGTTTACTTGTAAGCTCATGGAATAGTAGTTTGATCTTAATGAATCCAGTTGTATGAACATTAAAATACATCACTATAACTTAAGAATAAAGAGTAGTGTCTAATTAATTGATTTGAAACACGCGCCCCTAAGAAACTACCCTCATATCTTACGTAACCGATCCAAACCAATAATGATTGATAAATAAAGCTGCTGACGTCTCTGTTTTGAGGAGTGGCAAGAAAATGCAGTAGGTTTATGGTAGTACTCGAAAGCCATCTCATCGAGTTGCTAAAAACTACCCCTAAATTCGAATGATGCAGTAGAAACAGAAAAAAAAACCTTAATCCAACGGAACTTCTGTTTTTATGGATGTTAAGATTGGCCCAAATAGTACACTACTATGACGCGAAGGTAAACACTTTCGAGATACCAATGTTACTTAATTACCCGTCCAAGGGGGATGATAACTACCCTCTAAAATATGCATTTCAAAAAAACCTACAGTAAAGCTGAAAAAACTCAAAATTTTGCGCAGGAAAGAAGATACTAGAGCAGGTTCGATGTTATACCCCTGTTCGTCCTGTATTATTCGAATTTAGAGATACTTTCTCGCAATCCTATTGGAGTAGTTTTCAAGTACACAAGAGTTTTACCTCCGGATCATAGTAGTGTACTATTTTGGCCAATTTTAGCATCCATAAAAACTGTAATCTAATTAGATTTAATGCTTTTTCTTTGTTTTTACTGCATTATTCGAATTTTGTGGTTATTTTTTCCAACCTTGTGGGGTGCTTTTCGAGCACTACCACAAAATTACTGCAATTTCTAGCCACTTCTCAAAACTGAGACGTTTACAGCTTTTTTAGCAGCACATCACATCCTATATATATATATATATATATATATATATATATATATATATATATATATATATATATATATATAAAATACTATTTATGCAAAAGCGAGAATAAAATCGCAATAAACTTACATTCAGATGGCTGTAAAAATCATTTGGATTTGTTCGAATCTGTTATTTAAGAATAAATTTCCTTAAGGTCGTAAGTCAGCTAATCGTAACTTTTGAAAATTGAAATAAAAACCCTAAAAATTATTACCCACTGACGTTCTTTTTCTGATAAACATTAAACTTTAGATTGCCTCTAACTTTTGTCGTTTTTCTTTTAAACGATGTGTCCCGATCCGATAAATTGGTGATAAATGAAAACCTTAATACGACACAAATGTAATATAGGAAATTTTTCAGAAAGAATTTTACGACTTTCCAACTCGTAACAGATTTGTAGAAATAAATAATATCTCGAAATGTATGTAGACCGTTTCCACATAAACTTAAAATTCACTGAAATGGATTCAATGATTCAATTGTAAATAATAAAATTTCTTTATAAGTAAATTTTTATCACAATGTTCAAAGGTTATACATTTTTGTCTGAAACACTACAAAACTTAGACATATGATCATTTGAAATGTAAAAAACAACCTGAAATTTTTTCAATATTTTTTGGCGGGAGGAAGGGTTGCGAAAAAAACAACTCTAAAAGTAGCCCCAAATAATAAATGGGTCGAAATTCGCGAGAGTAGCATGTGAAACACAATTTTTTGGCTGAATTTGACTTTATTCATCAACATAGTTTCCTTCTAGAGTGATAACAATCATTCCAGCGACACTTTAACATTTCCAGGCCTTTTTACTAGAACAATTTATCTAATCTTCAAAATACGCTTCAGTTTCCACGATTACCTCTTCATCGGAACTATATCTCTTTCCGACGGGCATTATTTTGAGATTTGCGAACAAGTAATAGGTGCTGGGGATCAAATCTGTATAATACAATGCTACAAGTTAAAAAAGAAAAATCTTTTCTATTTTATCATTACCATTTTTTCTCTTTTTGGTAATTGGGTGTATTAAAAAATCAAATTTTAGGTAACAAATGTGTTAACTTATCATAAGAGCAATACTAACAGATGATTCGAAAAGTTCCGAGAGTGGCACATAGATGGGGACTCTAATAAGATATTCATATGATTTTTAGTTAGTATCAACCTTTAAACTATACGTGTCAATAATTGGTGACATTTCGACGATTAGTTACCAAGATATTGAAGTTTAAGTGACTCATATTTTAATATTTTCAAAACAATGAAAAAAGCGCGTTTCATACGTTGATAAAGCACTTCAATAGTGGCCTTAAAAATGTTATAAGGAATCTGCTCTATCGAAAGCAACCATTCGTCTGATTTTATGAATTCAAGTGCGGTGGTACAAACAGAAATGATGCTGAAATATATATATATATATATATATATATATATATATATATATATATATATATATATATATATACGTATATATTTCACTCCCCAATTTCGACCCCGGGAATGAAAATGGCGAGAAATTTTACCATGTTGGGTGGCACGGGAGCTAAGTGGTAATGATCTTGAAAATAACCTTAACCTTTAAGGTCATTTGAAGCTCAATTTCACAATTTGAAACGGAATCCCCCAATTTAATTGACCCGCACTTCAAAAGATGACACACAACTGGGAAACATTTCAGAAGATATTTTGGCACAAGCATCTCTAACGCGCTGCTTCATGTTTTCACGAGTTGTTGGCACGTCTTTATAAACTTCGCACTTCAAATAACCCCATAAACAAAAATCTGGTGACGTAAGGTCTGGCAGTCTTGCGGGCCAATTTGCTGAATCTCTTCTGCCAGTCCACCGTCCGTCGAATTCGCGATCCAACACTTGACAGGCTAATTGAGAATAATACGCTGGACATCAATCGTGTTAAAACCACATTTGTTGCCGTATATTTAAAAGTACGTCTTCAAGCAAAAATGGAAGTTGATTTTTGTAAAATATCACGATATTTTGCGCCGTTTAAATTACTTTTAAGAAAGTATGGACCCACAAGCTTGTCATCAATAATTTCACACCAAATGACCTTGAAGATCAAGTTTAAGGTTATTTTCAAGGCCACATCCCCGTACTACTCAACTTTTCTACGAAACATTGACCTTGATATTTAATTTTTCATCTTCAGGTCAAGGTCACGTCCGATAGTAAAATTTCCAGCCCTTTTTATTCTTGGAATCGAAATTATGGGGGTCTTATTTAAAATTCTAAAGTTGACCTTCAAGTAATGTAGTGATGCAGCAATGCCAAGGCCATATATATATATATATATATATATATATATATATATATATATATATTATTTAACATTACTTTTCGCGTTAGTGTTTTGACTCCATTGTAATACGGGTTAATATTAAATTTTTTATTTGGTATCTCCACACCCCACGGTAAGCTAAATAGTTTCTGGCAATTAAAGAAATCTGTATATTTCCTCATCTAATCGAAATATGGTAGTTTAATTCAAAGGAAGTTTCCAAGATCCCGATTTCACATAAGACGCGGTAAAAATTTTTACATTCTGGAGATTTGATCTTCAAAAATTTACACCGTTAATGTAAAATCCGCGATAATATATATTACGACTTAAACTATTGTAAAAAATTAATCTTCACTATAATCGAATATTTTTTATTAACATGGACTGCGATTGGCCCTCCCGAAGTCGAAATTAAGATAACAGTACGCAACTATACTAATAAATTTTTATTACCTTTATTACATCTTCCACATGTCCTAATAAAAAAAGAAAACAGTAAAACAGTAAATAAAAATTAGTGACGACAAAGTTATTAACCTGTTTCCTTTAAGTTATCGCCCTGCACTAGGCTCGGTCCCACAAGACCTACACTACTCTTTGCGACCCTCTAACCTTAATTCCCATAAGAATGAAAATCCATTTGGGTTACCTAAATTGTAAGTCCTGATAAGCCGTAGTATTTCCATAGTATGATGAAAAGAAACCACAAGCTGAGGTCTTAGATTTTATAGAAAGTCTGAGCATTTGAATGAATAAATAACAGAAACATATTTCAAATTTTGTTTTGTAGACCAATCAATAGAGATTTTTTCGTGACAAAAATAATATCAGAGTACTGACTATTCCGTTACCCTAAGAACAATCCGTTATGATATTTTGTTTCTGACTCTCAACTGTGATTTATTAATTTCTAATAAACAATTAAAACCAAAAAATTATATATTTTTGTTCGATTTTTTCTTATAAGATCTAAACTAATGAAGCAATCTCGATGGTGTAAATAATGATTTGTAAAGAAAAAAATGCGAATAAAATGATCTCTGGATCTACTCAATAGGATAATTAGTAATGAAGAAAAACAGGAAAAACCGAAAAATTAGACGTTTATTCAAAAATTCATATCTAGTACAAGCCAAAGTAAATATAGTGACGTAAATTCCGAGATGGATGAGACCTATGCAGGGGTGCTCGAAGCAAGATAAGAACAAACCCTACATAAAATGTAACAGCAAAAAATTTGTTGGAGACAACAGGGGGGGTCAAAGTTGGCTAAAACAGGTTTTTTAAATCTACAAGCCAAGGAACACATTTTAAAAACAAAAGTTTAAAAAAAAAGTTGTAGAGATTTTAAAAACCTACATTTTGAGCTTTTGTGCGATCATTTTTGTAAATTTGTTATTGTAAAATATCCAAAAACCCTCAAAATCGGCCATTTTTTTGATATCAATTATTTATTGCAAAATTTTTTTTATGCACTTTTTTGATTTTAAAGGGAAGCCCCCGTTTTTCTGAACAAAATGATATTTTATAATAGTAAATTGGATAATTTGTTGCTGAGGTATTGCTAATTGTATTCCCAAGACGCAAAATGTTGATTGTTTAACTTTTTTTGAGTGAATATTTTGACCTCCACAAATGTTTAATCTCTTCGAGAAGGCCTAAACTTTCATATGTTGTTAGAGGCAAATGAAAAAATTAATTTTCAGCCCTTTAATTATCGCTTCAAAAAAGAAGGTGTTTTTTTTTATAAAGAAATAGAGCTCTCGCGCAAGCGAGAAAACTGAACTCGCAGCATCAAATCAGGAACGCTCGGAAAAATTCGCCGTATTATAGCAACGAATGGACCAATTTCGCTATTTTCTTTTAATCTGGGGTAGCTCGAAAAATTAAGAATATAGCACACCCTCTTTTTTAGAGCGATTTAAGGGGTTGAAAATAAATTTTTTATTTGCCCCTAACAAAATAGGAAAATTTAAGCCTTCACGAAGGGATTGAACCTTCGTGAAGTTTAAAATATTCACACAAAAAAAGTTATAACGATTAACATAACATTTTGCGTCTTGGGATAAACCAATAACAATATCTCAGCAACAAATTATCTGATCTACTTTTATTTGAACCTTTTTTTTTCAAAATACGTTCCTTGGCTTGTAGATTCAAAAAAACCTGTTTTAGCCAACTTTGAACCGCCCCTCTTGATATCAACTTATTTTTTTCTGTTACATTTTATGTAGGGTTTGTTCGTACATTACCTCCAACACCCCTGGATAGGTCTCATCCATCTCGAAATTTACGTCAAAAATAGCACTGCTCTTTACCTATGGCTTGGACTAATTTCCGTCAGTTATTAAATTATAGCGTCGGTCCTTAGCGAAATAATAATAATTTATATGTGCATGCATAATAAAACGAGGTGGTTCATTAGTTTTTGCATAATTTTGAAATTTTCAGTGCACTTTCCAAGCGCTTCGATGCATCGTCTATGGTCCGATTTTAATTTTTTAAGAAGCTTTTGAAAGAAGAGGTATGATTCTACAGCATTTTGTATCAAAAATTCTGTAAAATACGTGAAAAATGCTAACAACATGACCGAAAGCAAATGACCACTTGAAAGCAGAAGGGTCGTGGGGGCAACGCGGCTGCTGAAGGGAATCATATATATATAGAACGAAGTACCGGCTTCTTCAGACCGCCTTTAAAAGACGTTTTGATGTAAGTAAAACCCATAACTTATTTATGTGGTTGGATGCGCAATTTTTTATACTTTTTATTTCTGCAATACAAAATTTTGGTTTCTATTTAAAAAAAAAACAATTTGATCTCAAAATGACCTGAAAAGTTGAAGTCAAAGTTAATATTAAGGTTATAAGCAAGTCTTCAATGACAAATTGTACAGCTTGTGAACTTGAAATTTTTTCTAAATGCTTTAGTTCTTATATATTCAGCTTTTTAAACACCGTGTCAGGGCTGTGCCATACTATGACGCAGAGATGCGACATCCACAATTGAAGATTATTTAAAAAAAAACATTTTATGGGCGGCTCTGCACTGTATATATTAAAAATAATAATTCTGATAAAAAAAATTGAACCGACTTCTCAAAAAGCTCGAAAAAGCAGAAAATATAAATCTTTAAATAAATATAAATCCTCTTACCGTAGCTTGTATGTATCTCCTGTTAGTTGTTCGTATAATTTAATTTAACAATAATTGAACGCCAACTTCAAAAACTTCAAACGTCATATAAAAACTTGTATTGTTATTTTTCGCTTTTTAAAGCTTTTTCATAAAAATTTTAGGTCCCAAAAAATGCCCATTTTATCCATAGTGGTAGACCACACTAAATTGAAAAATAAAAAGTTCTTTGATTCTGAGAATTCCCCAAGTACCAGTGTTGAATAAAATTATACCAAATAATGTTTAGTCCGCTATAAGTAAATTTGCTATCTTGAATTTTAGGAAATTAATTTCAGATTCGTAACCTACATACTTTATCCTGCACATTGACTTTGAAGAAAATAATTTAAGATTCATAACCCACCATATTGGATTCGTCAAACTGAATTCCAAAAATAATTTTAAACACTTAATATAATCTTAATTTACACCCTTTAAAACCCCCTTTTACCAATCTTTAGTCCGCCATATTAAATTGGGCATATTTATTTTCTTTAAATAATTTAATATTCGTAATTTACAACTTCACAAACGCCTCTATCCCAATTTTGGACAAAATGGAGAAATGTAAAATTTTTAATCCGCCATATTGAACTTCTTTTTAAATTTAGGTCTGTTATGTACGACCTCGAAAACTCTACGGTACCAATTTTAGAGCAAATTAGACAAATTAATTTCTTTGTCCCTGTAGATTTAAGTTTTAAAACATGGTTGAATTATTAACTCGATAATTTTTATAGTAAATAAGTTTTTAATTTACACTTTTTTGGAATTGACAACACCAAACACTGATATTGAATTATATAATTAATTCTCTACCAAAACTTGTAATTATGTGACTTCTTTATTTGAAGGCTACAATAGGAAATTTTTCGCTACAAGCATTGGATCTACTTCACTATTTATAGACATTTATGGACTATAAATTTGTATACCCCTGCAAGATTATCTCTATGCTATCTCTACTTTTCACGTAGGAAAAACACAGGCCGATAAATTTCAAAAACAGATTACACTTTTCCCAAAGTTTTCGACGCACTAAATACGAAGTCCAAATTGACCTCTTGCTTCGGCTTTTCCCAATATTCCCCAATATGACGGATTTCATATAGCAAACTAAAATTTTTGAAAAACCTGCATTTGTGCTTAAAACTTGATACTTAGGGATTTTTAGGTCGCCATATCCAATTTTGCATGGGTTTTACAAAAAAACTGGTACTACCAATCGATAGAGCATCGCTTAAAATAGCCAGGGTAGCATATAGACGAGAAAACATTAACTTTTTTAAAGAAGAAATCAATCTGTCCAAAACTGGACGGTTGGCCGTTGACAAGTTATCATGCCAAACTAATAAATATCAATTGACGACACTATAGAGATGAAAAAAGTTATCGATATGAATCCAAGTAGGTTTTGAAGGGAAAGACTAGTAATGCTGTTACACAATCTCAAAAGAGTGAAAAACCGTAATTTTCACACTTTTGTATTAAAATATCGCAAAAACTTAAAACAACAGGTCAATTCTGGATTCAGATTCGGATTCAGCATGTCAGTAACCTTCGGAAAAGTGTAGTTTGGTTCCTGTTTGTGAGGATAAACGAAATTTTGTCGACTTGTGTAATTATTACTACAAGTAACAGTGCTCAATATGTCGAGAAAAAAAAATTATTAACGATGACTTGAAAAAATTACCACACTGTATTCGCAAAAATTCTCAAAGCTTTTCATCATTTTTTTTTCCAAAAAAAAGTTTATTTGTGCACGAATAAATAATATAATTTAATTTTAAATATAAAAACAAAAGGAAGATATAAAAATAAAGGTAAATTTCATCGCATCAAAAAAAAAATTATAAAAATTATAATTAAAAGGCAAGAAATTTCATTGCTGTTATATTTACGCTTTGTTGAAAATAAATTCTTTTAATGGATATCTTTTTTTAATTGCTTTATTAATGTAAGATACTTTGCCCTTTGAAATGTATTTAAATAAGCTTAAAGGCGTGTTTGCTATAGAGACTGTTGGTGGTATTATTAGACTGATCAAGTCTTAAAATTACCGATCACCTTATTCAGCAGCACCGGGTATAAAATTACTATATCATTTCAATAGTGCTTTATGGGTGTGATCTGATTGGTTTCCTGGAAATTTATAGTGTTTCCTGTTTCCTGATAATATTGGAATAAAGCTGATGTGATTTGATTATTCTTTATACCATTTTTATATTTTTGGACTCTGATAGAAATTCTTCTGTGTGTTTGGCCGATGTATTCTTTTTCACAGTCTCTACATGGGATGTTGTACACTTCCTGGTTTTCCAATGTTATTTTGTATTTGGAATGGCCCAATAATTTGTGTATTGTTGTTTGTGGCTTGTGCTTATGCCATGCTTCTTCAGAATTCTTCCAATTACGTCAGTTACACCTTTTATGTATGTCAGTATAGTTTTTGATTTCGATTTGTCACTTCTTCTTCGAAGTTTGCATTCACTGTTTCGCATTCTATTTCATTTACATACGGAGTTGCATATAGTTGTACGTTTGCTGAATGTGATTTCAGCACTACAACAGCATAATGTGGATATAACCACTGCTAATGCATCTCACACGGAGGAATCCGTGAAAGCCGTGTAAACATATATATATATATATATATATATATATATATATATATATATATATATATACTTCCAGCGTGGTTACATTTATCCTTATTTTGACGTTGTTAATCCGATCGTTCCACATTACTTTTGTCTTTGCTACGTTCAAATTTAGACCCACTTCATTACTGGCTGAGTTGAGGTCATTAATTGGCCCTTGCAATTTTTCAGAATTTTTAGCATTCAGCATAATGTTTTCATCGAATTTTAATTGGCTTAAACACAAAAAATAATAATACAAAATTAACAAAGGTATTTAGGAAAATATGAGCTATTCATCATCATTCATTAACAATGTCTTTATTGTTTTGATTTTAATTAATCCCTTCTTTGAAAAATTGTAATATCGCTAAATTATACAGGATATTTCTAGAGAAAAATATTTTAAAAATACTTTTCAATGGTGAAATTAAGAAAAAAATACCAAAAGCTTTATTTGCGAGAGCGTGACAAAAAATAGTTAAATCATATTTTCCTAATTACTTCTAAGGTATTTAACATATTACATGTGTGCTAGAATGAAACAAAAGCAATTTGTTCAGATCAAAATTTTTTTTCATGTTCGCTGCTTTGATGCAGAAATTAAGGGTATTTAAATAAAAAAAATTCTGCGCTACTTTTTTTTTAAATTAGGTAGTTAAAACACCCGTGGAAATTGGCTTTGTAGGAAATAAACTATAGATATTTTACCTTAGACAGCCTGCAGGAGAAAACAGTTACTTATTAAACTAATTTTACGGACTTAAGGATTTCTTTATATTTTAATTTAATTTATATTTAAGTAAAATTTTAATTTTTGATCTTCTCACTATTCCAGTGTATCTATAGATGTTGTTTGACTGCTAATACTTTACAGTCTGGCATCGAAAATATCTGCAAGTTTAACATCTTGCTGACATGTTGGAATTTAGATTGAATATAGACAGTCGTTTTTTGTGAATTTGCTCTTGGTTCGTTACGTCTTCAAAGAAATGAGAACTCTTGAATTTGAAGGAAATATAATATGTATATTTTTCTTTTAAAGACCTGAAGAAGCAAAACTGTAACCTATTAAATTTATAATTAATATAATATTTTCATGTTCGAGTTCCAAGCGGCTCCTCCGGCTTTCGCGCGGTGACCATATATTCCATGCCAGACTTGTTCGGCATTTATCTGGATTACGAAACAATTTGGCATCCCGACTTGCGATGATAAAGATAAAGCTGTTTTCATTAATAAATAATCTACTTACTTATCATACTTTTAAAAATTCCATTTTTGAAGTATCAGGTACTTCAAAAAAAAGTATATAATAATGTTTTGATGTCGTTCTAGTTAGTTCTGGTGGAATAATGTCGAAATTATTGGTAATATTGGCCTTTTCCATACAATTGGTGGTAAGTTATTTTTTATAATTTAATTTTGGTTTTCCTTGAAATATCATGGCCTAATTTTTGTAATATAAAAATATAAAAAGAGAAAACACTTTTTGATTTCTAGATTTACTACAAAATTTCTCCGATATTATAATAATCCACCTGGTGAAATTATTCTGCTCATGATTGAGCCTGGAGTACATACCGATGGCGTGGTCTTTATTTCCAAGGTAGGAAGAACAGACTACACAAACTATAAGTCTTTCTGCCCTATCAGCCTAACCAGTTTCTTATTAAAGACACCGGAAAGGTTGTTGGATCGACACATCAAGGAAGAAATAATGATACAATGTCCCTTACATTCTTTACAATTTGCCTACAAAGCAGGAAAATCCACAGACACGGCGATACATCGACTCCTCACGAGAGTTGAAAATGCGCTGTTAAATGATCGAATCAGCTTAGGTATCTTTATCGATATCGAGAGGGCGTTTGACAACAAATCTTACGATTCAATATGAAATAATCTACAACGACGAAGCTCTTAACCGACAGTACTTGCTAGGATCAGAACAACTAATATATAATAAGCTTAACAATATAACTGTTAAAGCACTGTCCAGTAAGGGCTGTTCACAGGGCGCAGTTCTATCGCCTTTGCTGTTGAGCCTTGTCGTAGCTAGCCTGCTGAGTGAACAGAAGGGCGCTAATTTATATACACAGGCAGCTAATCCGTTCATTTTTTGCCCTGATCATGATATTCGGTAGCTGGAGGGATGCGGGCCCTCCGGATCGCAGAGCGATGGTGCCACAAGGTAAGGCTTGGGAAAAACCCGTACATGACCGAAAATGATGAAAATTGGAAGATTTTCACAATTACATTTTCAGAAAGGACTTTTCAATATAAGGGAACAGTTAAATACCTGAGAGTTATTCTGAACTGGAATGATCATATGGAGGAGGTTCGTACCAAGAAAGCCATAAGTCTTTCTAGGCTTGTAAACGAACCTTTAAGTGAACATGGAGGCTGACACAGAGGGTCCTGTTTTAGATATAGACTATGCTAATCCGCTTCATGATAACGTACGCCACTGTTGTTTGGTAGTATAGTACAGCAAAGCGCAATCACCGTCATCAACTTGACAACGTTCAAAAAATGGCTTATGTGGGAATATTGAGTACAATGAGAATTGCCTCCACCAGGATACTGGAAGTCTTGGTGAACATGTCTTCTCTCCGCTTATAAATAAAGGACGAGGCTCTGAAGATTGTTTATCGTCACAATTGCATACAGCATTTCGGAATTGGAACGGGAGGTATATGGAAAAGCGTATTGGAGAGGTGTGCATCACTACTCATGCAGACAGATTACATAGCGTCGCTTTTAGAACCCATCCATTTTCTAGGTTGAGAGGATTGAGAGGGAGAGTAATATCTTCCGAGAAATGGATCCTGATAGTATACAGAGGGATCTTGACAAGATGAAAAAGCTGAAATCGGGGTGTTCGGCAGGAGCCCGGGAGTCAGAGAGTTCTACTCTCTCAGACAATGTACAACGATGTTTACAGAGGAAATTAATACTATTCTGCAGTGTGATCATCTTTATGAGAGGGACATAAACAGGAATAGGGTAATAAACATATGCTTAGACAGTAAGACTGCGATAATTACGCTGAAACCCAGTATCGTAACTTTGCGACTGGTGTCTGAGTGAAAAAAATGTATTGAACAGTCTGACAAAGAACTGTTGCACAATCAGACTCGTGTCGGTCCTGGATCACTCGGGTATCCATGGAAATAAGAAAGCGGACCGTATGGCAAACTCAAGGTCCGCAACAATATGGCCTTCAACCAGTTCTGCCTGTTAAAATTGCCGTTGGTAAAAGGGAATTATAATTGTTGCTAGAAAACAAATTTATTGAATCATGGAGAGGAGCTCCTGGAATAAGGTGTGCCAAGGAACATATAACTGGACGTAATGCACAGCTTACTAAGGAGCTTTTCTCCTTAGGAAGAAAAGAGCTGCGAATTGTGGTGGGATTATTGACAAAACATTTTCATCTGAGCAGCCCTCTTCACAAGATCGGTGTCATAGAAGACTCGACATGCAGATGTTATCTGGAGGACGATGAAACTGCTAACCATGTCCTCAGAGAGTGCCCAGCACTCAACGAACTGAGACAGAGATATTTCGGAGATACAATTTTGTTACTGAAAGCAGTTAGGCAAGTTCAATTAATAAAGCTGCTTGAATTCGCAAAGGTGATCAGCCTCGAATGACCTGCAGCTATGCTGGAATATAAAGAGCCAACTGAGGCCTAGGTATCAAAAATCAAATAACACCTCCTTTGTTCATTCGTTCATTCATTCAAAATATTTTTACCCGCATCTTTCTATACTCGTTCCAAAATGTCCAGACAAAGCTGCCATATGTTGAAGAAGATTCTTGACGAAGAATATATAAATCATTTTGCAGTTTATAACAATACTATTCATCCTCGCCTTCAAAAGATGTGCGTAATGCCATTCATTTCAAATTCAGAATTGGACTAGCTAAGATTAAAATTACGTAAAACAGCTTTTAGTTTCGGAAAGATGATTTAGAAAAGTGATTTCCAATATTTTAGTAAAAATTTAGGCTCTAAAAAAATAAATCCATAATATTTGGATTCAACAAAAACTGCCTTTTATACTTATTTATTTATTTATTTACCGTTCAATTTTAAGACATCAGTATGGCAAAAACGATTCTGAGTTGGTAATGAAATATGATGTAGGTATTTCTAAATTGTTTTAATACTTAATGTAATATTCCTAATATTCATGATTATTTTAGTTTTCAGCACATACAACAGACGATCTTTTGATAACGTTACCGGATGGCCAAATAAGAGGAGCTGAATATGTAACTAACAATAACTTCGTTTATTATGGTTTTCGGGGGATACCATTTGCTACACCACCAGTACAAAATTTACGATTTGAAGTAAGTACTATAAAATTTAAAAAATATTCATACTTGTTTTGTTTTTTTTTATTTTATGTTAATATATTCTTTTTGAAACATAATTTGCTCTGACAAATTTCAGTGAATGTGCTTATATGGAGATTACAGCCACTTCAGAGTAGACTGTTTTTCATAAAATTATCTTGGGATCACATCGTAATTAGTGATGTTTGACCTCTATATCTATTGACTAAAATATGGTTGTCGGATTTGCATTGTCTTTATTTTTGTTTGTTTGTTCAACATTTCGATTAAGTTGTATTTCTAATCTTTATCAACTATAAACTGAATGTTCACAGTTTCGAACTTTTTCATATATATGTTGGCCACGACTGGAGGAAGCAATAAACTCATTAGAAATTCGTCATTCTGAGCGTAGAACTTACCTTTTACTTGAAAAGTACACACTACGAGAGCAACAGTCCAATATATCATTTAAAAGTCTAGTTTTGATGATATCTAGTGATTCCCCTAATAACACATTAGTATAGAGACTTTCCACATCAAAACCCAATTAGGCATATCAGCCAGTTTTCTCTAAAAATATATGATAATAACTAGTAAAACTTGAGCTAAGAGAATAAGATAAGAATTGCTATTAAGGATCTCATATTTATTTCGTAGGCTCCCCAACCACCGAAACCCTGGACAGGGGTCCTAAATGCCACCGATGATGGAAAATCGTGTATTGCTTCTGGTTCCCTATTCGATGCAGATAAACAAAGTGAAGACTGTCTGTTTATTAATGTTTATGCACCTGCTTCAAAGGTAAGTTATTCGTTTTTATAACTTTAAATTAGTAATATTATAATAGTTACTTATATGATGATACGAGATAAAATGGTAGAAGAAATATATAATCTACGGTTGAGATACAGTTGAATTAAAATTTCAGACGCACAACCAATAAAGCTACGATAGTTATATTGTTATCCTACCTATGATGGGAGCTACATATAAAGGTAAAAATTAGATAAATTAAGATCTCTTGAAGCCAAAAGTAAAAGACGGCACTTTGACATTCTTCAGCAGTATCGATACCGGTAGCTTCTTATTGGCGGCTTTCCTCAAACTGCCCTCGACAGGTTTTCAACCTTCTAGCAAATTCTAGTAATGACAAGCTAGCCTCTCCTGCCCAACAACATGACACCTGTTAAACTGCGTCAGTTGGCGAAAAGCACTCTAGACATTATAAGTTATGTAAACAAACAAAACTGCAGCACAATAAATCACTAGACCTATAAAACAATCTAAAATGAGATAGACACCAATAAAACGAATATGATATAAATATTAATTTATAAAAAAATGTTTTACAGATAAACCTGGAATCTTATTTATTTGTTTTTCATACGAAACAAGTTCACAAAAAATATTTAAGGTATGCAATCTTAAAAATTGAATTCATTACATTCCTTTCACTGAACTATGCAATAATCAAGAATGAAATAATATTATTGTTTATCTACGTACTAAAAATAACATCAACTAACTAAAGATAAATATAAAAACATGTAAATACATGTGTATATAAGAGAAACCAATTGAAACAGCCTTAGCTTATAAGGATAGGCGTGCTTTGTTCTAGTTAGGAATCAAAAGATCTTCTTCAGATTGCAAGAAACTCCCAGAAAAAGTGAACCCTCTCCTACTGTCTATATTAGACCCCCATATATCCCAAAAGTAAAACTTTTTGAAAGTCACGTATTTTGGCCGCCATATTCCGTGCCGTATAGGATGAATAACCATGTATATTTATTTATTTATATACACCAGCTGCAAATATATCATTTCACCATTTACTATAAATGTATATTTTTTTAGCCTACTGAAAAGTTACCCGTATTATTCTATATTTACGGAGGAGCATTTATATTAGGTGATTCCAGAAAGGAACATAACAGCCCAGACTATTTTGTAGAAGAAAACATAATTTTTGTGTCATTTAACTATAGAGTTGGAGTATTTGGCTTCCTTTCTACCGGGGATAATGTAATACGAGGTAACTTCGGATTAAAAGATCAAGCGCGCGCTTTAAAATGGACAAAAGATAATATTGCACTTTTTGGTGGAGACCCAAACAAGATAACTATTTTTGGTGGCAGTTCAGGTGGTCAATCTGTGGCACTTCATATTTTAAGTCCCCGAACTACAGGTAAATAAAATTTTTAAAATGGTATAAATCATATTAAAGCCGTTTACTTTCATCAGACTTGGAATTACAGGTATCGAAATTGTCGCACACTAAAATAAATGAGTTAACAAATTATAAAAAAGACAGTGAATGAAATAAAGTGAGCTAACAATAAGATACATATACGTTTAAAAATTTATCACAGTATTTAAAACTGCAAATAACTCCACAAGGGAGTAATAATTGGGCCTTTTCCACATGACCAAATCAAAATGAGAGAATGAATAGTTTATTTCCATTATTAATTTAATTAGGTTACCTTGCACATATGATATAGGTTCAATTATATTAGGATTAAAAACATTTGCCATAAATATTTGCATACAATAATTTCTAAAATTTAGCCAGTCATACTCCGGCATTTCCTGTTTCAACTAACAAATGTACAAATTGACCTGCAAACTGTTATCCCACGATTAAAACACTAGCAAGAGAGCGTATTTATTTTTAATTTATAATTAGTACATACATTATAATTTTGACTGTCAAGAAAAAATCCACTAAATGCAATCGCAAATTAACTTGTTTTATCTCAGTCACTAAGCATCAATAATACTCTCGGTACACTTTTAATGATTCAATTTGGCATGTGAATAGAATTTCACATTCAATAAAAGAAAAAATCTTATTCTTAATGTAGAAAAAAATATTTCGTGTATATGCTAAGATGGTCGTTTAAAATCCAATTTAATTTTATCCTTTTGTACAGGGTGAGTCAACGATTGGATGAAGTAGGTTTGTGCCTTTTCGGTGAAATTAACAAAGAAACTATATTTATTGTTTGATACAGTTTATTTTTACGCAGATTTTGAAAATATTTAGGACTCTACAGGGTGAGCCAAAAAACTAGGACAGCATAAAGTTGTATTTTTTTAAATAGAATACCCTATATACGAATCGTATTTTCGATTTAGCTTATAATTTTAAATCTTTTTTATTAAGGGTTTACTATAACAAAACTTTATAGTTTCTGAGATAGTTAAGTTTAAAGAAAAAAAGTCACATTTTCAAGCATCAATTCAATCCTAAATAACGTTTTCAATTTTGTGACAAATATATTCAAATTTGGAATTTAGCAAGGCCAAGGACAAGTTAACTTAATTTTTGCCTAATATTTGCAATAAAAACTACAGGGTGTTGAACACATCGGCTCAAATTTGAACAAGTTTAAATGAATAAATATCTTTTTTTTTTAAATGGTATACCCTGTATATTTTCATGTTATTTAATAGAGTAATAAAAACCCTAAAAGTTTTGTTCAATATATCCTATACCTATTTAAAATAGTTTTTGAGATATTTCAGTTTTTCTTATTTTCCATACTTTTTTACAGAAATAGTCTTCATTATCATAGTAACCATGTAAAATAATAAAAAAAAAACTACAGAAACAAACAGAATGTGGTTAAATATGATGAAATACATTATTCGTTATATTACAACGGCAATAGTTTAATTAAACATAATGTGAAAAAATTAACACAATAACGACAAGGCAAATACATATTTACTTTTATACTAAATTGAAACAAAAAAATTACCTATTAAATACTGAGATTAATTATTCCTTTTTATTGTTCTACAGGTATCCCTAATCCTGTTTCGCATATCTTCCACTGTTGTTGGTGGATTAACATACACCTTATTTTTAATATAACCCCATAGGAAGAAATCTAATGGGGTGATGTCGCAAGACCTTGGTGGCCACTCAATGAAACCCCCACGTCCAATCCATTTTTGCGGATATCGTTGGTCCAAAAACGCACGAACTTCACGAAGGTAATGCGGAGGCGCACCATCGTGCTGGAACCACATACTGTCGAGCTCATCCGTATCGAGACCTTGAAGCAGTTGGGGTAGTTCTTCTTGTAGAAAGTTCAGGTAACTATGGCCATTTAGTGGTTCATTAAAAAAGTGGGATCCAATAATTCGATTATGATGAATACCACACCAAACATTTAATGACCAGTGGTTTTGATGTTGCACCTCTCTAATCCAAAATGGGTTTTCTGTGGCATAATAATGCATGTTGTGTCTATTTACGGCACCGTTACTTCTAAAAGTAGCTTCATCACTAAACATTACCTTGCATAATAAATTTGCATTTAATTGAATCTCCGCATTTATTGTACGTAAGTTTACACGACTTTCAAAATCCTGTCCATGCAATTCTTGGTGTAATTCCATGTGATATGGATGATACCTATATTTCTTGGTAGTACGATTAGCGGTGGATTGTGATGTTTCACATAATGCTGCTAACTGACGGCTATCAATATAAGGATTTTCCTGAACATTTAACAATACTTGTAGTTCTTTTTCTTCATTAGTTACTGGTTTGTTGACCACTTTACGTTTTGGATAATCAACAGTACCAGAAGAATCAAATCTTTTCATTAAGTTTTGAAAAGTATGGGTATTAGGCTGGCGTCGATCAGGATACTTCATTTTGTAAATTCTTTGAGCAAGAAGGCAATTTTTTGAGCCTCTCCTATTGTATAAATCATATTTATTAACTCATTCTTTGGAAAATTCATTTTACAATATAAGATGAATGCAAAAAAAACCAAACTACACTACATAAAAACCAAAAGAAGCGATTGCGGTTATAAATTTGACACACAGAAAAATGTTTTTTACATTGTTTTTGCCATGGCTACTATGATAATGAAGACTATTTCTGTAAAAAAGGATGGAAAATAAGATAAACTGAAATATCTCAAAAACTATTATAAATAGGTGTAGGATATATTGAACAAAACTTTTAGGGTTTTTATTACTCTATTAAATAACATGAAAATATACAGGTTATACCATTTAAAAAAAAGATATTTATTCATTTAAACTTGTTCAAATTTGAGCCGATGTGCCGATGTAGCTTTTATGGCAAATATTAGGTAAAAATTATGTTAACTTGTCCTTGGCCTTGCTAAATTCCAAATTTGAATATATTTGTCACAAAATTGAAAACGTTATTTAGGATTGAATTGATGCTTGAAAATGTGACTTTTTTTCTTTAAACTTAATTATCTCAGAAACTATAAAGTTTTGTTATAGTAAACCCTTAATAAAAAAGATTTAAAATTATAAGCTAAATCGAAAATACGATTCGTATATAGGGTGTTCTATTTAAAAAAATACAACTTTATGCTGTCCTAGTTTTTTGGCTCACCCTGTAGAGTCCTAAATATTTTTAAAATCTGCGTAAAAATAAACTGTATCAAACAATAAATATAGTTTGTTTGTTAATTTCACCGAAAAGGCACAAACCTACTTCATACAATCGTTGACTCACCCTGTACAACCAAAAACAAATAAGAATTTCTACAAGTTAAAAATAGCAGCATTTACCGAATAATGAACTCTCTTATCAAAGACTAGAGGATCCCCCTCCCTCATATGACCGACAACAATTCCTTCTTTAGTGATCCACATATCAAGGACTCCCCAGTCTTACCTGTACAAAGAAAATCCGCGTTGATATTCTTAAATCAAGAACTCCATATGATCCCTCAATATCAGGATAGCGCCAGGGATCTGACCGGTGTCACGGCATTTACTAATGCGATATTGGGGCTTGTTCCCTCTCCCATAGGCTAAAAGGCAGCTAAAATAATACTGAACAACAAGATAGTTGAAGACGCCACTGTCTGTCAGTCTGGGCAAAGACATTGAAAGAATTATCCAGATTTTATTTTCACAAGGAACCTAGGAAGCAATTCATCTTCTTTATAATTAGATTTAGTGTGAGATTGATCTTTGTCTTCGTCAGCAAAGCGTTTCGCATAGTCTGGCAAAATGACTTGATAGTTAAGCTAATAACCGTTATTTTTTAAGGTTGTTCCGAAATTTCATGAACAACAGGAATTTCGTAGTATTATTAAACGAACGGACATCAGATAAAAGTCATTGAGCGCAGTTTGAGATTACTCTTGCCTAGCATATACACTATGGAATATTTTTACCTACAATGTTACACGTGATCCGTTCAGCGAGCTCTACCCGGTCACTAATGATACTGCGATTACTACTTCTTTCAAGTCAATTCAACGAATTTTAGAATACAAAAACACATTAACAAACTAAAGAAATGCTAACAAGCAAAATACTTAGGATTAATCTTTGATTCTAGACTTAATTAGCAGCGCTCTTTAAACGCTCCTTAATAAAAATAGTAAACTGCAATTCACGATAAAACTACTCCTTATCAAGGCATACCTTCACTAAAAACTCTTTAAAGGGGCCCCCACTTGACGTTCGGCCATACTCAGTTAAGAAATCTTCAAAGTTTTCAAACCACAACACTTGAGCTAATTTTTGGAGTTTTTTCTTCGTAAAAAACGCGTTAATACTCCACTATAGAAACTATAAACTTACTTCCACTAAAGAACTTATAACCTGTTCACACTGTACACCAATCATTACCACTTCCTCGTTTGGCTAAAATGCTGTTAACCAAACGCCAATGTCTCTTTACTGGCAAGCTCAGCAAATAATCCTAAATTCCAAAAATCCAAAAAATCCCAAAAGTAACATCCGACTATAATGCACGATTTTTCTGCCATGTATATGGCATGGTTTATTTATTTTCTCCTTTTGGTCCAGTTTTTAGTGTTTCTCGTTATATTTTATCAAAATGCGTATAGTTTCTATACAAAATGTGAATGTGACAAAATAAATAGAAATAGATTGGAAAACATGGTATAAAAATAATTTGGGGGGGGGGGGAACTAAACTATAACCGATCACCCAAGCAAAAAACAGGTTTATATTCTACTTTCCTCAAAATAGAGGATATAAAAAAATCGGTGAAAAATTTGACGTTTCCACTATTTCAAATAATAATCAAAAATTTTTCAGTTTAACAAATTACAACTGTGAATTTAATTGTTATTTAAATTCAACTGTTTCCACAACAAAGAAATGTCTAATGTTTTGTTGCTCCAAATACATTAAATTTGTCTGCTCTGTTAGAAAGTTTAATAAGTGTTCTAACCTACTATGTAAATTTGCAGGTTTATTTAGAGGAGCCATAGCTATAAGTGGATCTGGCTTGACTAATTCGTCCAGTGTGCCAAACCCACAACTTTATGCCTTCCGATTAGCTAATTTATTACCAGGTGGTGATTATGGAAATAGCACGGAAAAACTTAAACAATTTTTACTAAACGCACCAGCGAAAGATTTGAATGATGCTACTGGCTTATTATATAGTACAGATGTACGTATTATTTCTATAATAAGAAAGTAGTAATAGCTATATATTATTTTTCTTCTTTTTACACCCTCTTTTAAAAAGAAAATAAATTTCGGCATTTCAAGTTATCCCTATCTTGGATAGCTCTGTATATATATATATATATATATATATATATATATATATATATATATATATATATATATATATATATATATTTATATATATACTAATTCAACCAAGTTTCAATGTCATATAATACACAGAGTGTGAATAATACAAATAAATAATGGAATGCTAATAAAATAAGGCTTAAGACGATTCTGAAGAGACGCGTTTTAAGCGAAAAAGGAAAGAAAAAACGAAGTACAAGCATACATAAATGCACAATTATTTACTTAAAATAATCACTTATTTTGTTTTGACAATGAAATTTTGATGCATTCGTGATTACAAGACTTTCTATATGATTTAACTTTTGAAGTGTGTCTTCGCTATCAACCAAAGAAGATACATGATATCTTAAATTGTCAACTGCAGACAAAGCCTGAGAGTTTGATAGAATTGAAGCCATCTTTTATTGATCAAAATCGCCATCATGACTTAGGGTCGCGTTTTAAGTGCTATTCGTATCTTTAATAAGATCTTCGATTAAACTGGCTTCGAGGTTGTAACATTGTAATCAATAGAAATATATCCAGGAAAATTATATAGCATCACGGGTTCTGCTTCTTCCAACACGATATTATCTTCGGTACTTCGGAAACCTGGTTTCTTAACATAATTTTGTATTGTTTCGGGCTTAATTGCTTACCATGTTGCTGCAATGTTTAGCAGGATTGTTCATTTCCTGCAGATAGCAACATATCAGTCGTTTTCCATAAGCTTATTGGAGGACATGTATAATGCCCTGATCTATCAGTTCCGACTTGCTCGTCGCAATTGGAGATAAGAAAACAAAGTTTATATTCCTTAGTTCAGCATCTTTATGATGAGGAGGAGAGTTATAAATAAACAGTATTATCCGTCTACATTTCATCTGGAGGTGATTACCGAAACATAACATATAAGACGTAGGCGGTTCGTATTAAGCGTGACAAAACGTATGAAAACACACCTCAAGTTGCAGAAACCGACATATTTTCCGGGAAATCGTATTACACTTGATCGTATTAAGCGAGTTTTCCTGTATTTTAGGCCTAAAAATGACGGACTGAGTTTTACATTTACCCTGTCAATTTTTGTTATAACAAAATTTAATAAAAAACATTTCTTGAAAAATAATAATAGTTATTAGTCTTGAAAAGGAGCAAGATTGTTAAGCAAAATAGTAATATGCTATTTTTAGGCCTTAAATTTTAGTACATGACGGTCTATCAACACCATAGATTCCCTCCCGAGCAGTGGTTGTACTTAATACTAAAATGCAAATGCACTATGAAACCCTAGTGTCATTGCTTGAGCATGACAAAATTATGAATTCTTTCTCTTGAGAATAAGTTGTTAACAAATAATCATTCTTGCGAACTTTTTTTTTATAAATTGTACATATATTTATTAAGATTACTGCTCCGTTCAAACGGCTGTAAAAAATATGTTCTAAAATGAAAATACTAGTAAACAGTTAATTATCTACACAGACACTAGATCTTATAAATCAACGAAAAAACACTGAAAGAAATACAGTAAATTAAAAAAAGTATAATTAAACAAAAGTATCAAATCACACATACGCAAGGACACAAGGACATACAATATAAAATTAATGAAAATATTAAAGTTTAAACTCTTAATGGAACAAAATTACTCAAAATAAAAATGATATAATAGTAAGAAATAAACATGACATAGTATAAGCAATTAAGGATTTTTGTTCCACATTCATCTAAAGTTACAGACACATGAGTCAAAAATCAAATAATTCTGATTCAGAATACCTACCTTGTATTACAACGGACGAAACAGAGACAGCACTGAAACAAATGAAACCTGGCAAATGTCCGGGGATAGAGAGTATCATAACTAAAATTCTTACTGTTCAAAAAAAATTGTATAAGGGAAGCGCTCCGAGGTTAGAACGGAAGTTATACTATTGTGTAAAAAGAGAGACTCGACTAACATTGCAAAAATAATCACAAACCGTTTAACATCAAAATTTGATTTCTAACAATCCGTAGAGCATGCCAGCTTTCAAATAGGCTATAGAACAATGGACCATCTGCAAACAGTCCGAGCTCTAATAGAAAAAACATTAGAATACAACATTTTTTGTCTGGCTATCTAAGCATTGAATACTATTGAAATTTATTTAAATCCATGGAAAATTCTAGAATTCAAAAAAAAGAGGTGATTGCCGAAACTGAAGCGTATTTTGAAGGGTTGGACAAATTGTTCTATAAGAAAGGCATACAAATATTAGAGCGACGCTGGAAAGATTATATCATTCTAGACAGAGACAAGTTGATATATGAAGCCGAATTATTCCAAAAAATTATATTTTTATATGTTAGTCTCAGGACTTTTCGAACCACCTAATATTATATACCTGACTTCTAACAAAATATATTAGAATACTTTTTTAAAAATGCCAAGAAGATAGGATGTAATCAATTAAAAAATAGATAGTAAGATATATATTCCATTATACTCCTTGAAAAATTCTTTAAGAGGTTCCCATTAAGACTTTGAACTAAATATATCACAAAATTGATGCTGCCATAGACAATTTCCGTCCTCTAAAGAGATAAAAATTTTACTAATATGTATCTATTTTGTCTATAGGACTACTCGTGGACTAACTGAACTAACCTGAACTAACAGCTACACTAAAACTCTCTCTTACCCTTACTTTCCCTCAATTCTTGAATATATGTGATGACCTTCAGCAATGGTTATTAAGCAAATTTATGACCCTAGTTATGGCCAAATTTATTTCTTTACCAAGAAGAGTGAAAAGTTTACTGTTGATTGTGAACTTTTATCGATAGAGCCTCACATAACCTAATTTAAGAACTAATACTATACCTCTATACATGAAAACTCTCACTTCCTTACATTTCCGCTCGATTCTTTTATATCAAGATGCTTTTCGCAATACTCTTTTAGCCAGTTTAAGGATTCTATAATGATCAAATTTATTCATTTGTGAAGAATTAAAACCCTTAACATTGTTAATATACTTTGATCTATAGGATCACGCATGGCCGACATTAGAACCAGACGATGAGGATGCTTTTATCACCGAAAATCCATTTGGGCTATATGAAAGCGGACGTTTTAATCAAGTACCGACAATACTCGGTGTCTGCGCAGAGGAAGGTCTTATTGATCTCCCAGGTAATAAATCAATGCAACAAAGAATATTTACGACTCACTTGATACAACCAAACAGGGTATTTGGTGGATAGAAAATTTCTTACTACTTTTTCTTACTTAACCAAATGTGTACATACATTTGTAACATATAATGTGCTACCTGAAATGAAGAACGGTGCTATAGGCCATGTTGCATGTTTTCAGGTCACACATCAACTGCTCGTTTGGAGTGAAAACTCACTTAAAGTAAATAAATTTATAAAGAGACTAGAAATGTCGTAATGTTGACTATTTTTATATGAATAGGAAGTTCAATAGCTTGTTATTGTTTTAGTTTAATTATTTGTTTTATTCCTATATTTAGATTTACAAACTGCTGTAGACTATGCGGCATTACTTGATAGAGATCCAACCAAATTAATTACATCTGACCTGATCGTCGATCCAAGCAATACAGAGGCTGCTATTCAAAAAATTAAAAGTATTTACCTCAACGAAGGAGAAACGTTTTCTAGTAATTTGGTTGGCCTTACAAGAGTAAGTTTAGCTTTTAATCATAATGAGCAATCTGAAAAACGTTTATATTTAACGTTTAAAAAAGAAACATTTCGGTGTTCTAGTGTCACTTTTAAAGTGGTTCATATTTCCATCGGTTTATTACTTTTATCCATAAGATGGTTAATATGAAAATTAAATTTTTCAGTTATGGAATATGGAAAAAATGATGAAAATCATCTAAACTGAAAAACTATATAATATAATAAACCTTGGATTTGTTTTTTATCTTCGTCGGCTTCGAAAAAGCTTTCGACTACATCAGTCAAAGAGCAATTACTATATATATATATATATATATATATATATATATATATATATATATATATATATATACGCTTTAAATAAGTCGTATTTTTAAATTTTACTTCATTTTTTTCCTATTAATCCTTTTAAATGATTATTTTTTCTCGTTAAGGTTTCATGTCAATAAAAATAGTTCAAAATATCTGAATTTTCTGAATTCCCAAGTAGCATCATCTCAGTTGAGAGTAAATTCTGACACACATTATATTTTTAGTTTGTTACCGACAATAAGTTCGTAAGAAGTCTTCTAAAGCAAGCAGAACTACAATCTAAATTCTCGCCAGTATATTTGTATCAATTTGGATATTCTGGAAGATCACAAGCACCTTTTATCGACGGTAAGTACATAATCAATATAGTATACGACAGCTTAATATGAATGGATTTTCTGTAATTGACGACGTAGGATAGAAACCAGTGCTTTTTATTGATACACATTGGAAAGACTGAAAAAAGCTAATGGTGCTTATATGTGAGCAAAAAAGGTGAAACTATATATTAATATTTTCCGTAGTATGCTACCTTTAAAATGAAATAAAATTTGTGCCAAGACTTAAATGACTAAAGACTGTGTTCATTTATTTTGCTCTTCTGATCAAAAATTTGTTTAGCTAAATACTGAGCAGAATATTCACTATTCGACTAAACCACTTAATAATTCTTTATCATGGCATTAGTAATCTCCACCCCAAATGAAGATTTAACCAACATTATTGATCAAATAATATTGTCTAAAATAAACCCTTCGTCTTCTATTTGTTTTCGTATTTTGCATTCTCTTCATATCATATAAATTTTATTCACCACTTACCGTTCGCTGAAGGGCATATAAATTACTTGCCGTTATAATTTTATATGTTTTCTTACCGTCCGGTGAACTATTAATAAATTACTTAACTTTATGCTAGCTTTGAAAACTTGTAATAATTTTTTAAGATCCTGTATTAAATTACCTCGGTTTCACCTCACGTTAAAATTAAATAGTTCAAAAAATATGTTTTTTTGTTGATATATAAATGATTTTTTTAAATATAATATTTTCTAACGAGAGTTTGAAAAAAACAATAATATTTTATTTTTGTTTTATTTTAGGTGTTGAAAAAGCCGGACATGGTTCCGAATTAGCATTTATATTCTATTCGGAGCAATACAAGAATGACACGAATCCCAATAACTTGTTAACTCAAAATAGATATATTAAATTTATATCAAACTTTGTTAAATACTTGTAAGTATTTTTTAAATTTTATTTTCTAAATTAGTTCTTTTAAATAATTGTATATATATATATATATATATATATATATATATACATATATATATATATATATATATATATATATATATATATATATATATATATTTATATATTGTGGTTAATTTTATTTTCTGAACCCTTTTTCTTGTATATCGTCGGGTTTTTTTTTCGTGGGAATAATGTTCTTTTTAAAAAAGGATAATTTTTTTGTCTAAACCATATTTTCAACGTTTCGACACTGGTTTGTGTCTTTTTCAAGAAGGCCACAATGGCAAAAGAGTAATATTTAAAACAATTTTCCGTTGAAAGTTTACGTCAGACTTACCATACAAAATACATTTCAATTAAAAGGACACTAAACACTTCTTAGTTCAATTTTAAACGTCACAATTACATTTTAGTTGATACAATAATTTACAATTAAAATAAATACAACAATACATACATATATGCCTCTTGCCAGAGGTATATTAAGTGAAAATTTTGCTGATATCTGAACACACGTCGCGATAAATTTGGTATTTGCTTTTTTCACTGATGAAGAAAAATTAACTAAAACAACGACATCAACAAAGCAAAAAAATCCTATTTCCAGGAAAAAAACCTAACTATATATATATATATATATATATATATATATATATATATATATATATATATATATATATATATATATATCCGAGCTAGCGATTGCACAGGTTAAATACATTGCGATCAAAACACATGTTATTTTATTCCACCACCATCTGGATGATGGCCTACCTGTACCACCATACCGAGAAGAAAGGCAGAACTCACCCTTCTCGCTACTAGATTCATCAGGGTACTAAATGCTCCTATTTTTACAAAGGACAGATTGGAACGAACTATGCAACACTGAACGCAGCTTCGCCAACATCCCGCCGAATGGCGTATATATGTTTATGCGACTTTCACAGATTCCTCTGTGTGAGATGCAATAGCAGTGGTTATATTTTCATTACGCTCTTGTTGGGCTGAAATTATATTTAGCAAAGGTACAACTATATGCAACTCCGTGTGTGAATGAAGTGTTCGCATTCCACTTTACACTACTAAATTTCTCAATTCTGCTGTTTTTAAATATTCTAATAACAGAATCTTTTTTAGAAATCCGACACCAGAAAAAACGGAATTATTTAACAACATAACTTGGCCGACAACTAGCCCTACCAATGCCCGATATTTAAATTTTAATTTTACCCTGGACATCAGAACGGGTCTTAAAGCAGACAAATTTAAAGGATGGAATGAGACTTACTACGACTATGGAAAACAACCTTTCATTACTTTTTGAAGTATTACTTATTACTTGGCAATTTATAAACTTTTATACTGATTTTAACAATTAAGGTACAATAAAAAATAATTTGATAAGCAACGCATATTTTATTATTTATTCTAGATATTTCTCTGAATTTCTAATAGTTATTGGAAATGCAGTTTTTATACAAATGAGACATGAGTTATCAGTTGGGAATTTATTTTCTAATTTCAATAACTGAACCTCGCAGGTGATCTATAAGTAATTTAATTTTATTATGCGAGTAAAACCTACTTGTAATGGAAAAAGTAATAAGAATCCCAATAGAAGTTCCAGATTATTGTAAGCACGACAAGGGTGCACGAAATTAGTTGTCAATTATATGTCCTTAACATCAGAGACATTATTACAACATGGCACCGGAGCCAGATAAGCAAGTGTCTTAGGGGGACATAATAGAGTATGAACATCCTACTGGTTAATTCCGATGCAAAATGACTTCAAATAGAAGTTCTAAATTATAGTAAGCAAAACAAGAGTACGTAGAATAGGTCCGGGGGGACACATTGATGAATCCACCGCTGGTTATCGAGGACGAAACATTCTAACTTTTAGTGGTGGTCGAAATTAATTGTCAATTATATGTCCCTAACATCAGGGGCATTATTACAACAATGGATAATTAATCTTTCCTGAAGATACAGTCAGGATAAGTTTAAAAAAGAAGCAATGTAGACAAACAGGTAAACCATAGAAATATTTCAGGCGGACGTATTTCAAACTTTGTAAATTTTTTTTGCACCTAAAGCTGGCCGGTACAATATATTCCATTTGGTCAACTGACAAAGGATGAGTAAAGCTGTCGGTCTGAATTTAGCATCATTGTAAAAAATATCATTATACATATATGTACAATAAATTAAGTTTCAAATAAAACGTTTTTAATAAAAATGGAATATGATACTGAAAGCACAGAATTGTAGGATGTTTAATGGTTATACCTTTGTGTAAGGAAACCTACGAAACTTCAGGGTATCCAATTTTCAACATTTTTGCCGGGTACCTCTATTTTAATTAAAAAAAAAAGAGACTTGTCAATACCACTTCATGCCATATATAAAGAATGAGGAAAATGGATTCCAAGACTGTTGATTTTCAAACCAAAATATCTAAGGTAGCAAATTTCCCAAAATCGTTTGGAATTTTCGGCTACAGACTCTGATAGGGTGACAGGAATTCTGAAAAAAAAAATTACAGGCCATGGAAAGCTCATAGCTCTCGCCGTTTGGAACCAAACAGAAATTATTTTTGTTGAATGCAAGCCAAAAAATACTACAATAAAAGCAGTTACATATCTTAACACATTGATAAACTTACGGCTATTAATCAAAACATATTTGTTTATGTTACAAAAATATCTTGCTTCTTAAAGACTATGCAAAAGTTCACTAATCAGCCAACGTTCAACCCATCCTCCACGATTGTTACTTCTTAAAGATGGATTACTCCATATAGTCCAAATATTGTTCCATCTGATTTATTTTTATTCAGAAATTCCTAGAACCACATCAGGTGACATCATTTTGCAGAGGATAACACGTTGAAAGAGGATATTGATTATTATTGTGGAGACCAACAGGAATTTTAACTTCCTACTCAGAAAGTCTTTGACAAAAATCGATAGCAGCTTAGTAACACTCCTTCTGCGGGTGCGATCTGCTATGCCGCACGACAGCGATCAACTATCCTTTCATGATTACACCAAAGTGCCCTCCTCAGCCCGACTGAATATGGTTGCGGTAACTGATATATCACACCCGTTTTTTTATATTGTGAAGGCAAAAGTGTTTACAACCTGGCCAACATCTGCCTACAATTTTTCTTTGCAGTATGAGCTTGGGTATGGAGTAACGAGGTCCCCTCATTATAAGCCCTAGATATGACACTTTTAGTTGTGTTACAGTATCCATTACTTGCCGCCAGTGCCTATTATTCTCATGCAAGTAGTCCAGCAAATTGATCCACCAAAACAGCATGATTTCGACGTGTAGAATTCATCCATAAAGAACTGAAACGTAAACGTATAGTCGTGGGGTTGTTTTTTGATATATTGCAAGCTTTTGATACTCTAAACATATATTCTATCCAACAGAAATTATCTAACCTTGAATTCAGCATTTGCGATCATAATATCATTGCTAATGGAATGAAAGCCACTAGTACAAGTTAACAGCTATAATCCAGAGAAATATGATATTAATATTTATATTATTTATAAACGATGTAACACTTTTTGGTATAACCATTAAATGTATCTATCTCCATCGAGAATGATTTGACGATGCAGGCAGCAATTCGAATATATTCCCACTGCACTGAAAATAATATTCCAGCATTATTCCGGACTTCGTTAAAATGATGTGCTATTCTCGCTAATAGTTCTTCTCTAGTATTTACTGGTGTTGAATAAACTAGTTCTTTTAGATGTCCCCAGGAGTAAAAGTCTAAGGAATAGTTCTTCTCTAGTATTTACTGGTGTTGAATAAACTAGTTCTTTAAATGTCCCCAGAAGTAAAAGTCTAAGGAATAGTTCTCCTCTAGTATTTACTGGTGTTAAATAAACTAGTTCTTTTAGATGTCCCCAGGAGTAAAAGTCTAAGCCATAGTTCTTCTCTAGTATTTACTGGTGTTGAATAAACTAGTTCTTTTAGATGTCCCCAGAAGTAAAAGTCTAAGGAATAGTTCTTCTCTAGTATTTACTGGTGTTGAATAAACTAGTTCTTTTAGATGTCCCAGGAGTAAAAGTCTAAGGAATAGTTCTTCTCTAGTATTTACTGGTGTTGAATAAACTAGTTCTTTTAGATATCCCCAGGAGTAAAAGTCTAAGGAATTTGTGCCTGGACACCTTGGTGGCCATAAAACAGGTCCACTTCAATCTATCCTTCAAAGGCCAAAAACGTTAGTTAAGTGTCGACGTACTATACGGTTAAAATGAGGTGAAGCACTATTATGCCGTACCCCATTTGCATTCTTCTATCAAGAGGTATGTTTTCCATAAATATATATTTAAATTTTGCTGCAAAAATCGTAAATAAATCTAACCATTGAGTCTTTTTTTCCAAAACAAATGGACCTATAAGGTTATTTCCGATGATGCTACCCCACACATTTACAATAAACTTTTGTTAGTATTTGTTTTGAATTAAAGCGTGCGGGTTTTCATGAGCCCAAAAATGTAAATTGTGTGAGAATAAAACCAGCTTTATCGGTAAACAAACTAGGGTTAGAAAAATTTAGATTTAGGTTATGTTGTTCTATAAACTAGTTAGAGTATTGAAGTCTTACGGTAATATCATTCGAGGACATAGCGTATACTTTTTCAACGTGGTACGAGTGAAGTAATTCTTCTGTTAGAGTTTCATGTACCATCCATTTTGTACCATTGTTTTTGTGTCGCGAGATTTCTTATGCTATGTGAAAGGTTGTCAGCAATATCTTGTTCCTCTACGTGAAGGTCTCGTGCTCTCTTGGGAGGGTTCTCACCGCTACGTCGCGGCAAAAATGACCCTGAATAATTATTTACTAATCATTTTTTACCTGTTTCTCTTAGGCTTCGATCAATACTTTGAAAGGTTTTTTAGACTTGACTAGCCCGAGCTGAAAAACTTTCAGCATAAAGTCTTCTTGCCTTCGAAGAATTTGACAGCGTTTCACCATAAATTAAATCCATATCAGCAAACTCTGCGTAAGAATATTCTTCCAGTATTTAAAATAATAATAATAATAATAATTATGTCTTTATTTCTGGCTCCATAAAATTAACAACATATTATAATTACTTAATATACAGGATAATACAGAGACAGAAAGGGCGAAGTCCAGATGTGGATAACACCTGAGTGACATCCACCCTGATCAACTCAACCCAGACTGAAAGTAGATAGGACCTAAATAATAATTAAATACAGAAGAGAAAAAAAAAACAATACTTATACACCAAGTTAGATACATTGATACAAATTACGGATTTTTCTTCACTAAAATTCAAAAGAAAAAGAGGAAACTACAATTTTCTTATTTGTTTATCAAATGCGTGTTGGAAGACAACATATCTAAATTTTATAGGCGTGAGAGTTTTGAAGAAGTCCGGTAGAGAATTATATAGTTTAGCGACATTGTAGCTAAAAGAGCGTTCAAACAGAGAAGATCTATGCAGGGGCGGAGTTATTGTTCCTCGAAAACGAATGTTGACGTTATGCACGTGGGACCTAAAAATGATTCGTCTGTATAGATATTGTATCACTTTCACTTGAAGGCAGTTTTCACAAGTTCCGTCAATAGTAATTCATTATGTAAGTATCAACAATAGCAAGCTGATTTTACCTATTTGTGTTTAGTATTAGTAACTTCTGAGTGTTTCGCATAAAAACCGATTTATCTCGAAAAATGCCAGTTTTATCAAAATAAATTAATGGTACTTTTTTTGAAGAGGAATGACCAAAGTATTTAAAAATCGATTTTCAGTTCTGTAAAATGATACCTATCAAAAATTAGGACCAACGAGTGTGACTGCAAATCCGTTCCTGACTTCTCTGATGATCTACTGTAGTATGGTTTAATGAGTCTTTATGTCCTCTATCAAATACTAAAATTTAACTAAATCATACAAGTCGGTTCAAAACTTCGAGCCTATAAGGTAAGCCGCTGGGTACCCATTGAGGGCTCTGTATTTCCGTTTAGAGGGACTTTAGTAATTGTTTTTTCTATTGCAAAGTACGGTTATTTTGACCTTCTTTGAATGCTCCCGAGAAATTAGGCGGTACTTACCGGACATCCCGTATATTTTTTCACCTTTTTTTTAGACAAACTGGAGAAGTTAATATGGGTTTCAGCCAGCTGTTACCGATATAGTTATTTTATTATTCTAACAACATTATCATCTGTACCGATTTCCCCTAATCTTTCTAATAAAGGCTCCTGCTTTACATTGTCAAAAGCTTTCTGGTAGTCAATAAAGCAGATGAAAACATCTTGCCTTTCATTTCATTAAGAAGAGAGCATATCTAGTGTCAAATCTCTTAATAGAGCCAAACTATGTGTCGCCAATTATATATTAACACTTTTTCTATATTCTTGAATGAATTATTCGAAGGAACGTTCTAAGAGTGTTGCTCGTCAAACTTATCAATGCGTAGTCTTCGTAGTTTTTGGGGTTTGTTGTCTTTGAAATGGTAACAAACGTGGACCTTGAGCAATCCACTGGAATTAAACCAGTGTCATATATCGCATTAAGGAGATTATTAGTAGTCCAGACCTTTGAAACACAATGAAAGAAGTTTTGAAATGGTTCCGGTATTTCCGCTTAGATTGATTAAACTATAAAAGAAATCCAATTATTTATTTTAACATTTGAAAGGCTGGAGTGTTAGGAAAACGAATATAAATAACATTATTTTATTTTTTCTGAAGAAAACAAATTGACTTTTTAATTGAGTTCTGTCGTATTATTAAATATTTATTGCACAAGTTGTTTTCTTTTTACTTTGACTTTAAAAACATAAATATATCAATAATTTAGACTTTTATTGAGTTTAACAAAATAAGTACTTAAAAAAATGAATACAAGAATTACAAGCCTTTCAGAAGCAAGCATTTTCAAGATAATTGAATTTTGCTCAATCGATACTTATTTTTGGGTCAAGTAGGTGTTTTGCTTTCCATTTTGATTTTGTTAATGTCGTACTTGAGTATGACAATATGCAATTTCGAATACAAGTTATATTTATTATGATTGAAAATTGGAATTTCTTTACCAAATACTGAACTTGAAACACGTGGGACTTTAATCAATACAATTATTTGATTAATATTTTAGAAACAAGTACAAAGTTATGAAAATAATATAACGTATTTTAGGGAATGATTTCCAAGATTTTCTATTTAATATACAGGATGTCGCATAAGTAATGGTAACAACACAAAAACAGATCCCTTGATTGATTGGTTGAATGATATAGCAAGCCATGGTTGAGAAGTCTTTATACTGCAGCCTAAAGACTTTCTTTATATTAAGTAAGTAAGTTATTAAGTAAGTTATTAACAGGTTGTGCACCGAAGAAATCAAAAAATAGACAGATTGTGTATTTCAGTGTATATTTTAAATTATTATACTCGGTCAAGCGCTTTCGGTCTTACACAGACCATCCTCAGGGCTCAGACCTCGTCAAAGGGCATACCTTAACCCTGCCATTTGGAGAACAGTCTCCAACGCCAGAATAGCCTCCACACAGAACAAGTCACATATACAATTAAAAATTCTGTCCCAAATTAAAATTAAAACATTCAAAACAATGTATATATTAACATTATTAAAATAATAAACCTTTACAATAACATCTCAAAAGACAGTATATTTGTCTGTTATATCTGTTCTATGTGAAAAGATTTAGGCACTCGTTAATTAGTTTGTCTTCTGAGCCTCCGTTCTTTAAGATTGATTGTTCCTTACTTGGAGTACTGTTGCATGATCTGGTCGCCTCTATACAAGATCCACGTTGCACAGATTGAGCAGGTGCAAAGCAAATTTGTAATTTCTTGCTCTATAAGTTGCGAATCGATCGAACACAGCTACAGTCCCATCAGCGGCTAAGTTTCCTCAGCTTGGATTCCTTGGAGACTCGTATAATTTAACTCACTATGATGTTTTGTCATAGATTGTCGATGGGTGTGGTTTTTTGTCCTGATCTGCTTTCATTGCTTAATTTTCGTGTCCCTACTCGACTAACCAGGCAGCTAAATGGATTCTCGCTATATCCTAGCCGGATTGATATTGGCAGGAATAGCTTCGCCAATAGACTTATGGACCATTACAATACATTTCTAGGTATAAGTTTTTGGGATCGCTGATCACAATCCCAGTGTCCGTATGACCCCAGCACATCTGCGTCAAGGTCAGATAAAGGCCAAACACCTTAATTGAAATGATATAATTTTTTTGACCCTGGATTCTGCAAGAACAGGAAATTTGACGTCCAAATATGCTTTGACCTTTTAGTCAAAGTGATCTCTGGTCATCTGGAGGTCAAATCCTTCTCTTGAATCTCTCGGTTGATTTTTCGGCTAGAAATGGATCTCAGACCGGTTAACTTTTATATTTTCAGGGTCGCTGATCATGATTTCGGTGTCATATAACTTCAGCACGCCTAGATCAAGGTCAAATAAAGGTCACACTCCATTATTCGGATGATATAAATTTTTTGGCTCCCCGGATTCTGTTTGTATGTGTCTATTCGTGTATGTGGGTGTTGTGTGTGAATTCCTATGTATCAGTTCGTTTATGTAAGTGCAGTATGTATCTGTAGGTGAATCTGTGTGTGTTTGTGTATCTTTTGTGTGTATATGTGTGCCTGTATGTAGATCTGTGGTAACTTGCGTGAGTCTGTGTGTTTTCCTGTATATATGTGTATATTTATTTGTGTATGTCAGTACTGTGTGTGTGTGTCTGTATAGATCCGTATATGTCTATGAGTACCTGTGTGTGCATCTGTGCTGATTTTGGTCATTTTTGAAGGGTTTTTCTAGCGTTATGGAAAAAAGTACGGATGTTGAAGCAATCCTGATTCAAAATTTGAGTTCAGACATTGTATAGATATACTGTTCAGGTCTGAAAAATGGATTTCTTTTTAGTGAAGTTGTGTAGTGGATTCGTTCACACACCGCGAATCTAAAATTCAAATACGACGTGTTCTTTTGTTTGTAAAAGATCTTCTATAGAATTTTCTTTTATGTACATTTGATGTGTGTCTTTTCAAGGATCAGGAATAGTCTAACATCCTGTTCACATTCTAAATACTTTGATATCTTCTCTCAAAACATTTCAAGTTTTAATGAAATATTCCTTATTTCAGGGCCATCGAAAACACTTTGATTTTCGATTCGAAAAATATTGGAAAATTTCTCGAATATATACATAAAAGCATCGCTTTCCGATATCCTCATTGCTTCAATAAGCTCTTTAAATAAGCCGAGTTTAACATGTAAAGGTGGAAGGATAACTTTATGACTAGTAATGAGGCTCTCTTGAACAAAGTTCATAGATCCTGAAGTTAATTTTTTTACATAGTGTTTTTCTCGGGCACAACTGTCCCACTTAAATAAAACATGGATATTTTGTGTTTCCGCTTTGTTGACCTAAAAAGATACTGGCTATTTTCAAATCTCCAACTGACTGCCACTTATGAATATCGTGCTTCAATTTTTCCAGTAGAAAACGGAGATTATGGCATTCCTCTTTTAAGATTATTGAATGATCAATCAGTATAGGGACATATATGTTTCCATTGTGAAGTAAGACAGCTTTCAAGCTCCTCACCGATGAATCAACAAATAGTTACCAATCACTAGATTCATATTCAACACTTTTATATTCATTCCTTCAGCATCATTGGAATAAACCAAACCCTTTGCTTTAGAGAAAAATTTCCAGAATGGGCGATCTCCATCTCGATAAAAATTCACTCGAGTACCTGAAGCTAAACAATTCTTTTCTGTTAATCTAGAAGTTATGAATTCGGAATTGTTTTTCGAAAGACCTGCGTCTCGAAGCAAGTCACTTAGCTCATCGTGATTAAAACCGGATTATTTCTACTCGAGGTTTTTTCCTCTAGCTTTTAACGATCCTACTACATAAACTATAAAGTAGCAGTGTTTTTGCTCACAGGGTGCCACATGAACCCGGGTTTTTTGAGAGATGTTACTCCTCTATCTTTCCTCGTTTCCCATCTCCTCATCGATGAGACCCCAGGCTTGGAACTGATACAGCGGAGTAGAAAATAAACTGTCTGTTTTTTTTCTGTAACGACTTGAAAGAGAAAACACGGTAACTTATTGAACTAATTCTACAGTCGTAAAAATGTCTTTATATTTTACTAGTTTTACATCCTGCCGAGATGTTTCGGAATTTAGATTTTATATAAACACTTGTTTTCTGTGAATTTTGCTCTTAATTCGTTACAGCCCCAAAGGAACGACATGAGTAGATGATCGAAACGCTCACGAAGACAGAATCAAAATTAGATTTCTAAGAAATTAATTATCTATCTTTTTGCTTTAACAGCCTGAAGAAGAAAAATGGAAACTTATTAAATTTATGATTCATATTATATTTTTATGTACAAGTTCCTATATGTGACTCCTTCTCAAATGACCATATTCTCCATGCGTAAATTAAAAGCTTAAAAATTCGGCGGCATTTTTAGAAATTGAATTTTTGCGAATTCATTATTTTTTATGCACGTTCATTCCAACTTCCGATGATAAAAATTGAGCTGTTTTCATTAATAAAAAATCTATCTACTTATCATGTACCCCTATTGTACAAAAGTACTATTTGAAATTCCATTATTTAAGTGTTAGATACTTCAAAAATAGTATATAATAATATTTTGAGTTTATTCTCGTTAGTTCATGTGGAATAATGTCGAAATTAGTGATATTTTTGGTTTTTTTCATACAATTGGTGGTAAGTTTTTTTTTTATTTAATTATTGTTTTCATCTAAATTTGATGGTCTAATTTTTGCAATATAAAGATATAAAAATAAAAAATATTTTTTCCAAAACTTTCCATACTCGACCGCAAATCTCCAAGCGGAGCTGTCATATTCTTTAAAAATTCTTGGTGTAGGAAGTATGATAATACCATTGGCTCTTTCCCTCAAAAAAAAATATACATGACACATTTATTTCAAATTTAGTATCTGTCAAAGTACATAAAATGCTTATTAATTCCGAAGGCAAAATTTAGAATATTATAGTTAATATTTAAGATGAGATTTTACAAAACCTAACTTACAATAAATTCCCATTTACCATAGGAACACTTTTTTTCTTTATTAAACGTTGCTACTAAAAATCAGTTTTAAAATACCCAGTTTAGCAGTTGGTACTGAAATATATATTCAATGTGGACGTAAAGTCTGTAGTTATCAAGTTTATTTCTTGAATAATCCGATTATTTAAATATTCTATGCCAATTAGATTAACTTGGAAAATCTTACGTGAAAGGTAACCTCACAAAAGGAATTCAAAAGGGCTTAAGTCTGGAAATCTCGGCGGACACTCAATAGGTCCCCTTCTAAAATTAACGGAAGATACGTCTAGTATTCGAGCAATTTTTCAAAAGATCCAGCGTTTTTTAATCAATGAATTTATTTCAGACTTTACGTCCTCATTTTTTTACTTGTTTCAAGTCTTAATGATACGTTTCTAATATTCATAATTATTTTAGTTTTCAGCACCTACAACAGACGATCTTTTGATTACGTTACCGGATGGCCAAATAAGAGGAGCTGAATATGTGACTAACAATAACTTTGTTTATTATGGTTTTCGGGGGATACCATTTGCCACACCACCTGTAGGAAATTTACGATTTGAAGTAAGTCTATAATAGTTTAAGTAAATTTAAATATTGTATTAATTCTGTTAAAATATATTTCCTATAATTCCTTGTGTTAAAACTTTCTTGTCAGCCCTCCACGGTATAATTTGGTATGAAGAATCTGAGTAGGCCTGCTAATATGGGGATGCCCCTTATTTTTTGCCCCTTTCAGGGTAGACTGTCTTACATAATGTTACCTTGAATCACGTCATGCATTAATAATTTTTGAGCTTTATATATATATATATATATATATATATATATATATATATATATATATATATATATATATATTAGAGTGCATCTATTCATTGGATCCATTTCTGGTTGAAACTTGTAGTTGTGTCGCCAGAATTTAATTTGGTATTTTTCTGCTTACTATTGAAGTTTACCTAACTGTGTACATTTACTAAATTATATTAAAGAGATTTGTTTCATATTCCTACAAAATTTTCAGACAGTTTTTTTTAATGTATGGTAATAACCAGTAAAACATAAACCTAATAAACAATATTTGAATTGCTTTTAAGGAAATCATATTTATTTTTTAGGCTCCACAACCACCAAAACCATGGACAGGAATCCTAAATGCCACCGATGATGGAAAATCCTGTATCGCCTCGGGTTTCTTTTTCGATGCAGATATACAAAGTGAAGATTGTCTCTTTATTAATGTTTATGCGCCAGCTTCAAAGGTAAGTTTTTAATTATTTGTAATTTTAAGTTAGTAATATAATAATGGTTACATCCATACAATGGTCTGAAATAAAAAAAAAAGCATAGGTGATAACTACCACACATTAACTAGGCTGATATAACAGCAATCGATCGAATTTATTTTTACCTAATCAAGCATGCAAGAATGGGGTACAAGGTAAGAACTAATGAATATTTTGGTCGCAATCTCATTCGGGACATCTACACCCTTTCAAAAAAGAAAATACTATTTTTCTAGAAAATTTAAAGTACCGTACCCCTTTTTTGTAAAATCCAAAACTTAATTAGTGTATTTTAAATAAACAATATGACGACAACCACCCAGACCTTAGTTCTTGAGATATAATTTTGCTAAAGTAATTTCTTTCTTTCTAAAATGTATATAAAAATTTGACAAAATTGAAATATAAAACAAAATGGAAAAAATTGTGAAAAAGCCTTGGAATTTCTATGCAACTACATAAAAGCAAGATATGACATGTAAGACAATAAACCACATGCGATCGAGTATTTGTATTCTAATGACCCTTCAACCTTTAGATATCACTTATGTGATACTTGTCTAAGTGGGTGATTATGGTTTAGGAGAACGTAGTGAAATAGGGGACCGTCTGATACAATTTCTTCAGATTAAAAAATAACAGTAATTGGCGCATTCTTCAAATTCGCACACGAAGGTTATAGATATGAAGTTCACTCGTAGATGCCATACAGTGAACTTTGAAAATGGTGAATGAGATTTTGTTGAAATGTCAGCTGCCTTACAGTCCTAAGAGGAACTCAGCACATACACGGGATGCCCGAAAATCTTCGATTACACATCACACCCGTGAGAATATCCGACATAACATTATATATATATATATATATATATATATATATATATATATATATATATATATATATATATATATATATACAGGGTGATTCAAAAATCGATCACGAAACTTAAGGGGGTGATTCTACTTGACAAAATAAGGGTAGAGCTTCATATAATTTTTTTTCAAAATGTCATTCGTTTTCGAGTTACAAGCCGTCCAAGTTCAAGTTTTTATTTTTTGTTTTTTGAATTACTCGCTTACAGGAAAACCGATTTGACTAATATTTGAAAGATAGGCTAAGTCTTCTGCGCTTCATCATTTTAGTAACAATTCACATTGATTGTTTGCCGCCAGAGGGCACTTTACCTACATTGAAAATTTTTTTTGTCATAATTTTTTAGTGTTGACAGCTACAGTAGTTTTTGGCATAATTTCTGAAAGACTGATGCCAAGCCTTTAAAAAAGGTGCTCTTTATTTACATCGCTAAACCCAACGGTTTAGACGTAAATCACCCTTAAAAATTAAGTGGTAAATTTACTTTTCTCATTTCATTACCACCAGCTACCAGGTAAATAGCTATCAAAGTATACTAGAGCTGTCAGTTTAACATCAAATAAATTCGCTTTTTAAACTATTTAATTTATAATCTTAAAATAACTAATAATGGCTAATCAGTAAATATTCATATTATGGATTATTGCGATATACATTTAATTGATAAAAATTAATGAAACAGTACTAAACAAACTAAAAAAGATTCTCAAAATGTCCCCCATTTTCTTCCATACATTTCCTAACACTCTTCAAAAAATGTCGCCTAACTCGATGAAAAATTCCTGGTGTTTCTTTAATAATTTGGCACTTTTCGATTATCCTGAAGCGAAGATCCTCGACGTTGATTACTGGAATATCGTACACCAATTGTTTCAAATGACCCCAAAAGAAAAAATCCATAGGATTAAGGTCTGGTGACCTCGCTGCCCATGCCAATGGTCCACTTCGTCCTATCCATCGCTCAGGATACGTTGCATTCAAATACTGTCGGACACGTATACTAAAGTGGGGCGGAGCTCCGTCTTGGAGGATCCACATGTTGGCCCTTACGTCCAATGGCACATCTTCCAGATACAATGGGAGACGATTTTGGATAAAATCTAAGTATACGTCACCAGTTAATGGGCCATCAAAGAAATGAGGACCAATAAGGTAATCTCCTATTATCCCTGCCCACACATTTAGTGAAAATCTACGCTGATGTTTCGTTTCTACCACATTGTTTGGGTTCTCGTAAGCATATGTGTGGATGTTGTGTAGATTTGTTATGCCATCACGAGTGAAACCAGCTTCGTCAGTGAATAATATGACGCCAATTAATCGATTATCGTGTTCATACTTAGCTAGGATCTGATTGCACATTTCCAACCGTCTCGGCCGATCATCGTCATAAAGAGCCTGCACCTTTTTTGAATGAAACGGGTAGAGTTGTTCTTCTCTTAGTATCCTCCATGAACTAGCCTGACAGAGCCGCACTTCATTCCCAATTTTTCTAGTACTAATACCTGGATTATCTTCAATAATTTCAAGCACTCTTTCTTCTTGTTGCACGTTTCTAGCAGTTCTAGGTCTTCCCCTATTTCCATTATAACTTTTAAAGGAACCACATTCCGCAAGCCTCCTGTGCACACTGGAAAATGTTTGAGCATGAGGGATATTTCTTTCCGGATAACTCTCCATATAATATCTTCTTGCCAACTCTGCATTACCATTTGCTTTTCCATAACAAAAATGGATATCACAATATTCGATATTTGAATATTGGTGATTAGCCATTATTAGTTATTTTAAGATTATAAATTAAATAGTTTAAAAAGCGAATTTATTTGATGTTAAACTGACAGCTCTAGTATACTTTGATAGCTATTTACCTGGTAGCTGGTGGTAATGAAATGAGAAAAGTAAATTTACCACTTAATTTTTAAGGGTGATTTACGTCTAAACCGTTGGGTTTAGCGATGTAAATAAAGAGCACCTTTTTTAAAGGCCTGGCATCAGTCTTTCAGAAATTATGCCAAAAACTACTGTAGCTGTCAACACTAAAAAATTATGACAAAAAAACAATTTTCAATGTAGGTAAAGTGCCCTCTAGCGGCAAACAATCAATGTGAATTGTTACTAAAATGATGAAGCGCAGAAGACTTAGCCTATCTTTCAAATATTAGTCAAATCGGTTTTCCTGTAAGCGAGTAATTCAAAAAACAAAAAATAAAAACTTGAACTTGGACGGCTTGTAACTCGAAAACGAATGACATTTTGAAAAAAAATTATATGAATTATATGTTTATGCGGCTTTTACGGATTCCTCCGTGTGAGATGCAATAGCAGTGGATTATTACTTCATATATATATATATATATATATATATATATATATATATATATATATATATATATATATATATACAGTGTTCCCAGTAAAGTCAGCATCATATGGGATTTTTTTTTAATTATAGCTTTATTCGAAATTTGACTTTGGCATCAATTTCTGCTTTGATCGAGATGAAAATTAAACAAATAAAATAATAGTCACATGATTAGCATTCACCTGTCATATTTTAATGTTTTTCCAAAACCAAAAATCAATAGTGGGATTATATCTCAAAATATTGAAAAAAGTTATTGTAAATGCAATTTTTAGCCCATATTCAAAATTGATAAAGATAATTTTGATTTTTTGCCAGGGTCAAAAACAAATAAACTTTGCATCACATGTGAATAAATTTTAATAGCCCTATTTGGATTTTGAAGAAAAACACACATTTAATATGGCGCTACTTTAAGCAAAATATGTCTTGGATGATGCATTGTCAAAACTAAGAAGTTTTATGTAGGTTGCGTTGAGACTTATTGTGTAACAGTGGTGCAATTTACAAAAAAAATAGGCAAAAAATCTATATTATCTTATACAGCTAAAACAATGCATATAAGCTAAAAATTGCAGTTAGAATAACTTTTTCTAATAATTTTTTTCGATATTTTGAGATATCATCCGATTTTTGAATTTTTTTTTGGAAAAAAAAGATTCTAAATAATGCGAACTTTACTGGCCGCACTGCATATAGTTTTAGTAATAGACTAATAAAAGCCTTTGCGCAAGGTCTAATAGTTTTCTTTGGGGAGCTTTTCTGAGAGACTAAAAGTTCCGCCCAATACATAAAAAAGGAAATTTAAATGACAAAAATAATTATAACACTTTCACTACTTTATAGACTGTCACTATACTACTAAAAAACGTCATATTATAGTGTTGGACCACCCACTAAAAATCATTCAGTCTTCACGTTTTCAAGAAATTTGGGAAAAATCAATATTTTTTTAAAACTTTGATGCCTTTTACCATCTAAACGAAGTAGTATCGGATAAAACAAAATGTGTATAAATCGACCTATTTTGAAGTTAAGAACCTCTCATCAAACCTTGTACAAGTATTTTCTGGACACCCTGTATATTTAAAGTATCTATATGATACTTTAGTTATTTTTTATTTAAAAGAATGTTTACCTACTATTATTTATCACATTTCTTTCTCTGAACTAGGCGATAATTAAAAATGTAATGAAATTATTGTTTGTCTACGTGCTAAAGATAAAACTAATTAAGTGGAGATAAATATAAAAATGTGTGTGTTTTTTTTATTTTTAGCCGAGTGAAAAGTTGCCCGTATTATTCACTATTTACGGAGGAGGATTTACATTAGGTGATTCCAGAAAGGGCCAAAACGGCCCAGACTATCTTATAGAGGAAAATATTATTTTTGTATCATTTAACTATAGAGTTGGAGTATTCGGCTTTCTTTCTACTGGGGACAATGCAATACGAGGTAACTTCGGATTAAAAGATCAAGTGCTAGCTTTAAAATGGACAAGAGATAATATTGCACTTTTTGGTGGAGACCCAGACAGGATAACTATTTCTGGTGGAAGTGCAGGTGGTCAGTCTGTGGCACTGCATCTTTTAAGTCCCCAATCTACAGGTAAATAAGATATTTGATACTTTCATCAGACTTCAATTTCAAAGTGTCGAAATTGTCACACATTAAAACTAAATAAGTTAACAAATCGTAAAACAGAGAGTGAAAGAAACCAACTGTTCCAACGATAAAATATGCATACTGATAAAAACTAATTACAATTTATAAAGTTGGCACATGACTATAAATTCTCAAAGAAGCAATAAATAGGTCTTTTACTACATGTGTAAATAAAAATGAGAGAATGAAGAGTTTATTTACATTGTTATATGACTATTCATATCTCCTTTATAAATTTATTTAGGTTAAGTTGCATAGATGGTATGGGTCCAATTATATTAAGACTAAAAACAGTAGATGTTCCATTTTTTATAAATATTTGCTTACAATAATTTCTAAAACTTAGCTAGTCGTACCCCGGCGTGTTCTATTTTAATTAACAAATATGTAACCTGTAAACTATTACCCCAGCCTTAGATTCCACATTTTAGGTCTGAGTTAACACAAGGAATATTTTTTGTCTCACCATTACACATACTTAGTCACTTGCTAAGCATCAAGACTACTTTCAGTAGTCCTTGGATGATATAATTTAGTATATGAATAGGATTTCATATTTAATGTAGAAAAATCATATTGCATGTATATCCGAGGGTAGTCCTGTAACATCCAACATAATCTTATTTTTTTGCATATTCAAAACTTAAAAAATAAATTTGAATATCTACAAATCAAATATAACAGCATTTACAGAATGATTAACTGTCTGATCAAAGGCTAGAGGTTCACCCTCCTATAATATGATTGAGAACAATATCGTCATTAGTGGTCCTCAAGTTAAGGTATCCTCAGTCTTCCGTATAAAGGAAATCGGCATTAATAATACCGTTTAAACTATTTAGAATAAGATAACTAACTACGCCCCGCATTAGCTTTTCTGAGGTCAACAACGCCATCTCATCCCTAAATATCAGAGAAGCGCGTTTGCCAAGTGTCGCCGTGAAGCAACCACCAGATAGGACTCTGACCAAAGTCACGGCGTTCACTAATGCACTATTGCAGCTTATTCACTCCGCCTCAGTCTGAAAAGCAGCTAAAAAAACGTTGATCAAAAAGGAAGTTCCAAACGCCACTAACAATAAGTCCGCTTTTCACTCCGGGTACACTCACAGAAAGATTTACACAGATTTGATTTCGGGAACCTAGGAAGCAAATCAGATTATTTATCATTAAATTATTAAACACAGGACCCAGTTTATCGGTTAAGCTTTTGCTATAGTCTGACAGAATGACCAAAACATAATCTTCTAACCAGTAAGATTATTTATAAATTTCCCAAGCAACAGGAATTGTTCAGTTCAGACAGAAATCAGTAAGGACTGGGGTGCACCAAGGCTCTCCCCTATCTCCCATACTATAGAATATTTTTACCTACGATATAACATGTAATTTCAACGAGCTGTTGATACTGGGGTTACCACTTCCTTCGAGTCAATTCGACAATTAGTCACAAGACTAATTCATAAAAAATCTAAAAAATATTCAACTCCAAACCCATATAATACACGTAATAATGGCCTGCCATTGCCCATTCCCAGGACTACTCTCACTAAACAGTCTCTTATTTTTGAGGGAATTAAAATATATAACAAAATTCCTCTAAAGTATAGAAATATTATGGACGATAAATTGCTTAGGAAAAAACTTAAGGGCTTTCTTGTGACACGACCGTATTATTGACTGGAAGAATATTTTGCTGATCATTTTTAACAAGGTGTGTTTGTGCTTTCAAAATGGTTGTAATGGTGTAATTTTATGGCTATTTTTGTCTTGTTTTACTTTATTTTATTTGACTGTAAACTTTTAAGTTAATTTAGTAGACATATATTTTATTTTAGTTCAGGTACCTGTTTTGTTAATTATGGACTTTTGTTTATTTACACTATTTATTTTGATTACTGACTTTGTCACGTGTGTCACTTTGTTATCATTGATCTAAGTTTTTTTTTTAGTTTTTTGTTGTCACAATTTCTTGTGTTGCATATGTTTTTGTTTATATTTATTTTTAACTTTTTGTTCTGCATAGTGCTTTGTTAACAAGATTGATTTCTTTACGACAATAAAGCTTAATATTATTATTATTATTATTATTATTAATCTTTGACTCTAGACTTAAATAACAACGCTCTTTACCCTCTTCTTAATAAGAAGTGCAATCCAAGGTAAAACTACTTTTTATCCAGGCATATCTTTGTTCCATATTCTCACAAAGAGCCAGCTCTTAAGCCTTACTCAGTTTAAAAAAAAATAAAAAAAAAGTTTTCAAACCATAACACTTGAACTAATTTTTAGAGTTTTTCTTCGTAAGAAACACGATAATGCATAGAGGTCTAAATAGCGAAAAACTGTAAAGCTTTTTAAAACAAAACCATCACAAATCATTTCACCAAAACCCTTACCTTCACCAATCAACTCATAACCGGTTCACACTGTACACGACATCTATTCCTCATAATCATTACCACTGCCCCGTTTTTACCGGATTGCAATCTCTTCTTATTATCAAGCTCTCCAGATAATTCCAAATTCCATTAATTTAAAGTATTCTGAACATTTTAAACATTTGTAGTAAACTCATGAAAACAAAATATCTTAATATAGCCACAGTTTATTTATTTTCACTTTTTGGCCGAATTTTTATTATTTCCGCTCTATTTTAACAAAATGTGTATAGATATAATAGTGGCAAAATATACAGGAATAGGTCGAAAAACACGGGGTGAAAGTAAAATTTTTTTGGAGGAAACCGAACTATGTTCGGTCGCCAAAACAGAAAACAGACCTTTTACTCTCCTTAAAATAGGGGATATAAACAAATCAGCTAAAAATTTGCCATTTCCACTATTTCGAATAATTATTCAAAAATTTTCAGTTTAATAAATTACAACTTTGAATTTTATCGTAACCTAATAACAGGGTAAATGTAACAAAACCATCATATTTTGTTGTTCAAAGTACATTATATTGTTTACTCTCTTAGAAAGTTTAATAGGTGTTCTACCCTGTTATGTAAATTTGCAGGTTTATTTAGAGGAGCCATAGCTATAAGTGGAACAGGATTAACTAATTCAACCATTGTCCCAAACCCACAAGTTTATGCCTTTCGATTAGCCAATTTATTACCTGGTGGTGACTATGGAAATAATACGGAAAAACTTAAAGATTTTTTACTGAACATATCAGCTAAAGATTTAAATGATGCTGCAGGATTGCTATATGGTACAGATGTAAGTGTTGTTATAACTAAAAAGTAATAATAGCTACCTATCAATTTTTTTTCTGTTTTCACACCCACTTTTAAGAAAAGATTATTTTTCAATATTTGTATTTATCCTTATCTTGAACAGCTCCCATGAATTTTAACTCCACCATCTTTTAATGTCATAAAAATCACACACCACGAATGTTACCAGTAAATAATGATTTGCTAATATTTTAGGCCTAAAAATGGTAAATAAACTTTTGCCGTTACTATCGGGATTTTTATTGAATGAATTAATATTTTATAACCAGGAACACTCCTTGTAAAATAATAATAATTATTAGTCTTGAAAAGTAACAGGATTTTCAGGAAAAATAATCTTCCTGCTATTATTAGGGCCAAAATTTTAGTACATAAAGGTCTGTCTACACTACACCATATTTTCCAATCTTTTCGGATACTCTGCCTCCTATGCAAAAATAATAAAACTAAAAATCCCTCCCACGTGGTAGTTGTACCTGATAATAAAATAATAGTAGTACTAGAATAAAAACCTTTATCGTTATTTATCCATTTTGATCTATAGGATCACGCATGGCCAACATTGGAACCAGACGATGAGGATGCTTTTCTCACCGCAAATCCATTTGGACTATTTGAAAGTGGACATTTTAATCAGATACCGACAATACTCGGTGTCAATGCAGAGGAAGGCCTGATTGATTTACCAGGTAATAAATCGATACAAAAAAGGAAATCAAATATTTTCGACTCACTTAATACAAATGACACGGTATTTGAGAGTTGGAAAATTTCTGACTTAATCTTAACCAACTATGTAAGTAGTATATAATATGTTATATAAAAGATAAACAATGCCAAACATTTCCAAGTAGTAAGATATTCATCATATGCCTGTTTGGAGTGAAAGCTCATTTGTAGTAGCTAAAATTTTCAAAAGAAATAAAATATGTTTTAAATTTATGTCATTTTATAGGAATATGAAGTTTAGTGGCTTGATAATATTTTAATTCAATTATTTATTTAATTTCTATATTTAGATTTGCAAACTGCTGAAGATTATGCGGCATTACTTGATAGAGATCCAACCAAATTAATTACGTCAGACCTGATCGTTGATCCAAGCAATGAAGAAACTGTTATCGAAAAAATAAAAAGTATTTACCTCGAGGAAGGTGAAACCTTTTCAAGTAATTTAGTTGGCCTTACAAGAGTAAGTTTAACTTCTAATAGTAAGGTTTAATCTAAGGTTTGTATTATTTTTAACCCTTAAAAAGGAAACCGTTCAGTGTTGCAGTGTCAGTTTTGAAATGGTTCATAGTTTCTTCGGTTTGTTATTTAATTAGTAGAATGGCAATATTGATAGGTAATATGAAAATCATATTTTTATCAGTTCTGGGTTTAGATCTAAATATGGAAAAAACGACCATCTGCAACCTGAAAAAAACTATTACATAAAATCAACATTTAATTCCATCATTTAAGGAGCAATGACCATCGATATATATATATTCTCCATTAAATATATCTATGAACATGCTACAACTTGTATTAGACTCCAGAAACACCTGTTGATCTATCGTATTGAAATATTGAAAGGGAGTGTCGACATGGGATCATCATATATCGGATATTGTTCACATCTTTGTTAGAGTTCGTAAACGAAGATATTGACGGGAACGGAATAGGTTTTATAATAGAAGGAATATTCCTAAATAATCTTAAGTTCACAGATAATACCATACTCATTGCGAACGACATTGACCAGGCTCAAGCAATGCTCGGGGCACTTTACACTGCCTCACGAAAAGTTATTATCAAAATTAATATTTCAAAAACCCAATTTTAAACCAACCTGGTCAAAGCTAAAATTTCTGTGGAAGGCAAAGATATCGAGTCAGTTATATCCTATAAATATTTTGGCCATAGAATCAAAATGGGTAGAGATAACCATACATGAGAGCCAAAAACCTTAAAAAATAAATCTTGTTTTTAAATTTTATTTGAATTTTGTTCTTTGAATACTTTTAAAGAATCAGATTTTCTTGGTAAGGGTTTATATACAAAAAGGTTATCTATTTAGTTACAATATTTCAGAATTTTCTGAATTCTTAAGTAGCATAATCTTTGTTAAGTTTTAAATTGTGACAGAAGTTATATTTTTAGTTTGTTACCGACAATAAGTTCGTAAGAAGTCTTCTAAAGCATGCAGAGCTCCAATCTAATTTCTCGCCAGTGTATGTTTATCAGTTCGGATATTATGGAAGATCATCACCACCTTTTATCGATGGTAAGTATAAAATCACTATAGTATACCAATTTAAGTATCAACAAAAAATAAGTCACCCATCGAAGAAAATATTATCGGATATGGAACACATCTTTTGAAAATGAACATCAAAAATTTTAAATTAAAGATAGAAACTATTAAAAATTATCTGTAATTTTCTAAAATAATAGACCACTATAAGCGTGGAATAAGCAAGGTCTAAACAGATTTAACAGCTTGGACAAGATGGTTGCACAGTGGAGATGGCCTTACTTTTGCGGGATATTAACTAAACCATCAATTTCCCCATCAATGACCCAACTTTCTCTGATGTATGGAAACAAGAAAGATATGTCTAGATTATATTAACAGGATAGCAAAATATCCACCCATCTCTATTCTTTCAAATATGTATAAAACTTTCTAAAAGTGTATATATGATAAACTAAGCAGTCAATCATCACAAACCTAACTTATTTTTGGCAATATCTATAAAACTTTCTAAAAGTGTATATATGATAAACTAAACAGTCAATCATCACAAACCTAACTTATTTTTGGTAATACACTTATATGGTCAATAATGATTCATTTGAGCTAGATGTCAAGTTGATGTATTATACACCCACTTCTCGAAAATCTTCGACATAACTAACTTGGAACTATAGAGATTAAAATGCCTCAGATAGGCTCCAGTGAAAGTCTTATAACACTTTTCTAGTTATACTTTTCAAAACACTCCCAATATATAGAGTATAGTGGAAACAAATCCTCCGCCCTCCTTAGCCACAAGTAATACTTCACAGAATTGTAACTTTACACCTTTCGTCATTGGTGAACATTTTCTCTAAAACAACTGAATTTAAGCCTATATTAAAAGAATAGTACGTCACGATCCAAATATACTGTGAGCCAGGCTTCTTGCAGAGTATTCACCTGTACACAGTGGTGGCACGTGGGGTGGATGGCACTACTGAATTTCTTCGGAATCTTCCTTTATTATCATTTTTACTTTAAAATTCTCCAAATACTTTTTTTACATCAAATATTTGGACATCTAGCAACACAGCAACAATTTATTAAGTGTCGATTTTATATAAATGAAAACGTAGAATAGGAACCCGTGTCATTTAGTAATACTTCACAGTGGAAAGACGAAGATTTAAAAAAGCTTACATGTGAGTAAAAAAGAAGGAACTCTGTATTAATATTTTCCGTATGATGCTAGCTTTAAAGTTAGACGTAATTTATTCGAGGAACTAAATAACTGAAATGATGTTAAATAAATAGAATAAAAATTACACATGTTACCGGATGAGAGGAGGTTAGAAATCGTTTTTGTTTCATTTGCACTTTGCGATTCTAAAAGAAATTAGTATAAATTTGGTTTTAATTAACTATGCGTATTTACGAAAATATTAACTTAATATTTATTTCTTTACTTAGTGTGTGTCCCTGTTTTGCTACTAAAAATCGTTTATTTGCTGCTATGACTACAAGCAATATTAATTTTTCAAATTTTTTTAATATACTCTTTTTAGAGGAGGAAAAAATAATTATGTTAATCATTGCCTGATTTAAAAAGTGAAAAATAAAGTAAAAGTAGAGACAAGTCTAACTGCCGCAAATTTATAAGTATGATGAAAATAGTTGGCTATGTGAACGAAAGGAAACACATAAAATGTTTTGTTTTGTATATGTGTTATTTGGAGGTGATGCAACTTGGCCTAAAAATGGAACATATCTTGGTCATATATATGATAAAATAAAGACTAAATATGTAATGTTTTTAGCTTTTTTATGCTTGGAAAGACAAACATAAAACATAGTTAAATTACTCTTATTGTGATTATAGGTAAGGAATATTTATTTTCACGTATTGGTACTACCTTGACGAAGTATACCAAGACGTTTTATTCTTATGGGAGGATTGGAAGCGCATTTAGTTACTTTTGGTGAATGCGGAGGAAGAGAAAATTCCTAAGTATTAAATCTAAGTCATTCATAAAACGTAGTTGTAGTAATAAGTAGTAAAAGGGCAAGGAATGATGTAATGCAATGTTGCCGTGTTGAATACTTGATCTAAACTACGGGGGCAAGTTTTTTATCCCTTGGTTTATATTCATTTAAGTTTACAAAGGAAATATCGAGATGAATCAGACGGTAATTTCATATTTATATTTGAGTTTTTATAGATGTGGGACAGAATATTATCAATGTCATTAGATTGAACTCGTATTTTTACCGACTTGTAAAAAGAAAGTTTATAAATAAAGTACGAATTTAAAACTATTTTTGAAAAATTCAAAATGACAGACTAAAAATTAAACATCTCTCGATTTTGCCCAAAATTGATGCTGGTAGTTTTTGAGGGGGGTAGATTAAAAGTTTGAAATAATTTTTTTTTCATTTAATATAGGGGACTAAAAATTTTACATATTTCCGATTTTATCCAAAATTAGTAATGGGTACTTTTGAGAGCTTAGATGAAAATTTTAAAATGATATTATTTCAAAATTGGGGTGCGTATATTCGGCTTTAAAATTAATTTCTTCAAAAAAAGAAGGTCAGACTAAATAATGAACATGTCTCAAGTTCTTTCAAAATCGGTATTGGAGAATTTTAAAATTTTTTAAGTCAGCGAGAAATTATTACTAAATGGTAGAAATAACTGCTAACAAGAGAAACAAACAAGTTATAGTAAGAGAGCAATTAAGGTAAACTAAAAAGAAACGAAATAAATTGTACAACACCAAGAGAATTGATATAAACACAAAATAAAATTGTCACCCTTAAACAAGAATAAAAACCGAATTTTATAAAATATATGTGCGGCTGCAAAAAAAGAGAAAACAATTTGTTAAATAAGATAGGAAGAATGTATTCAAGGCTGCCTATTTTCATTACTGAAGAATGTGCAATGTTGTCATATTTCGAAGAAACATTCAAAAATTAGGATTTTATTGTATCATAAATGAACGATTGTATTATTTGAATAATAAGCATATATTATACCATTGTTTCAGAAGTTTCTTTTCTCAAGCAAGGATTATAATTATTGTTACCTTGTTATTCGTAGTTTTTTACTTGTTTTCCTATAAAAACATGTAGCAACTTATTAATAATATTTAAGTATTGGCAACGTTGTAATGACCAAACCTTTCAATAAAACGTCGCTAGGATGCGACAACCTTGCATTTTAATTAAAAAGAGCTTAACCTCCTTTGTCGATAAGAAGGGATATGGAGTATTACCATGTTTTGAACGTATACCCGAAAATTTAAATTCTTTTACATTTGTTTCTAATAGAAGCATATATATCACATTAAAATACTGATATCTCATCATTGACAACGTTGTAAATTACTTATTATGAATGAGACGGCGTACCAGTTTGGCGTACATTTTATGAGCCTCGAAATTATAGCACAGGATAGTTTTTAATTTAAAATCAACAATTAATATTATATACAGGGTGAGTCAACGATTGGATGAAGTAGGTTTGTGCCTTTTCGGTGAAATTAACAAAGAAACTATATTTATTGTTTGATACAGTTTATTTTTACGCAGATTTTAAAAATATTTAGGACTCTACAGGGTGAGCCAAAAAACTAGGACAGCATAAAGTTGTATTTTTTTAAATAGAACACCCTATATACGAATCGTATTTTCAATTTAGCTTATAATTTTAAATCTTTTTTTATTAAGGGTTTACTATAACAAAACTTTATAGTTTCTGAGATAATTAAGTTTAAAGAAAAAAAGTCACATTTTCAAGCATCAATTCAATTCTAAATAACGTTTTCAATTTTGTGACAAATATATTCAAATTTGGAATTTAGCAAGGCCAAGGACAAGTTAACATAATTTTTACCTAGTATTTGCAATAAAAGCTACAGGGTGTTGAACACATCGGCTCAAATTTGAAAAAGTTTAAATGAATAAATATTTTTTTTTTAAATGGTACACCCTGTATATTTTCATGTTATTTAATAAAGTAATAAAAACCCTAAAAGTTTTGTTCAATATATCCTATACCTATTTATAATAGTTTTTGAGATATTTCAGTTTTTCTTATTTTCCATACTTTTTTACAGAAATAGTCTTCATTATAATAGTAGCCATGTAAAATAATAAAAAGAAACTACAGAAACAAACAGAATGTGGTTAAATATGATGAAATACATTATTCGTTATATTACAACGGCAATAGTTTAATTAAACATAATATGAAAAAATTAACACAACAATAACGACAAGGCAAATACATATTTACTTTTGAACTAAATTGAAACAAAAAAATTACCTATTAAATACTGAGATTAATTATTTCTTTTTAATAAGTGTTCGAATAAACGACCCTCTTGTGCAATGCACAAATTTAGTCTTTTTTGCAGATTTTCTTGGACCCTGGACAAAATTAGTGGCGTTATTGTTCTACAGGTATCCCTAATCCTGTTTCGCATATCTTCCACTGTTGTTGGTGGATTAACATACACCTTATTTTTAGTATAACCCCATAGGAAGAAATCTAATGGGGTGATGTCGCAAGACCTTGGTGGCCACTCAATGAAACCCCCACGTCCAATCCATTTTTGCGGATATCGTTGATTCAAAAACGCACGAACTTCACGATGGTAATGCGGAGGCGCACCATCGTGCTGGAACCACATACTGTCGAGCTCATCCCTATCGAGACCTTGAAGCAGTTGGGGTAGTTCTTCTTGTAGAAAGTTCAGGTAACTATGGCCATTTAGTGGTTCATTAAAAAAGTGGGGTCCAATAATTCGATTATGATGAATACCACACCAAACATTTAATGACCAGTGGTTTTGATGTTGCACCTCTCTAATCCAAAATGGGTTTTCTGTGGCATAATAATGCATGTTGCGTCTATTTACGGCACCGTTACTTCTAAAAGTAGCTTCATCACTAAACATTATCTTGCATAATAAATTTGGATTTAATTGAATCTCCGCATTTATTGTACGACAAAAGTTTACACGACTTTCAAAATCCTGTCCATGCAATTCTTGGTGTAATTCCATGTGATATGGATGATACCTATATTTCTTGGTAGTACGATTAGCGGTGGATTGTGATGTTTCACATAATGCTGCTAACTGACGGCTACCAATATAAGGATTTTCCTGAACATTTAACAATACTTGTTGTTCTTTTTCTTCATTAGTTACTGGTTTGTTGACCACTTTACGTTTTGGATAATCAACAGTACCAGAAGAATCAAATCTTTGCATTAAGTTTTGAAAAGTATGGGTATTAGGCTGGCGTCGATCAGGATACTTCATTTTGTAAATTCTTTGAGCAAGAAGGCAATTTTTTTCAGCCTCTCCTATTGTATAAATCATATCTATTAACTCATTCTTTGGAAAATTCATTTTACAATATAAGATGAATGCAAAAAAAAACCAAACTACACTACATAAAAACCAAAAGAAGCGATTGCGGTTATAAATTTGGCACACAGAAAAATGTTCTTTTACATTGTTTTTGCCATGGCTACTATGATAATGAAGACTAATTCTGTAAAAAAGTATGGAAAATAAGAAAAACTGAAATATCTCAAAAACTATTATAAATAGGTATAGGATATATTGAACAAAACTTTTAGGGTTTTTATTACTCTATTAAATAACATGAAAATATACAGGGTGTACCATTTAAAAAAAAAGATATTTATTCATTTAAACTTGTTCAAATTTGAGCCGATGTGTTCAACACCCTGTAGCTTTTATTGCAAATATTAGGTAAAAATTATGTTAACTTGTCCTTGGCCTTGCTAAATTCCAAATTTGAATATATTTGTCACAAAATTGAAAACGTTATTTAGGATTGAATTGATGCTTGAAAATGTGACTTTTTTTCTTTAAACTTAATTATCTCAGAAACTATAAAGTTTTGTTATAGTAAACCCTTAATAAAAAAGATTTAAAATTATAAGCTGAATCGAAAATAAGATTCGTATATAGGGCATTCTATTTAAAAAAATACAACTTTATGCTGTCCTAGTTTTTTGGCTCACCCTGTAGAGTCCTAAATATTTTTAAAATCTGCGTAAAAATAAACTGTATCAAACAATAAATATAGTTTCTTTGTTAATTTCACCGAAAAGGCACAAACCTACTTCATCCAATCGTTGACTCACCCTGTACAATAAAAATTATATTGATTTATCTTGCTTCCCTAAGCAAATATTTATTTTGGCTGAATATTGAGCTGAATATTCACTATTCGACTAATCCACTAAATCATTTTTTTCTCGCATTAGTAATCTCTACCCCGAATGAATATTTAACCTACATTCTTAATACAATAATAATGTCAGAAATCAATAACCTTTCGCCCTCTATTTGTTTTCATATTTTGCATACTCTTCACTTTATACGAATTTTATTTACCTACTTACCGTTCGCTGAAGGGTATGTAAATTACATGCCGTTATAATTTTGAATGTTTTCTTTCCGTTCACTGAACTATAAATAAATTACTTAACGCCATGTTAGCCTTAAAAACCTTAAGTTCCTATGGTAAATTACCTCAAGTATACCTTTTTTAAGCTACCTAAACGTCGTCTCTATACATGGAAGTCACCAGCTGATAAGGACAACAACATAGTTAGAAACCAGATTGATTATGTCTTGATAAAAAACAGATATCGAAACGCAGTACATTCAGTAAAGGCGTACCCAGGTGCGGATGTATTTTCGGACCACAATCTCCTTATCGCTAAATTCCAACTTAAATTAAAAAGGATACAAACAAATCATCAAAAAACTAAATATACAAAAATTAAAATCAGAAGAAACGAAAGAAAAGCTGAGACAAGACATCAACATAAACTTAGAAAGAAGACATGGCAAGTCTGGGTTAAACGATGACAACGTTGAACAACAGTGGCAGTTTTTCAAAACGTCAATTATGGAACCAAGCAAGAAAGTACTTACACCATCAAGATACAAGAAGGAAGATTGGATGACAGATGATATTTTGGAGTTGATGGATGAAAGAAGGAAACACAAGACCAACAAGACCCGATATCAACAGTTGCAAATTCAAATAAGAAGAAAAATAAGAGCAGCAAAAGAAGAGTACCTTTCTGGAAAATGCAAGGAAATAGAGGATTTGCAAAACAAGTACGACAAGTTCAACTTGCATAAAAAAGTCAAAGAACTAGCTGGAATAGAAAAGAGAAAAACCTCAAACGTATTGCTAGACAAAGAGGGAAACATTATTATGGAAACACAACAAAAAATAGGCAGGTGGAAAGAATACATAGAAAAACTATTTGAATATCAAAGACACGAAAATTCTTCTATAAACAGTCTGGGCGGTGACATAGGGCCTGAAATTACTAAAGCAGAGGTCATTTATGCATTAGGGTCGATAAAAACTAATAAAGCTGTTGGTCCAGATGAAATGCCAGGTGAGTTGTTGAAGCTAATTAATGACAAAAATTTAGATTTATTGGTGAGATTATTTAATACAATTTACACGACAGGAACTATCCCCCGAGAAATGTTAACATCAACATTCATATGTTTACCAAAGAAAGCAAATTCAAAAGAATGCAGTGACTATCGAACAATCAGTCTCATGTCACATACTTTGAAAACCCTTTTAAAAATAGTACACGCTAGAATACATTCCAAGTTGGAGCTTGATATTAGTGACACACAGTTTGGCTTCCGGAACGGGGTGGGTACAAGAGAAGCATTATTTGCTTTTAATGTGCTTACTCAAAGATGCTTAGATATCAATCAGGACCTTTATGTCTGCTTCATAGATTTCAATAAAGCTTTTGATAGGGTCAAGCATGATAAACTAATAGAGATTCTCAGAAGCAAAAATTTAGATGAAAGGGATTTAAGGTTGATATCAAATCTGTATTACAATCAGCGAGCGGCAGTAAGATTTGGACAGAAAATATCCGGAGATGTGAAAATACAAAGGGGAGTCAGACAAGGTTGTATATTGTCACCTTTACTATTTAACGCTTATTCTGAAGAGGTCATATTGGAAAGTCTTGAATCTGAAACAGCAGGGATAAAAGTAAACGGAGTTTTAATCAACAATATTAGGTATGCAGATGACACCGTAATAACAGCTGATAGTTTGAAAGACCTAGAAAAGATAATGAATAAGATATTGAAAGTCAGTGGAGAATATGGACTCTCTCTTAACACGAAAAAGACCAAGTTCATGATAATTAGTAAAAACAACACCAATAATAATGAAACCCTAATGGTAGGAGGCCAGCACATAGAAAGAGTTAAGAAATACACTTACTTAGGAACTCTAATAACAGAAAATAATGACTATACCGTCGAAATAAAAACCAGAATCGAGAAAGCACGTGCCAACTTTATTAGAATGAAAAAGGTTATCTGCAGCAAAGATCTAACGTTAGCCCTGAAAATACGACTGTCTAAATGTTACGTATATAGTGTTCTATATTATGGAATGGAAGCATGGACACTGAATCGAGAGGCAATGAGAAGACTTAACTCTTTTGAGATGTGGACCTATAGAAGAATTCAGAGAATTTCGTGGGTGGATCGAGTTACGGACGCCGAAGTGTTGAGAAGAATGGGGAAAGAAAAGGAAGTCGAGATAACAGTAAAACAACTGCAATATTACGGACACATTATGCGAGGAGAAAGGTACAGCATCTTACGGCTCATAATCCAAGGCAAAATAAGTGGCAGAAGAGGCGTGGGACGACGACGAATTTCATGGCTAAAAAACCTAAGGGAATGGTTTGGATGCAGTTCAAAACAACTATTTAGAGCAACTGCCTCAAAAATTAAAATAGCTATTATGATTGCCAACCTCCGCAATGGAGAAGGCACTTGAAGAAGAGAAGATGCCTCACACCAAAAAAATAGTTTTTCCTAGTTACAAAAATTATTTGGTTTATTATGATACTTTTTAAGTGAAAAATTTAAGAAAACTAAAACGATATATATATTTATCTTATTTCAGGTGTTGAAAAAGCCAGACATGGTGCTGAATTTCCCTTCATATTCTATATAGAGCAGTACAAGAATGACACGGATCCAAGTAACTTGTTAACTCAAAACAGATTTGTTAAATTTATTGCAAACTTCGTTAAGTACTTGTAAGTCTTTTTTAAATATTATTAACTAAACTATTTGTTTTAAAGTAAATGTAAATGCGCATGCAAAAAAGTAGGATAATCAGCCCTTCGCCTAGTTTAGTACTCTTACGACAATTTTTTAAATTAAAATGCAGATCTACCAAAGACTGTATTCGAAATACGCTGCCAGGAAATAATAATAAAATTATTAGCTAAATAGGCATGAATTCTTCAAAAAATTTCGCATTTTTATCTAATAGAATCATGTTATTTATGATTTCCATTTCCATCTTATAAGAACTGTGTGACAATATCGATAAATACGATCGATTTTGATCGAATAATGCAAGAAGAAAAATTAAGAGCCAAAATACAAAGAAATGCAACATTTCATCCAGGAATTCCTATAAAAATTTTTGTTAATGTACAGCAAGTTATTTAAGTTAATTTGCACAAAAGTATCGATGTTCTATTCATTTATTTTAGTTAGTCGATTTGGTCAAATTTATATTTTTCCTGATTTTACAGAACACGTACTATAATTTCTGATAATGTAGATAGTTTTAGCTTAAAAAGTAATTTTGACTATTTTTTATGCTTCTTTTGATACCATCATTAATTTGAAAGAAGAGAACTTCATTTCTTACTACGGCACTTATTCCGCAAAACTATATTTTAATAAAAAAGTAAAAGTATGCCTTTTATTTTAATGAAAAGAAAATTCTTAAAAAGAGAGAATTAAATTAAATTAGGTGCTGAATACTGGTAAAAAGTAATCAAAATTATGGTCATTAATAATAATTAATAATAATTCTTCAAATTATACTTGAGTCATATAATTAAAAGATTTTCAACAGGCTAAGTGACGTTTAGGCCCTAGTTTTCAGCCTTTATCAAACTAAAGAAAATGGATATACAAATATACAAAAACACAAGAATCAAAAACCAAAAACATACCTTGTAATGTTGTTGGTAACTCCATTATTGTCTTAGTTATATTGATTAAAAAACAAAATAAACACTCGGATCGTCATGGTTTGCATGCACATATTACATGAAAGTTAAAATCAAAGAATTAAAAAATTAGTAATTATATATATACTGTGTACACATTTAATATGGCGCTACTTTAAACAAAATATGTCTGAAATGAAGCATTGTAAAAACTAAGAAGTTTTATGTAGGTTGTGTTTAGTCTTGTATATATATATATATATATATATATATATATATATATATATATATATATATATATATATATATATATATGTAGGTTTTTCCATTAAAGAAACAAAGGACAATAATTTTCTTTCTGACGTTTCGCTCTACATAGTGAGCTTCTTCAAAAGAGTTAGGTATATTTATTTTACATCTACAAAAATTACAGAATTTTTTATATAATAAACATATATCACAGTAATTACACTTTTATATTTTTAATTTAATTAAAATTAATAAAAACAAAACAGATTTTAAAATAGTCTTAAAGTTTTAAATTTAAAACCATACAAACCGGTTAAAATAGTGAAGATTATAAAATAGTACATACCTTGAAAGTAGTTTTGTGTGTATGTTTAAAAATAAATTCAATTATGATCTTTAGTATGCAATTGATATGGATAGATTTATTTTTATAAAAAGCAAAAAATAGGAAAAAAGATTATTATTTATTTTTTAATGACGTTCTTTCACCTGTATGAGTGTATATGAAATCGTTCCAAACATCATTACATTATTTTTCATATTTATTATAGAGTCGCTTCAAGCATGTTTTATTCAAAAATCAAATTATAATATATCTGACTTAAATTTTTGACATCTTGCTTGTCATTTACAACATTTTTATCTTTTTTTATGTGTATCATTTCTTTGATGACTAATTTATGATAATTTCTGTCAGTATCTAAAATATGGGTGTTTTTAAAATCAAATTCATGCTTAGATGTTTGTTCATGCTTATGCAAAATATCCAATGGACACAAGTATACTAAAAACGTATACTAACATGAATTTGATTTTAAAAACACCCATATTTTAGATACTGGCAGAAATTATCATAAATTAGTCATCAAACAAATGATACACATAAAAAAAGATAAAAATGTTGTAAATGACAAGCAAGATGTCAAAAATTTAAGTCAGATATACTATAATTTCATTTTTGAATAAAACATGCTTGAAGCGACTCTATAATAAATATGAGAAATAATGTAATGATGCTTGGAACGATTTCATATACGCTTCTACAGGTGAAAGAACGTCATTAAAAAATAAATAATAATCTTTTTTCCTATTTTTTGCTTTTTATAAAAATAAATCTATCTATATCAATTGCATACCAAAGATCAAAATTGAATTTATTTTTAAACATACACACAAAACTACTTCCAAGGTATGTACTATTTTATAATCTTCACTATTTTAACCTGTTTGTATTGTTTTAAATTTTAAACTTTAAGACTATTTTAAAATCTGTTTTGTTTTTATTAATTTTAATTAAATTAAAAATATAAAAGTGTAATTACTGTGATATATGTTTATTATATAAAAAATTCTGTAATTTTTATAGATGTAAAATAAATATACCTAGCTCTTTTGAAGAAGCTCGCTATGTAGAGCGAAACGTCAGAAAGAAAATTATTGTCCTTTGTTTCTCTAATGGAAAAACCTATACCTAAGAAAATATTAGAAAAAAATATTTACCAAAAGGTTTAAGATACAAAAATAAATTATATATAAATATATATATATATATATATATATATATATATATATATATATATATATATATATATATATATCCATTCCTTGTATAACTTGGAATTCATTTAAAAAACTGATTTTACTAGTAATAAAATCTTTAATTCCAGTTTGCGCTTGAACAGGAGTACCTATTTTTATTGGATATTCTTTGGTCTTTAAAACCACATGTTGTTTTTTCGAATGGCTATCAAAACAAATAAAAAATATATTAATATTAAAATTGGAATTTCAAGTGACCTCAGGTGGCATATTAGAGAAACATTTTTAGAGCAAAATTATAGAAGCCATTAGGCGTAGTCTTTGTGCCAGATATCAACTTGTTAAGTTAAAACAGCAGGATATTAAAAATAAAAAAAAAATAGTTCGACGAGCTTTAACACGAAAAGTGTTGAGTTTTCGACATTTTGTTATATGAAGTACCTTTATTGTACCGTGTAGAATCACTCCTCCAAGAATCCTGATGCATTACTCGAACACCGTATACACAACATAACAATGCTGTCATCACCCATTTCGGACTCACTCTACATATTATTAAAACGCTTCGCATACGTGCCATTTTTTGCACTAATGTGACAATATCTTGACTTCTAATATTCAACTCTTATCAATTTTGGAAATACTGTCATCTTTGTCATCAAATTTAAAACAAAGTGGCATAGGTCGAAAATATATACCTCATCTATAAACAATTTTACATAATAAAAATTAAATTGTCAGAACAAATTCCTTAACCGCGTGAGGGTTTAAAATATTAAAATTCGGATTCAGCAAAGCAAAATATATGAGATCCATGAGCGCCCACACCAAAATTATATATCAAAAAACAAAAAGAACCTTTCAAACGACTTAGGACATTTAAACAGACATCTTATATTGGTGTTCAAAATAATTTGTACCCAAATGGCTTTAGAACATCATTTAAATTATACTTAACATTATGACGTACTAACACTTTGTCAAGTTTTTTTTGCCGTGCGAACCAATTCGGCTGCTGATTCCACAATTTCTCGTCGATATGAAACATCCTTATAACAACTGACATTTACCCATTTCAAGTGGGTTTAAGAATTTCAAGTCAATTCAGATTAATTTGTTAAAGGCTCTGTAGGGTTTTACAATATAAACACTAATAGTCCGCTTCAGTGGTTACGTAGCTGCTTCAAAGGGTTTTCGATTTGTTGAATTAGGTAAAAGCAGGCCTCAAATTTTATGATCAAACTACTTTTTATAAAGTAACATGAACGTGAAAGTTTTACCTTGAACGCTAAACTACTACGATATAAAGTCAATTTAAATTCGATAGATATACATGGTGAAATAAATTTAGCGCTTACCATGTGAACCTTATAAATGCCAAATAATACAGTGGGAGGAGGTTTAATTAAAATAACACAGAAAAATTTAGTAATGGTTAATTTGTAGTTAAGGATTTTTTTAATCCATATATTTCCGGAAATTTTATTTAAAAAAAAAACTAAAATTTTAACGAAAACGATTATTTTATTGCATCTTTTGGCCTATTTATATTGCAGAATGAAACCAAGAATCAGTATTTTAGTAAAGAACAAAAAATAATAATAATATGTAACTTGGGGCGACCAAAATTATCAAGAAGCAAGTATAATATGGAAAGCGTACGCCAGTCAGTTGGAGCGATTCCCGCTCTCTGTTGGCAAAAGAGCAAGTGTCCTCATCACTTAGCTTATCCTGTCCACTGCTGAACGAAATCCTCCCTTAATTTCAGTCATCTCTTTTTATTTTGTGCCACTTGTATCCAATTTTCAGCCACTCTTTTTAGGTCGTGTATCCACCGACTACGAGGTCGTCCTCTACTTCGGCAGACCTCTTGTCTTGGCCTCCATTCCATAAGTCTCTTTGTCCACCATCTATCAGTCATCCTAGCCACATGTCCTGCCCAGTTCCATTTAAGATGTAACCCAGCTTTCACCGCGCCTCTTCCTCCTGATCGGTTTTTTATGATGTGATTGGGTGTTCTATCACTAAGACTAACTCCCAACATTGACCGTTCCATTTTTCATTGCATGATATGTATTCTGTTATTGTTCTTTTTTGTCAAAGTAAGTGTCTCAGTTCCATATGTGAGAACAGGCAAGACACACTGGTTAAAGACCTTTCTTTCCAAGCATATAGGAAGATTAGATCAATATATATCTGAGTCTTCCAAATGCCGTCCACGATAAACCTATTCTTCGCTGGATTTCGTGCGTCTGTGGTTTTTATTATTCTTAATACATTTCTCGATAAGAACTCTGACGGTCAGAAAATAGTCATTTATCCCACAGCCTGATCGAAATCCCGCCTGATCTCTCGAAAGAAAAGAGTCTACTTTATTTGTCAAACAGTTTACGAGTATTTTCGTAAATAGTTTGTATATGTGGCTAAGGAGACTGATTGGCCTACAATTTTTAGGGTCTGTAGGGTCACCTTTTTTGTGAACAATAACAATGATTCCGTTTATCCACTGTGATGGGGTTATTCCTTCTTCGATGCATTTATTAAATAGAACTTTTAAAGCATTGATAATTTGTGGTTCTCCTTCTTTCTTTGACTCTATTACCAGTTCATGGTCTCCGGGAGCTCAATTGTTTTTAATATCATCTAGGGCACTCATGAATTCTTCCTCGATTATTTCTGGAATTTCTTCCAATTCCTGATTTAGCACTTGGCTGTGTTCAGTCGCTGGTTTGATGTATAAAGTTCTTGGTAGAAAAGTTTGATAGAGGGTAAAATTTCCTCTTTGTGTTACTATGTCGCCATGTATATACCTGATCTTCTGTATTTCCTTTCTTCCTTTTGTACTGGTTCTTAATACTTAATACAACGTCTTACACATCTAACATGTCTATACTGGTTGTTAATGAACTGGCCTCCACGTAGGCCGGATTTGAGACCAATGTATTTTTTTCTTTTGAGGCTACCTTAATTCAAATGCATACAGTAATAATCCTACCTCTCTAAATCAACTGAAACGAAATAGAAGAAATGGCAGCAATCACGGAGAACAAGTGCCGAGCAGTTCTTAGAAATTTTATATTCCGTTTAGAAATGTGCCAACGAATTAACGGAATACATTTAGAAATAAATTCGCAGTAAATGTAATTTATTGCAAAAGATTTTTTTAATTAAACTATATCATTAATCTAATGTTGATTTTTTTTGAAAAATATTTTTGGGACACCTTGTATAACACAGGGCAGCAAATTTAGGCTGATCTCCAGAACTAAAAACTAGACTATACCTTTTCGTTTCGTGTTTTTTGAGGCTATTTAGCTACACTGGTTGAATTTTCTTCACAAAACTCATAAGGAACTTAAAGTACTACTCTTTCTTTTCAATTCAAATATCTGTATTTGTCTCTGTGTAATCGTACACTAAAATTTATTAGTTTAACGTTTTCGTCTATATTCGTAATTTGAGTAACATAAAGATGTTTAATTCACAATACACTGTAAGAATGAAAAGCATTAAATTTAATAAGTTTACAAAAGTCTATTAAATGCATTTAATGTAATGCATTAAATTTAATAATTCACATTAATCTAAAATTATTTATTCCATTAAGTTTAATGTAATCATACATTAAATTTAAAGTTTGCTCATTATTTTTTAAGGTGACTATGTGCATTAAATATACATTGAATTTGAGATATGTTATCACATATTTAATGCAACAACATTAATATAAGTTCAAAAAATTCTGAAACTACCAAAAAAATGTGGACATTTTTCCCATAAATAGTGTCCGCCACCTAGACCGGTTTCGAACTCATTCATTCCCGTTAGTACGGGGCAGACATGTACACCTCGATATAAGGAAATTGAGTCCTTTAAGCAACTTATATCATACTAAACAAAAAGTTCGGTACAAATTGCGCCATCTCCCGGAATCTTATGCAATTTATATTGAATAATAATGTAAATTCCTTTAGTGTTAGGGTATATGTGAATTAATTTTAATGTTGAAATATATTTTCAATTACATTATTGAAATTTAAGATACCATTTAATCAAGTTTAATGTCCAACGAACTGATATTTGATTGAATTGCTTTAAATTCAAAGTAAATGTAAATTATTCACGATTTTTGGTACAAAATCATTAAATTTAATATAGAATGGACATTAAATTTACATTAAATTTAAGGTTATTTTTAACAGTGTACGGTAGAAAAATAGAACATTTTGATTTAATTAAGTAAAATTCACTGCATCTCTCATATGTAGGTTAGAAGGTTCAAATTTTTGGCTACTGATTCAGCTCGCATCTGTTTGTCAGTCAGAATGGTTTTGTACTTGTTTCGTACATCCGCTTTGTTGAATGCATTAATAATTTTGTTTCTCATTCATGTGGTTTAGAAAGCTTGTGTTCATTTATATAGTTCAATTTTCGAGTATAGGAAAAAATTCAAATTTCAATAGACGATTTTTCAGAGACGAATAAAAATATGCGAACAATTCGGAGTGGAATTTGAAAGTAAAGAGGAGACGTAGTACTTTGAATTGCTACTATAAGCTTGGCGGAGATAATTCACCAGTGATGTTAGATAACCTACAAAGCGCGGAAAACAGTGTTTTTTAAACATTTATGTTAAAATATCTCGAAATCCGGATTCAGCGCATCAAAAACCTTCGGGAAAATGGTTTCTGGTTTCTAGTTCTGAATTTTGTCGGCTTAACAAAATAAAAACAAATGTTTTTCTGAATCTTCTAATCACAATATCTTTTTTAGAAATCCGACACCAGAAAAAACGGAATTATTTAGCAACATAACTTGGCCGACAACTAGCCCAGCCAATTCCCAATATTTAAATTTTAATTCTACCCTGGACATTAGAACAGGTCTTAAAGCAGACAAATTTAAAGTATGGAATGAAACTTACTACGACTATGGAAAACAACCCTTCATTACTTTTTAAAGTATTATTTATAAACTTTTATATTGATTTTAACAATTAAGGAACAATAATAAAGAATTAAGTAAGCAACACATGTTGTATTATTTATTCTAAATATTTTTTTGCATTTCGAATAGTTGCTAGTAATGTAATTTTTTTACAAACGAAATATGATTTTTCAGTTGGAAATTTATTCTCTAATTCAAGTAAACTGAATTACGCGAGTAAAACCTTCCTTGAAAATATCGAAGGAGAAATAAGAATCATCTAAAGAATTCACCTTTTCGATGCAAACCTACACAAAAATCTTTGGAAATGAAAAGTAGCCAAATAGAAAACGAATTTTTTCCCAAGATATAGTCAGAATAAGTTTACAAAAGAAGCAACGTAGACAAACTTACGAAAATCGTAGCAACATTTTAGACGGACGTATTGCATCTTTGGAAATTATTTTTATTTTTTACATTTAATGCTGGCGGGTACAGTTCATTCCATATGTTCAACTGGGAAAGAATCAGGGAACGTCAGTCTGAATTCAGCGTCAAAAAATATCATTAAATCAGTACAATAAATTAAGTTTTAAATAAAATTTTTGTAACAAAATAAAATATTATCATGAAAAGGCAAAATTATGAAATGTCTTGTGACTATACTTTTGTGTAGAAAACCTTACGAAACTTCGAAATATGATTATTTAATATGTACAAGACACCTTGAATTCCTTCATAATTTATATCGGGATTTTTGCAAAAAAAAACAAATCCTCAAGTAGCCTCAGATAACATTTTTTTTTGCAAAACCTTCAAGCATCAATCGTTTATAACTTCATTTTTTAATATACCCCATGTTTGGAAGTAAAAAAAAAGGTAGTAGTATAATAGAAAATGTTTTCAAAATGATTTAATGGTTTTTTTTATGTAACCTTAACACACATTCTGGAAAAAAACCATTCGCCTAAACTTTTAGTTTTGATACTATTTTTGAACTCTGTTAAGACTAAATAAGAAACTGGGAAATACCACCTTATATTGTAATGTATATTTTATCATTCTAAAACTCATTAACATCACTTCTTGACTATTTTTTTTAGAATTTTTAATTTTCCATTGGACTGTCGACTTAATAGCGGAGGTTTGATAAGATTCGTTAACGAAAAAGCGAGGATAACAAGTAAAAACGCTTTGACACATGTGACATAGAAAGGCTAAAATGTTGACAGAAGTCGCAAGCAAAATATTTTTCATTCAATTTTTAGGAATTAAATATTAATAATTGCATAACATAAATTTTTGAAAACGTTTTAGATGTTCATAATACAACTTACAGATGAAAGACTTGAACCTAATCTAAACAGCATACAAGAGGATGAAGGCCCAGATATAACCAAAGAGGAAGTAATGTATGCACTAAGAAGAATGAGGGATGGAAAGGCTCCGGGTCCAGACGAACTACCGATGGAAGTCCTCAAGCTCATAGAGGAAGAGTCGATTTATGCATTGGTGGAGCTTTTTAATCATATCTACAAAACAGGAATAATACCACAGGAATGGCTTTTATCCACATTTGTAACTATTCCAAAAAAGGGAAAAGCAAAACAATGCACCGACTATCGCACAATAAGCCTGATGAATCACATACTGAAAACATTTCTAAAAGTTATACACACTAAAATACATAAAAAACTGGAAATAGATATTAGCGATACCCAATTTGGATTTCGAAATGGACTCGGAACGAGAGAAGCGTTATTTGCACTGAATGTCATGTCTCAAAGATGCCTTGATATAAATCAGGATGTATATATGTGCTTCATAGACTACAATAAGGCCTTTGACAAAGTGAGACATGATCACCTTATCAGTCTATTGACGGAAAAGAACCTCGATAAAAGAGACATCAGAATTATATCGAATATTTATTACGATCAGAAAGCAGTAGTGCGAGTGGAGCATGAGACGACTGAAGAAGTCGAAATAAAAAGAGGAGTGAGACAAGGGTGTATACTTTCACCGAACTTGTTCAATCTTTACTCTGAGGACATAATAAATAGAGCACTTATTGACCAATTCGTTGGTATTAAAATAAATGGAATTTTAATAAACAACCTCAGATACGCCGATGACACAGTACTTATCGCAGAAACACTCGAGGATCTCCAGACCTTAGTCAATAGAGTAGCAACAGTCAGTGAAGAATATGGACTGTCACTAAACATAAGAAAAACAAAATGCATGTTAATATCCAAATCAACCCAAAATGTCCCAGATATACGCATACAGGGTCAAAATATAGAACACGTCAGAAAATACAACTATTTAGGCACCGTCATCAATGAAAACAACGATAGCTCTGAAGAAATCAAAATCCGGATAGAGAAAGCAAGAGCCGTATTCACGAAAATGAAGAGAGTGTTCTGTGGCAGAGACCTGAGTCTTGAATTAAAGGTTTGACTGGCAAGATGTTACGTACTGTCAGTTTTGTTTTATGGAATGGAGGCATGGACGCTTAAAAAGATCGATATTAACAAGTTGAAAGCCTTTGAATTGTGGATGTACTGCAGAATGTTAAGAATATCATGGATGGAGAAAATCACAAACGCTGAAGTACTGAGGAGAATGAATAAAGAAAAGGAGGTCATACTTACAATTAAAAAACGAAAATTACAATACCTGGGACACGTTACGAGAGGAGAAAGATATCAACTACTGAGAACTATTATGCAGGGAAAAACTATGGGAAAGAGATCTGTAGGAAGAAGACGAAACTCTTGGTTAAAAAATCTAAGAGAATGGTATAATTGCAGCAATAACCAGCTGTTTAGGTCAGCAGTCTCGAAAATACGTATAGCTCTGATGATCGCCAAACTTCGAAACGAAGACGGCACCTAAAGAAGAAGAATACAACTCAAAATATCATTTCCTTGAAACATTTATTCTTTTATTAATTTTAGGGGCTTTTAAAATGACATTCTTTTTATCTAAGGTATACAGCAAACCCCTTTCAATGACACTATTGAAAATCCTGGAACTGAAACTTTTTTAAACTCCTTAAGAAGATATACAATAAAGATTCACCGAATCGTATACATGACGTGGATAAATCAGGCCTCACCGAAATTGGTAACAGTGGGAAACGGCAAATAGCCCATAATTTTCCCCAGGAAAAATATAAACCCTCATCTAAAGACAGTTTGCCCTTCAGGAGCTGTAGAAGTTGAGCTCGGTGTTCATTACTTGTTTGTAATAATTTAACTGAAACATGGGTCTCCGAACCTAGATCTTGGAAAAAGGACTAGAACCTTCATCTGGACTTTCAAATTCCCCAGCTTCACTTCAACTGAAATGACATCAGTTTCCAAGCTTAAAAATGAAAGATCACGTGATGCTGACTTTTTAACTTCCAGGCTTGATCTCAACAGCCTGAGTTTGGTATCTCCTTATGACCTAAGTCCAGTGCCAATTAACATGAGGAAAATATGTTATTGGGGCAGAGAAGCTACTATGACAGCCATAATAACTTCTTCGCGTTATCAAAAAAGTCTGAAAAAAGTAAGAAGAAAATAGGAAAAGAAAAGAAATTGACCAACCGACAGAAACAATGAATAAATATCAGACAGAATAAGGAAAAAAAGGAACAACAAAAAAACAAAACAAAGACTGCTAATAATCCTGCAGATTCTGAGGATGAAGATGAACCCCAGTTTGATACAGACAGGGAATCTGATGCCGTAATGAGACAGGAAGCTCCTGACTTGTGGACGCGGAGTGTATTTCTTGCTCTAAATGCATAATGACAACGCTGATTCAGAGTTCACAAATTGGATTTGTAAATAATTGCGATTATGTAAATGTATGACTGATTGCAAATACCAATAAAAATCTTTAATTTGTAAAATAATTTGCTTTTTTTATAAAAAAACAAAATAGTATTCATTATTTAGCCACTTTGTTCTATTAATTAAACCATATTATTGCCCAGGAATAGACCACGGGATGGGACAATCTCTGCCTTGAAAGGATTTTGGGAATAGCCTAAATTAGTGAGGAAGCTGATGGATTAGTATCTGTTGCAGCTGTAAAGTAAAAAACTCTGTTTAATAATAAATGGAAATTGTAAGAGTACAGAATATGGTCAAAAAGTAAAAAAATTATTTAAAAATTACAAATTATGTTTTTTGGGTCCTTTTCTTAAAGGGGAAAATTGTGTTTGTATTTCGCAGAAATCATATATAGGCTATGGCAACATATAAAATTTAGAGAATAAAATAAACTCAAAGGCAAGTGAATAAAATGAACTCAAGGCAAGCACAACCAGAAAATCGTGAATATATCAAGGAATTTTCAAGAAAAAAGGTATTTTTCTTATGTTTTACTTATCCTATAATGTTACTGAGATAGTTATCTATCATCAATTGCATTGGAACTAAAAATATGATTCATTTTAACACGACGTACCCAATCAAAGGCCTTTTCAAAGTTCAAAAGTACAAGATACGGACAATGAATAGACCTGCCTGATTCTCCGACTTTTTTTCGAATTCCGATTGAAATCTATCTATATGATCTTCGATCGTACAGTATAACCGTTGTTAAAAACTGGCTCATCAAAACGTTATTTCAATAATGGCTACAACACCGCGCCTTTCCTTTCATGAGTACAGCAAGAAAATTTAATTTCCGCCACTCTGATGGTAAAACTCCTTTTTTGTTATGTTAACATAGATAACAATTGTTCTCCAAGCAATGAGGTATATTGATTCTATATATTAAACTTCTTCCACCAACAAAAAATTTCTCGATATATTCTTTCCATCGTGGCAGTTTACTGTCTATATCATAAGGGTACCTGATTTATAGGTCAGCTGATGGAAAGTGTTATGTCCTTAATCTATCTCCTCAATTTTTCTGCATTGTTGTGAAAATTTTTTGTTTTGACTCGATTTATTTATTTGTTGAATTTCTTTACCATTATAGAAAAGAAGTTCCATTCCTCTCGCTTTAGAGTTTGTTTTCCGAACACTATTTTTCACTTGTGGTACTGGTACCCTTCAATATATTTCTCTTTTTAGATTGCTGAATAAATTCATTATCACTATTTGTATAGTTTATTTCATGTTATCAAATTAAGATCATTATTTGAAGTAATTATTAATAACAATATATTGCAAATTAAAAATTGTAATTGAATTAAAAAAGAAAAAAATACATTCTAATTAAAATTGGAAAAAACTTTGTTAAAGTCTTTGAAAGCTATTATTAAAGTTTAATTTAACACGTTTGCACTGCTTTTCCAAATTCAATTTTTGATCAATTTAAATAGATCGGTTTTTGAGTGAAAAAGCATTTGTAAAATAAATTGAATATTTCCTTGCCGCAGAAGAAAATGTAAGTAAAACGAAATAAATATTTTCTGATAAGTTTCACCGATTAGAATTGTAAATCAATTTCGACAGCATTTAAAGAAAAGTTATTAAAAGAAAATATGTTTGTAATATAAAAGCCAAAAAACTCGAATAAACTTCTTTTGAGGTTTTAACTTTAATCTGTTTTCCTGTAAGTAAAAAAAAAAGAAAAATAATTACTTTTAGAACAATTTTTGCAAAGTTGCGATGTACTCGATAATTGTTCCGAAATCGAAAGGTAGTAAGTAGATTTGATTCCTGCAATCTGCTATTGTCAGTTGACCATTTAAAAGCTGAATTGGAATTCTGCTTATGAATAGAGTTTCAACACAATGCAATAATGTAGTACTATCAAAAAAATTAAAATTTTAGTAACTAACTGGATATACAGTACCATAGTACTCGTAGTTGCTCACTCGATTCATTTAGTTTACCGTTACAATATAACAAGGGTTAAGTTGGAACAATTTACTTATTGAATAGGAAGGTCAAGTTAAAATTCCCAAACACGGTGGGTAAAAGAAAACTTGAAGAAGGCCAGAGGTTAGCAGAAAGAATATCTTTACCACGCCGTCATGAAATTGTTGAAACATTGTTTGAGTAATTCCTATTATTATTTCATATCATTTAAAGGATAAAAGATAGACAGGCGGTTTATTTCCTCGGAGCTAATTTTAAATAGATGTTCATGGTCTGCCGATGGACTCAAAAGGTAGTTAACATAAATCATCAATAGATGACACTTGATCTTCCGCATTTGGGAATTTGAACTTGGCCTTTTAATTCAAGGAGTAAATTATTCCAGCTTAATTGAAAAAAAAACCTTGCAATATTATGACGATAAACGAAACAAACCGAGTGAGAAATTACTGTGGTGCTGAAAATCACCAGTATACTATCAGAGTCCTTCACAAATCCAGATATCATAAACAACTAGTTTTTGAATTTGAAAGGTCTCTAGATCAGAGGTTACCAACGGTGACAGCTGCGGGTCCAAGAGGAACTGAGAGCGTTAGGGTGGTCAAGGTATTCTGTGGCTTATTGAAAAACTTAATAATAAATAAAGGAGACTGTTACGGGCCAAATACCAATAGCGGGGGTTTCTCAAGTTTAGTAGCGATAGAAAGTTTCTCGGGATCATAGCACGCATTTTACGTGCGAGCGTTTTATAAAAACAACTGTTCTTACACTATTGCTCGACCTCTGTTTCAATTTAAAGACCATAAGAAATATGCCAAGTGCGAATTTGATCAAGCATTGGGTGCGCAAGATTGAAGAGACTGGAAATACAATGCCGAATAAATCATCTGAACGCAAAATGACATCAAGAACGAATAGAATATTGACCGCGTTCGCCTGTCTGTTAGAGACGATTCACAACAGTCTACGGCTCCGGACAGGTTCTCTAAATTTACACAGATCCACGGTCAATCGCATTATTCGTAAAGATTCACATTTTTACCCCTACAAAATTGTTATTAGCCTCCTGACAATCCGCTGAAACTACATCAGAAACCCCTACATTCGCTTAAAATTGTCGTTTGGGCTGCCATATCAAGCCAAGGAATCACCGGTCCCTGTTTTTTTGAGGATAAACTTGGTTGCGCCCAGACTGTTAATTCCGATCGTTATTGTCTTATGATTCGGACTTTTTTGGCTCCAGAAATGCGAATACAAATTAACTATAACCGAAATACAATTCTCCAACGAGATGGAGCAACTTCCAACATAACGAATGATTCTTTGGCAGCCTTGAAAGAGTGATAAGTCGAGGGAACATCAATCGGCCACCGCAAAGTGCAGATTTAACATCTGCTGATTGTTCTACAGGGCTACTTAAAAAGTAAGGTTTTCAACCCATTACCACCGAACTTAAATGTTCTAAAGCAAAGAAATACAGACGAAATTCACACGATTCCAAAAGCGATGCTCCAGCGAGTAATTGAAAATTTCAGTTCGAGGCTAAAATATTGTGAAGAAGAGGATAGAACGAAGAAAAATTCAATAACTACTTATAATTTAACAGCAATTTTTCATGTTATTAGTGTGACACAAGTTTTTAAAAAACTATTTTTTGAATAGCCCGATAAGTTTGTATAAATTATAGTGAAATTATGAGAGAGATACACTACACTGTTAAAAATAACCTTAAATTTATTGCAAACTTAATGTCCATTCTACATTAAATTTAAAGATTTGGTACCAAAAATCGTGAATAATTTACATTTACTTTGAATTTATAACCATTCATTGAAATATCAGTTCGTTGTACATCAACATTTCAACTTCTGTACATAAAATTAATTCACATATACCCTAATACTAAAGGAATTTACATTATTATTCAATATACATTGCATATAAATTGCTTAAAGGACTCAATTTTCTTATGATAAGGTGTACAAGTCTGTCCCGTACTGACCGGAATCAATCAGTTCAAAACCGGTCTAGATGGCGGACACCACCAATGAGAAAAAGGTCCACCTTTTCCTGAAGTTTAAGAATTTTTTGAACTCATATTAATGTTTGTGTATTAAATATATGATAACATATCTCAAATCTAATCAACACTGATTGAATATTTAATGTACATAGTGACCTTAAAAAGTAATAGAAAAAATTAATTTAGATTAATGTAAATTATTAAATTTAATGTATTACATCAAATGCATTTAATAAACGTTTGTGAAATTTGCTTCCAGCATATTTACATTAAATTTAATGCATTTCCTTTTAACAGTGTAGAAATTGAATACTATTCCTAAATAATTTAATTATTTGAATAATTATATATTTTAGTATTAATATAGCTTGTTCAAAAAAATTTTTTTTTATTTTTTTTCATAATTATATATATCATTATTTTAAGCATAGTGCCAATAAAAATTTCATATATCTCTACTGGCACTAATAAAAAGCCCCCACACTAAAAGGGTCTAATGAAGTATAATAATAAATAGTAATTAAGTTTAATGGACTTATCGATTTTAATGAAAAAAGAAAAGCATTAAATTTTAATCATAAATTTTATATACATGAAATATTAATAGAACCAAACGATTCAATCCTATTATTCAATAATTTTGATAGAAAATAGATTAAAGTTAAGAGACCTAATAGATAGTTATTTATAACGCAAATAAGTTTTCGCATTTAATCTAAAACTCAGTTCAAACGAAGTTTGTAATATATGTGGAATTGGGGAAAGTTTTACAAATGACGAGTATAGGGTAATTTACAGCTTCATATTTTTTTGAAATAAACAGGGTAATTAAAAAAAGAAATGTGTGGAAAAAATATTTAAATTAATATAAATCCTGAGACGGTAGAGATGAATAGATAGATAGATATTTCTGTCACAATTATTACAATTTTGCACACGTCAAAATAAACATACAAAAATATATATTCATACAAAATACAATATTAATCACACTGACAAATATATGAGTTAAAAGATGCAACAAACTGATGGTTTTCAAGAAACATAAAAATATCAATTCTCAATCACATCAACAGATTTCAATAACACACTAAGTCTGCTTTAATAACATCATTGAACGAATAAAAACTATTCTGTATCAGTATATTTTTAACTGCTGCTGCTTTTAAACAGACCAAATGACAGGCTCTATAGATACAAAGGAAGCTTGTTGTAAAATCGAGGACCATTATAATTAACAGAATATCGACTCCTTGTCTGACGTACAAAGTCAGGTGCCATGAGTCTTCCTATCTTTCATTGATCCACAATGGACATTTAAATATATATACTAATGGCAATGTTAAAATGTTTAGATTTTTTTAATGGATTTTGACGTCTGCGCGAAAGTGCATAATAATTCTAATGGCCTTCCTTTATCGACTGAAGAGTTTGCCACAATGTGGTGAATGACTCCAGATAAGAATTTCATATAATAGATGAGAGTGGAGGTGGCAGAAGTAAGGACCCGTACATATTTCATGATTTGCAACTTGCAATAAATTTCTTATGAAAAACAAATTTTTTTAAATTTCATTAGACACAATCTGAACGTGTTCATTCCATAACAATTTTTGATCCATATGCAATTCCAAGAATTTAACAGTCTACCGATCTGTTTTTAGTAAATTTCACATTTTTAGTTTTTTTAATATTGAGACCTAACTGGTTGACATCAAACCACAGCGAGGCCCCCGACCGCACCTCACGCATCTCAAGCTAAAGATTCGTTAAATCAGGGTTCCTATTAGCCATAGTTGTATCGTTGGCATATAATACAATCCCTAAAGAAGAAGGGACACTATTCAGTAGATAGTTTATATATATTTTTAACAGGACAGGTTCCAATACCGAGCCCTGCGGCACTCCAACGCCCACAACACCGATCTCTGAAAGATTATCATTACAATAAACATATTAAACTCTATTTTTTAAATAAGATTTAATTAGAGAGAGACTTGAAGAACCAAAACAATAGGGTTTCAATTTTTTTAGACAGGGATGTGTACTTTCGCCATTGATATTCAACATATATTCAGAATACATATTTCGAGAAGCCCTAGAAAATACCTCCGACGGGGTGATTATCAATGGCGAATGTATTAATAACATAAGATACACAGACGATGCGGTAATTATCTCAAATGATTTAAGAGGTTTCCAAAGATTGATGGACAGAGTGGTAGAAGTAAGTAAAAGATACGGACTGCAGATGAATACAAAAAAGACCAAAGTCATGATTATTTCTAAAAATAAACGCATCCACGGCCAACTACTGATACATAACAGATCCATCCAAAGAGTTAACAAATATATCTACTTGGGAACAAATATCAATGAAGAATGGGACCACTCGGTTGAGATAAGATGCCGTATTGAAAAGGCCCGCACTACATTCCTTAAAATGGCAAAAATATTCAAAAGTAGAGACCTATCCTTAAACACCAAAATGCGAACATTGAGATGCTACGTATTTTCGACCCTCCTGTACGGCGTTGAATCATGGACGCTATCTGAAGCATCATGCAAAAAATTAGAAGCTTTTGAATTTTGGCTATACCGTCGCATTCTGATGATTTCATGGGTAGATCATATTACCAACGAAGCGGTGCTTCATAGAATGAAGAAAGAAAAAGAAATCTTGTATCAAGTAAAGATGCGTAAACTTGAGTACCTGGGCCACATCATGATAAATCCTGAAAGGTACCGGCTTTTGCAGCTTATACTACAAGGCAAAATACAAGGCAAAAGGAGTGTAGGAAGACGAAGAATCTCATGGCTGAAGAATCTCCGAGTATGGTTTAATACATCAACTGTGGGCTTATTTCGTGCAGCAGTGGATAAAGTCCGTATAGCCATTATGCTCACCAACATCCGGTAACGGATAGGCATTAGCAGAAGAAGAAAAATGTTATGCGAGATGCAATCGAAAGTCTTGCTGAGATCACAAAACACAACCCCAGAAACCACCACTCTCAAATTCAGACACAATAGTGTGCACCAAATCAAGAACAGCCAATTCAGTGCCTCTTCCCTCTAGAAAACCAAACTGAGAAGGGTCAAAAATATTCAAGGTTTCCATATATAAAAGATTCATATTTTTTTTAGTTCTTGACGAATAGTGTTACTGGTGAAAATTAAAAAATAAAATTGTTTTACCTCCATATACTTCAAGGAATACATGAATGAATGAATGAATAAAAAGTAATGATACTTGATCTACAATACTTGGATTATTTATACCTTATCGTGAATGCAGGAACGTGTGGCCTCTTCGAATCTAAGTAGCCTAGTTAACTGAGTTTGCCTAACCATTTCACGTGAATATAATATCTCCGAAATGTCTTTGCCTCATTCCGTTAAAGACATCATCAATAGTTTCATCTACCTCTGAATACTATTTGCACACCAGGTCAGTCAAGTTGCCAGTCTTATGAAGATGATCACGTAGGTAACAATGTCATGACAAAAATTCCACCACTATTCGCAATTTCTTCCTCTCCATACAGAAAAGCTGCCAAATCTTAGGAAAATATCCACGTAGGTGACAATGTCCTGTCGGTAATCCCACCACGATTGGCAGTTACTTTCCCTCCAGGGAAAGAAACTTCCTAGTAAATCCCGTATTAACTTCAATTATATGTTTCTTGATACACATTATTCAAGAAACCTCCCTCTAGGACTCAATAAATCTGCCTCACAGCAATTTTTCATTTCCTTCCTAGTAACAGTAACTGTAACATGTATAATTAGTTAGGGTCCATATGATTCAGCAAAGAGCTTTGCAGGAAAAGTGGTAATAATTATTTATTTTATATTTAAACCAGCAGTTGCTCGTCATGTCTTCGCGCGCAATTAAGACCCCTGGAGATTTTAGGAAAGAAATTTTATTGAATCTTATTCTTATCTGCTTTTTCAGGCATACGTTCCATACCTTAGTTAATTATCTCATGCAAGTTATCAATATTGTATTAAAATTAAAGTAATCCATGCAGTGCGAAAAATTTCATGAAAATAATGCATGTTAAATCATCAAAATCTGATAATTCTAGCGGGATTGCTTGACATGCTAGTATAGTTTCATTGTTACGATTATTTTTGTCAATTAATAAGCTTGTCAAATATATACATTTTGATGAATTATTCGAGTTTGATTAATCACATAATAATTAATTTCACATTGTATATTTTCGTTGAGACCTTTAGAAAAATGTCCTTGGACACCGTTAAATGAATAAGCAATTACGCAAAAATAATCCGATTAGCGCCTTTCGAAATTCATTACAGTTGTTAATTAATTTACCTTCACAAATATTCACTTTATTATCCGTGATTATATTTTTTCAGATTATGAAGAAATCGCGCAAATAATGAATTACATTTGAACATTTTTGTGCTCAGCTTGTTGCGTTACCTTTGTAATTTTAATAATCGAACTTTTGGTTATAAGTGAAACTTTATCCTTAACACAATTTATTGTAGTGTAGAATCGTGTGAAGAATATTATTAACCGACTTCTAAATAAGGAGATTCTCACTTCAACCGCTATATATATTTTTTTGTATGTACAGCGATTACTCCGGAACTGTGGCATCTTCGAACATACCCCTGTAGAATCAACATAACGTCAGAACTAAGGTCCGGTTCTTTGAACGCTGAATATCATGATAATATTTTTAATTATATTTGAAGTGTTGATGAACAATAGATATTTCATTTCTTGGTACACACATACCGATTTTATGCTATCAATTCAAAGTATGAATTTATGGTTGCCTAAATTATTATTTACAATATGTAAACAATATCTAGCAATATTTACCAATAAAAATAAGTTTTTAAGTCCTGTTTTTGTTAATATTAATTACAAACATCGCATTTAAAGTAATTTCTAACACTTAAAAACACTGAAAAGAGTCACGACAAGTAATTAAACTGAAAAAAAAAGATAAATAAACATGTTTATGTCTATCAAAAATCAAAAAAGCATCTCTCCCATCGACCATAAACAGACTTCAAACAAATTTATTATTGTTTAAATCTATATGTATGTTCGAAGGGTGGCACCGATTTGAATCAAATTTTTTTCTTTTAAATTATGTTCAGAAAGTTACTGCGGTGGGCACCTATCATTTTGGACAAAATTAGTGCAGTAAATTCCAAGATGGTGCTGATAATATGTCCGGTTTGGAAGGGTTTTTGAGGTCGCAAGTAACGAATCTTTAATTATTTAAAAAAAAATCAATATGGCAGATACAACAGGGCGAACAAAAACATATTTTTTCCGATTTTCTCCTAAATTGATAAGCGGGTATTTTCAGGGTCGCCCATAACGAACCTGAAATTATTTTTAAGAAATTTAATATGACGGATCCAATATGGAGGATAAAAAAAATAATTTTGTCTGATTTTTTTCTAGAATTGGTATTGGGGAGTTTACGGAGTGGCACATAAAGAATCTGAAATTGTTTTTGAAAAAATCAACATGTCGGATCCAGAATCGTTTCTTCAAAATTTGGCACCTCTAGATTTTCTCCATAGTTGATATAGGGGATGCACGAGGGTGTAAATTATCAATTTAAAATTATTTTTTACAGGTTCAATATGGCGAACTAAAAATTTTATATTATTCGATTTTGGTCAGAGTTGATACTGAACCGCTTTTGAGGATTAAATAGCGAATTTAAACTTATTTTAAGAAAATTTAATGTCATATGCAATATGATGATCTAAACATTTAATATTTTCTGGTTTTTCCCAAAATTTGTACTAGGGGGGTCTTCGAGAGTGTAGATTTAGATTGGATTAAGACGTAAAAATATTTTACATTTTTAATTCAGTATGGCCAATCCAATATGGGTTGAAAATTTTACTTTAACCACATTTTTTCAAATTCGGTATTAGGGGGTTTTCGGGGTCGTAGGTTACAAATCTGGCACTAATTTTTTACGACGTAATATGGCAGGTACAACATGGAGACGGAAAATTGTACATTTTTCAAATTTTGTCCAAAATTGGGGGTTCTTGGGACGTATGCAAATTCAATATGCAGGACAAAATATAACGAACTAAATAAATTACGTCTCAAGTTTTTTTAAATTTCGGTATTGGGAAGTTTTGAGAGCCTATATTACTGATCTAAAATTGATTTAAAATTCAAGATGGCGGATTTACTATGGCGGACTATTATAAAAAATTGACTTTCATTATGATGTAATATTTTTTTTATTTAACATAAGCTGCGATTGCTTCGATAAAAGTTAGTTTTTTTTTTAAATAGCTTCAGAATTTCAATTAAAATCCTTTAGTTTGTACAATGTTCAGTCCACTATTTTTAAGAATAGCTTTTATAAAATTATCTTGGAAAAAAATTTAGAAGTTTTTAAAGTTTTCCCTTGGATGCTTATTTTTTCACAATTTTTGACAAAAATATTACAAATTTTTAATTTTGTTTTAATCGAGAGTAAATAGACAAGACATAGAAGCAGTATATACTAGTGATTGATCAATTCCAATACAAATATATAGGCTGAAAACTTAATTATATATATATATATATATATATATATATATATATATATATACCGATATTTAAGTTTTCAGCCGATATATTTGAAATTGATCAATCACTAGTATCTACTGCTTATATATCTTTTAAAAGGGCATACTTTATATATATATATATATATATATATATATATATATATATATATATATATATATATATTAATTGAACAGAATTTAAATTTAGCAAGAAAACGTTCATAAGTATTTATAATTAATAAATAAGAATACTGTTTATAAAACACACAAAAAGTTTCTTAAGTTAAACAAACCATAACAAAAAGAATTAAAGAAATTAATATTAATCTGAGTTTTTAAGTTTCGCCAGACTATCGTGCAAAAATGTAACTTTCCACTGTATCTGGGTTAAGACTTTTTGCTGAAATTACAGTCCCGGTCTCTGAAAATATCTGTTCCCTCGATACATTGGCAGCTGGCGCAGATAAATATATACCGGCTTGAGGATCTAATAAGGACAGGATCTCCGGTTCTTCGTTTTTATTACTTTTTAAACATTGAAATAAATTATATCAGATCTGAAATGCAACACTAAAAACTGGACATTTTTTTTATTTTTTCCAATAGGCTGAGCTGATTTAAAATGCTCCCGACTATTTCTCATGCATAAATTAAATGATAAATTATTAAATTAAACGATAAAGTTTGGTCAGATTGAAGCATTGACAATATTATTTTGTAACTGATGACGATACGTATCATTGTTAGCTCGTTGCTATTTATTTTCTTTATTTTTGGCCTTTTGACCCTTACACACACTACAAATTTTTTGAACCAGTCCAATCCTGAATAAGGTGTGAAGAGGCCTTCGCCTAGCCTCATAAGCACTAAAACATAAATTGGATCATCCCAGAAAGGGGTGCTCGAAGAGCCAGTTTCTTGGTGTAACTTCTTTGGCTAAAATATGTCCAGAAGTAAACCAGCCAAAATAGATAATTAACTTCATAAAAGTTCCCCTAGAGCTTAAAATTAGTATACATTATAATTAATAAAATATCAAAAATCACTACCGATTCTAAGTCTACTAAAAATTTAATTCAACGTCGAAGATGAAAAATATCGAGTTTTCGCAATTTTCTTATAAACTGTAAGTGTAATCATAAAAATAGGTCACACAAAAGTTGTAGATCATATAATTCTCTACAAAAATTGTTCTTATACCTTTTTCCTACAAATCACTATTCCTGAGATATAGCGGTTTCAAGTATTGAAAATACAAATATCCACCTGCCTATATTTATTCTCCTTTCAAGCACCTAAAAGAGAGAATATATACAAATAGTTTATTCCCTGCAATTAAAACGTTTTTTTTTCCATAAGAGCATGGTCGAAACGCATATGGAGAGAGAACCGAAGTTGTATTTGCAGGAAACAAACTGTTTGTATAGATTGACCGTTTGAAAGGAAAATAACTATAGACAAATGTTTAAACACGACAATAAAAAAATTTACTTATCACTTACTGAAATTTTAATTTTTAACTAATATGCACCCTTATGTCATCCGACGTTCTATAAAGTAAAAATATGAAGGTAAAGATTTGTGTGTACAAATTATATGATTCTGAAGAATATACACTCAATCCTTAATTCCGTTCGCCCGTATAACCTTGAGCAACATCCATTGTTTGAGTGGCGACGGTTGTATACCTGCCCTTTTTTTAAGTACGTAAATGAAATAACTAATTTTGAATTGAACAGTTCGGTGCATTAAATAGACTTGTTTATCGATAACATTTTTAATTGCAATTTGGGCCGTTAAATAATTTTTATAAAATGTCGCAATTTTACTTTATTTATAGTAAATCTTTGACTGAAAGAGAAATTGTTATTATTGATCATGGAATGAAGACTTTGATTGATACCAATATTAAAAGAAATGTAGAGTTTCTTGAATATCTGGAAGACAAATAATCGGTCGCAATTCATGTGAAATATCGTAAAATAAGCACCTGGAAGAGCAGTAATGCTGCAACAATACGAGATGGATCAAGTCAGTACCTCTAAGATTATTCTAGCTCATGCTACAGCGCGAGTAAGTGAGTTGGTTTTATTGTTTTTAAAAAATATTGCTTATTTTGCAGCGGTGAAGCAAGTGAAAAGGCTGAAAATTTAAAAAAAAAACGCACAATGTTCGGCGTAAAATGTATCCGATAGCTTAACACTGAGAATCCTGAATTCCGAAAACAGACCATTCAAAAAGCAAAAGAAAACCTAATAAATAATATCATCAATTCATCAAACACTAAAATAAAATATCAAAACGAAAAATACAACTCACTTCCATATATCCCGACACTCTCCGAAAAACTCCAAAATGCGTTCAGGAAACATAACGTAACTGTCATAAGGAGCACAACCTCCTAAAAAATTGCTATATTAAACTGAAATCTAAATTACCAAAAAATAAAAAAAATATATGTCGTTTACGGCATTCTATGCAAACACTGCAAAGGCGAATACCAATATCAAACAAGCCAACATTTAAAAAAAAAACGTATAAACGGGCACAAATACGACAATAAAAATAAAACAGCATTAACAACACATAGCATGGAAAACTACCATTTCTTTGATTTTGAAACAGTGAAAATCTTAAAAACTGAAAACCACTTACAAAACCGAGAAATTCTAGACATAATAACTATACAAAAAAAAAATAAACATGCAGTAAATGCTAAGGCAGATACTAAGCAACTTACCAGAATATATAATAATATTATAAAATAACAACACGCATAGAAAAAAATATGATTCTAACACCAACAAAGGATTACACTTTTGGACTAGACCCATTAAACACTCAATAGTCAAAACAATCTTTATTACTTTACAAAAAAATCTCATCTGGTCCTTTCAGTACTACTCTAACTTCAAGATGACATATGTGATCATCTTAATTCTGTTTTTTTACGAAATCCACATTTTCAATATAATATAATATTAAATTGATTTAGACACAGTGAGTGCAGTGTTTGTTCGTGAATTATTGTTCAAGGTTAATACACAATATATAAATAATTTGATAGTTATATCAACAAAATACTCTATTGTTTTTAGCTACACACTGCATATTCTGACGAAAATAAAATAAATTACCAAAACGTCATTCTTTTAAAAAATGTAAAATATAGAAAATATAATATCACTATTACATTTTGAGCCCATTTTTAACGGACCATAGTCACAAGAAAACAAAACAAATAAAAAATATTTATTGATGGTCCAGGAAATAAGTAATAACTTTTACATACACATACGTACACACACGTACACACAAATATATATATATATATATATATATATATATATATATATATATATATATATATATATATATGTTTATGCGGCTTTCACAGATTCCTCCGTGTGAGATGCAATAGCAATGGATATATCCACATTATGCCGTTGTAGTGCGGAAATCACATTCACCAAAGGTACAATTATATGCAGCTCCGTGTATGAATGAAGTAAAATGCGAACGGTAAATGCAAACTTCTAGGGAACACAATTTGTCCTATTCCACCACCATCCACATGATGGCCTACCTGTCTCTACTAGACTCATCAGGGTACCGACATGCACCTGGCTGTGCAAAGGACTGTTCGCATTTTACTTCATTCATACACGGAGCTGCATATAGTTGTACGTTTGCTGGATGTGATTTCAGCACTACAACGGCATAATGTAGATGTATCCACTGCTATAGCATCTCACACGGAGGAATCTGTGAAAGCCGCATAAACATATATACGCCATCCGGCGGGTGGTCGGCGAAGCCGCGTTCAGTATTTGCATGCTTCCTTCCGATCTGTCCTCTGCACAGCCAGGTGTATGTCGGTACCCTGATGAGTCTAGTAAAGACGAAACATGTACTTCTACCGTATCACTGTGGCGGGGAGGGTAAGTTTTGACTTTCTTCTCGGTATGGTGGTACAGGTAAGCCATCATCTCGATGGTGGTGGAATAGGATAAATTGTGTTCCTTAGCAATTAGTTCAAACTGTGCAACCTCTAACACAGAAAGGATATAGTTGGAACGAAGTTTGCACTTACTGTTCGCATTTATGTAGGTATGTATCGGCTAAAAAACGACGGAGTTTAAAACATTTAGAAATTAATAGGCTACAGCTAATTTAAAAAAAAAACTTTTTCGACAATTCACTAAAATCCTAACCATCCTGAACTCTTTCAAAGACAGCTTTCCTACCCTGTCTGGTTTCATAATCCAAATGTATTTATCAGGAAAAATGTTTTTGATGTAATTTGGGGTAAGTGGTTTTCAAAGGAAGTTTAATAAAAGCAAATCAAAAAGTCCCTAATATGTTTTTATAAAATTGGACCCTATTTTTCCCTAATAATTCCGCACTCCTCAGAATGAGATTTTTTCTTTCATCATCGTCCGTATAGCGATTTTTGGCAAAACATGAAAGTCTATGAATTTTTAACAACTACGAAAAATTTTAGTTTTCCCTTATATCCATATCTTTCTTCTGTATTGGGTATATCACTCAGAATTTTAAATTGGTTAAATTAAAAGCAAGAATTTGCCTGCAATTTAAATGTCAAGTATATTACCTTCCAGAAGAAATAAAAAATATTCATTGAAACTAGTATTTTATGTAAATTACCGGAGATCATTTTAATTTCTTAGTTTTATGGTTCCTTCGCTTTACTCTTGAGAGAAACAAGTCATTTTAAAACACGAATTAGCATGTCTTATTCTTTATATTCATTTTCTATGCAAATTTTTTAATTCGTTTTTCTCTTGTTGTTTTTGTTAATGTCGCAATTCCCCTGTTATGTTACGAGGTTAATTGTTTAGCTACATGAGATTTCTACTATCTTGGAAGGCAGTGAAAAATTACATTACATAATTCGCTTTAATTCACTCTTGATATCGTTCATCATGATCGCTAGGTTAAGAACAAAATTCACATAAAACAATCGAATCGTGATTTTCTGCAGGTATCTTTTCTTGCACCGAATATTTTACTAATAGAGAAAAAGTGAACTATTTCGGTAAATTCAAAAATTTCGTAGACAATTGATTCTGTCGGGTTGTCAAGAAAGTAATTTCAGTTTTATGGTGTAAAATAAAATTAATTTTTTATACAAAGAATAAACTCTAATTACTTATATATTTGTCATTTTGTTCAATGACCTTTTGATATTTTTCTTGTAGCTTCATGATTTCGCGCTCATAGAAAGTTTGATCCTTGAAAGCAAAAAACTGAACCAAATGTGATTTAAGGACATCAAGAAGTGTTGAATACTTCGAAAAAAATGGTAATCTGATGGTTCCAAGTTAGGCTTTGCATTATCATGATGGAACACAATTCCTTTGGGATTTACCAATTTTGGCCGTAATTTTTCGATTGCTATATCCAGATTCATTAGTTGCTGGCAGTAAACATTTGTTAGAAACAGGTCATAATATACAACATCTTTGTAGTTCCACAAATTGACAGCATAATTTTTTTTGATGCAATTCAGCTTTAGATGTGATTTATGCTGGTTTATCAAGTTTGGACCAAGATCGCTTTCGAATGATCGTACTGTAAATGTCATTTTTCATCGACAGTGACGATTCTTTTCGAAAAAAGGTGGTTTTCACTGCGCGTGAGATGCATATAACAAATACCGATACGTTGTGTTCATTTGAAAATCAAATATCGAGCTTCTTAGCGAGTTCAAGACATTTTAAAGGATTTTCAATTATTGTGTGCGATACATTTAACCTCTTTGCAATATCTCGAACAATTGTATGACGATTCTCTTCAATTATGACTTTGACTAGCCATCATCAGTTTCAGTAAGTCGATCATAATGTTGGTCATCTTCGAGTGAAAAATCATGTAATTGCTGCACTGGTATTTAAAGGCAGAACTTGACAATTAAGTGAGAAGGAAGAAGTGATAGATGGGATCAAAAACAAGTACAACGAAGACCATATTAACGAAAATGGCGAAATCTTGATTATTTTCTGCACAAGCAACAACATGAGAATAAATAATACATTCTTCCCCCATAAGCCTCAACACAAAATAACCTGGCAAAATACCAGAGGACAAAATTCAATAATAGATTATGTGATATCAAATAAAGTTTTACATCCAACACAAGTATTAGACGTCTAGCTAACCCCTCTGCTGAAAAGTAGGGGTGGGTTATTCAGGACGCCACTGCATCTGTAGCTAGGTCGAATGCAGAAACCTTCTGTAGTATCATTAGGAACTGGCTTTCACCCCTATAGATAAGCAAATAAACAAAATATAAATGTATGTGAATATGTGGGTCAAATAGAACTCTAATATAAATAGTAATAATAAATTATTTAATTGAAATATAAAGATTTCGCTGTACAAAAGAAAATCAAATAAGAATTAACAAACGCACACTCTAACCTACTGGCGTTAAAACATAAAATAAATTCTATGATCATAGAATAATATACCGGAGTATTGCACAACATCTGACGAAAATAAAGAATAAAATAAACTTGTTACAAAATTAATAGGTCGTTTTTAAAACATAAAAAATATGAATAAAGTTTGCTTGTCCAGTGGTATGACTGCCGCTGAATGATCTTTCTCCTTAACGGCATAGGCACCGGTATAACATCAACAGGTACATGCAGAATATAAACCAAAAAAAAATATCAAGTAGCGAGGGCCCGTAGGTAGAACTCCATAAGTACAACTCATAAGCACAACAATCAGTTATAAAATAACCACTAGTAGGGATTGCAGTAACAAAATAACCAGTAGGTAGGATTCCAGTAATAAGGTAAAGGGTAGGGAGGATTTCAATAATAAGATAATCAGTAGGGAGAACCCCGTTTTTATTGGGGTCTAACAGAATTCCTTCGTTGACACGTGCAAACTGATCAAGATCTCTATTTTCAGGTTTATCCAGGTAAAAATAACACCGTAAACTCCAAACAGGCAAAAGATAAAGTAACTCAAAAACTTAACACAATAACCTGGATAATTTAAACGATTATTCAGCTCCAAATTCCAAAGGATGATAAATATAAATTGAGATGGAAGTTTATAGTTGTTTCAGCCAAATTAGTCCAAAAAATTAAAGTCAAGGCAAAATGTCCTCCATTTATAATTAAGATCCTGGCTTGCGTCTTGAAGAAATGACAGCTCAAAATGACCCTGGGTAACAACAGTTGACTGAAATAAATTTGTTAAATAATCCAATTCATTATTCATTAGCATTTTCCGCTCAAAAATTAAGTAAATATCGCGATAGTTATTTTTAAATTATAGAAATACATTTCAAGCTACAGAAATTTAGGCAACCCAAAAATAATCCCTCAAATAATAGTAGGCAGGAAAACCGAGACCTGACAAAAAATTAACAGTTAATTCAACATCGATAAGAAACTAACCAAGCATAGTGTAGTAAAATATCTGTTATATTGGTTAAAGTGATAATAAAATTAACTTAAAACTATACTTAGAATTTATGAGAAATACTGAAGGAAAATAGTATTGTGTTGTCGATAACATTAATATTTGCAAAAAAAAAGGTAAAATTAATCGAATTAGTCATAGTAAATTTAAACGGAAATTTGATCCCTGGCACAATCAACACCATAAACTTCACATATCTCTTTGTGAGCTTCATAAGTTTTGTCTCTTTTACGGAACTAAAGAAGTAAAATATGCCGAAAATGTTCGTTTCTACACATCATGTTAAAGTGAATCCTAAATTAACACCTACAAACAAAATTACGCCCAAGTTGCTTCTAATCTAAATGTAACTGATATTAAATATCAAAAGAAAAAATCATAACACTGACAGAAGCCTTCTAAACAATTACAACACTCTCTATGTGTGACAACCAAAAATATTTTCTTTCCGACCCAACATAAAATAAAAGAAACAACATATTAATTTTTTTAAATAATTAATGTCAAGATTATCTTATTCCTCTTACTATTTGTTAAATAATAAAAACGATTACTCCTGTATTCTTTACATGCTAAGACAGCGATAATTCCTTTAAAACATCTATTTCTATTTTTCGGTTCAATTTCAAAAATATTTTTTCATATTCGAAATAAATAATAATTTAAATTCCATTACATATATGTAAATATCATACAATTTTCTTTTTTCTTTTTAGTTTAAGAAAAAATGTATTTAAAATAAAAGAGGATTTTGAAAATTAACAATATCAGCGTGTCATCTGTTCATAACACATGTGGCAGTGTTTTATTATTCCATCATATCTTTGAATGTTAATGCCTCTTTCTCCTAAGGGAAATTGTTTGTGGCTGTTTTATCTTTGTCTCGTGTTTCTTGCAAATTGGGTATTTCGTTATTTCATTTCCTATTTCGCACGAGAAATCCAAACAAAAACTAACTAAATATACACTATGAAGAAATAGGAAAGTTAAATAGAGACCTACTCCCGCTCCATATATTCTAGTCATAATTTCATTATCAAACAAAGTGGCTATATTGAATATCGCTCCGGTGTATATGAGGTACAAATTATCCAAGGGTGTGTAAAAACTCTTATGCGCGATTAAATTATAGGGACGGCAATTTTTTGAAATTAAAGAAATAAATTTAAAATTTTACGTGCCCTCAATCCTGACACAAAGCGAATAAAACATCAGATCTAGATGAATCGCATACTATGTAGTAGAAAACCTATTTCTTAGCTTGGTGTGCATATTTTGTTATTATTTGTATTTCGATATTTTTCCAGTGTTGAATGGTCTCTATCAAAAATTTTTGCAATGCTTGCAAAGATGCAAATGCAGAGTTACAAAAAACTATCATACAAACTAATGTGAATGGAAAGTGAAATAAGGGAAAGTAGAGTACCATAGGGAAAGCAATGCCATATATAATAAATATTGTTCGATTAATATAGAGAAAAAATCTGCGTTATCGTGTCTATATAAATATTATATATAAGTTATATTATTGAACGGGAATTTCCTCCACTATCCATTTCTCCCATAAAAAAAACAGGGTTAACAGTTCAAAATAACAAAGTTGATCTTAAAAAACATCTCAACAGTCAGTTTCAAGGTTTTAAATTTTAAGCTCTTTTAACATAAAGAAACTTATGTTTCTTATCTTTAAACAGTTTGGTTTCTAGACGTTTTTGAGATTTATTGTCTTGAATTTCAAATAGCGTTAAGGGTGAAAAAAAAATTTTCTACAATATTCATTTCTGCAATAAAAAATAGAGGTTTCTATTCAAAAAAATAAAGTTTTCCTTGAAATGACCTTAAAATACAAGTCCAACGTCAGTCAAATCCCTTAAAATAAAAAAAACGTCTCTTGTTTTTTTCGGAAAACGCTTAGTTTTCGACATTTTGAAAAACTTGAAATGGGACACGCTATATATATATATATATATATATATATATATATATATATATATATATATATATATTGTTGTCAAACATAACATCTCACCACCGCTTTCCGGCAAAACTGGACTTAAATAGAGGTCCAAGTTTGTGGAAAGTACAAGGATGTCTGGGAAAGATACCGGTGGATCCCACTCATGAGTCCACCACAGGTATCGGGACGAAACATCCATACATTTCCTACGGTGGTCGAAAATAGATCGCTACCTACATGTCCCTACCACCAGGGGCATTGCTAATTGCGACAATATATATATATATATATATATATATATATATATATATATATATATATATATTTCACTGTTTGTCCTTCCTTAACTATCCTAAGAAAAATGCAACCTTTTGAACGGAAAAAAGTTAGGTAATTTAAGAACCAACAAGAAGCCGGTCAGAAATTTTTAATATAATTTTTAGTATTTGAGATATCTAAAAAAACATAATTTTTCTATTTTGATTTTCTTTTTATAGTTAATAGGTTAATATTAAAATTAAAGTCATATTGATAATTTGAATGAGCTTGAAGATGACATTATTTATGTTTTTATTTAAGGTGAAGAAAAATGTTTGGAAAAAAATTGCTTGTCTACTAATAAATGAATGAATGAATGAATGAATGAAAAAGGAGTGGTGATACTAGATCATCGTGCCTAAGCTTCCATTGAGTCATTTAAATCCCACCATAGCTGCAGGTCGTTCGAGACTGATCGCCTCTGCGAATCCAAGTAGCCTCGATAGTTGAACTTGTCAAACTGCTTCCAATAACAAGATTGTATCTCGGAAATATTTCTGTCTCAGTCCGTTGAGCGTTGGACACTCTCTGAGGACATGATCAACAATTTCATCCTTCTACAAATACCATCTGCACGTCGGGTCGTCTTCGACACCGATTTCATGAAGATGACCCCTGAGGTAACAATGTCCTATCAACAATCCCACCACAATTCGCAGCTCTTTCCTTCCCAAAAAGAGAAGCTCCTTAGTACGCCGTGCTCTAAGCCCCGTAGCACACCTCATTCCAGGAGCTCCCCTCCACGATTCCATAAATTTGCTTTCCAGCAACGATTTTAATTCCTTCTTGCCAATAGTAATTGGAACAGGTAGTATTGGTTGGGGTCCATACGGTTCAGTTGCCGAACCCAACTTTGCCAGACGGCCTGCTTCCTCATTTGCGCGTATGCCTGAGTAACCCGGGACTCATACGAGTCTGAATGTGCAACTGTTCCTTGTCATACCATTCAGTACATCCTTGCACTCAGACACCAGTCGCGAAGTTACGATACTGGACTTCAGTGCCAATATCGCAGCCTCACTGTCTGAGCATATATTTATAACCCTATTCCTGTCTATATCCCTCTCACAGAGATGGGCACACTGCAGAATAACATAAATTTTCGCTGTCTACCAAATACCCTGTAAAGATTGTCCATCGAATTATATGGGCCAAACTAGCCAGCATCTGCAAAATCATCTAAATAGCCATAGATACTACAAAAAAAATATTACAGCTCTAGAAAAACATGAAATGAAACACAAGCACACCTTTGATTATGAAAATACAAAATTCTTAAAAACTGAAACCCCCAAAGGAAAACGAGAATGATTGCAATAAAAAAATCTTAATACTGTAAACGATTAAACAAAAGTTTATAATCTAAATCAAATTTACTTTAACATATTAAAATAAACCAATATAATGAAAATTCTAAAATATACAAAACATTAAATAAGAATAATTCTCCGTTACCAATTCTTCTAAATTGGATCACGCTCATTTTTTTCAGAAACATGCTCTGTATTACTTTAATTAAAAGACCCAAACCTTTCATATCACTTAAACCACTCAAAATATACACCATCTGGTTTCCACATTTTAGTCAAGTAAATGCAGTTATAGAATTAAAAATGTAGTGTCCGCTCTCCTAATGGGAGTTTAATAATTTAATACATAAATATATTAGAGTGCATGGTCAATGTGTTGCAACTAATCTGTACTTAAAACAAAAATCCTTGTTCTAAATGGTAAGTTTTTAACCTCTAGTTCCATACATAACATTAAAAATACATATACAAAGAATTGAAACGTCCTGAAGTAGTATGTCATATATAAAAGTGCGCCTACTCTACTAACATAACAATCAAGCGATAAAGCCTTTTAATATGTAAGAGGAATAATTGTATCCCAAAAATAAATACACTTTTCCATTTTAGCTTGTTCAGTACTAGAAGAAAATGATATTTTCATTCTTCCATTTTTAGGATTTAAAACTTGCCTGACTAATTGTTAATCTTGTCAGTTTAAACACATTGCTGTCAATTCAAAACAGTTTTAAGGCTAGACTACGTTAGTGAATTCAGAGGTTAAAGTTTAGAAGAAACCTCTTTTTCAAAAATAAGTTCGCTCTTTATTACGAGTAATAAACTGTTTAAACCAATGTCCTGCTCGATCGCCTAATCTGACCTCATTACTATATTTTCTATGGGGTTATTTAAAACAAAAGGTTTACAATAATAATTTTAATGGCAACATTATCCTACTAAAAGAACAAATTATTGAAGCAATTGCAAATATAAATGCAGATGTAACTGCATCTGTAGGAAGAATTTAGAAAAAAAAATTGAAAAAAAGTGTATTTGTGGAATAATATTGCTTAAATAATAGATTAAAAGTAAAAGGTAAAAAAAAGTAATTTTTGTAATTTTTTTTTTATTAAAACACGTTTTTATTTCGGCATAATTTAGCAAATAAAAGTATTTTATTTAAGGTTATTTCTACATTTTTGAATATTTTAAACACGCTGTATACGTTACCATGACTATTTTTGATATCCGAAGGCAAGCAAACTTTTCATCCGTGGACACACTCTATATATGTGCATAAAAATGGGGAATTGTACACTGCGATCTAATAGATCTATTGTATTCCCATACTGCTGCCAAGTCGTAAAGGATACTTTGCCTGCTACAGCAGGTCCTTCAGTCCTATTTCCCTCAGGAACCTTAAGATGATGGATGGCTTCAAAGTGGGTAGCTTCTCTTCTTCTATATGGTGTGCTCCCAAGAATCGCTAGGGTTTTCTAAAGCACTGCACTCTGAAAGGATGTGAATAGAGATTTCATCCTCCTCCTTGGAGAATCTACAATCTTCTCTTTCCGCCAATCCGAGTTTCTTGAGGTGTCCCTACAGGTGAGACAATGTCCCGTCAGGATTCTTCTCAGAGCTCTGAGTTGGTTCTTACTTAGGCTTATACATTCCTTGCATCTCTTCTGATCATAGTTCCCAAAAAGTATAAAATATAATCGTTGACATTTATTAATCTTTTTTTTTTTAAATGTGAAATGATGGGTAGGATGATATTAAATTTTTTAAAACCTCAAATCTGATCGCCTTTGTTCTTTGTTTTACATTTCATCCTTATATAATTATTATGAGCATCGCATCTTTTAATTAAATATATAATATAACGTTTATTATTAAATTGTTTCTGACAAGTTTTATTTTTAACAGATTTATGCCCCAATTTCTTCTGCCGGATTTTAAAAAGTTTATGGAAATACTTAATTTGATATTTTAATGGACTATTAAGAAACGTGTAGCTTAATTGCGTCTTTTATTTATCAAGTGGAAAATAATTAAGGACACTTTAAATTTTTATAATCACTTAAATTTTATTTGAAATATTTCTATAAAAATTAAACGAAAAAAACATCTGTCTCAGCACTTTCAAGTGAATTTGAGGACTTTTGTAAAATGAGTCTGTTTAAAAAATGCTTTTAATATGCTGTTTACAGTTAAAAACCTGTGTAATATCAAGTACGAGCGAAAAAGTCACATTATGGAATTTCTTTTTATTCCTTTGGTTAAAAAAAAATAATCAAGAATATTGTACGTATCTCATCTGCTTTAATCCGCTAATGTCATTTTAAAGTACGAAATCCGAAGGTGCCAGAGACGATTGCAAGGACCAACAGATCATCATCTTTGTCGTATGTAATCAAACCTATATCAGCCCATGAAGTCTACGTAAATGGCTCACGCACATGATGTTTATATTGTCTTTTTAAGGCGTATCATGTTAATTCGAAGAACTAGGATCTTGGGTAAATGATCTTCAGTAACCTCTAATCATAATCATCATAATCGTAATCATAATCATCATTTATTGATATCAAATACAAAATAGTATATAAAAAATTCAAAAGAAACTTTTCAAAAAATTTGTACAATTTCTGTAAATAAGAAACAGTTCAAAATGATGCCAAGTATAAAATTTTAATTTAATTATAAAAAATTATCTAAAATGACAAACACGATACATTAAAATGTTCACTATGGTTTAGAAACTTAACCAAACTCTAGAGAACATGGCGAAGACGACGATTTATAGGATGTTGAGAGATGAGGTCATAAAACGAGGCACAGTTTCTTATCCAGAAATCAACAAATCAGGGGCATGCCCCAAGATGAAAGGAAAAAGAAATTGAGCTTTGTGAAAAACTTCGGCACAAAGTTGAGTCGCAAGAGCGAATGGGACAGAAACACCATTGAAAAACTCAACAAAAAATCCGTCCGTTATATAGTATATAGATGGCTTCAAGAGAACGGAGGGAATTGAAGTAGGAGTGTATGGATCCGGCACCAGACACTACGAAAACTTGGGTAAGTCACCAAGCATTTTCTAGGCAGAAATACATACCGTTAGGATATGTATTCAATTTAACAAGGAGAAAAACTATCACGGCAAAGAGATTATCATCTTGTCGAATAGTCAAGCAGTCATCAGTACGCTAAGCTCTCAAGTTATCAGTTCCAAGATGGTCTGAGAATGCCTAGAGGAACTAAATTATATGAGTAAGAATATTAAAGTCACCCTCATGTGGGTCCGGGACATACCGGGATAGAAGGGAATGAAATAGTAGACAAGCTCATGAGGAAAGGGGCTGAGATACCATCTCTGGGGCCAGAGCCTTTCTATAGAATCAATAAAAGCATAACGCCACCTGAAGAGATACCTCAATAAACTCAGACTGGTAGAAAAAGAAGAGTGCAGATTCTGTGAGGAGGAGAACGAAACCTCTATTCATATTTTTTCAGAGTGCAGTGCTCTAGAAAACCCTATGATGCGGTTTTTGGAAACTCCCAACTGTAGGCACATATATACATATAAACTCTAAAAAGCATTCTTACATAAAAACTTTCATTGTTTTTTAAACTTTTAGCACTCACATGTAGAGATACTTTATTATATAACTTGACAGTTAAAAACTCAAGTCGATTTTGACATCTCCTCAGTCTACAATAGGTTATCAAAATGTTATTTCCCCTTCTGATGTTATAATCATGTATGTCACTATGATATATGTAGATGTGTTCAGCGTTCTTACTGGAGAATATACTTTCTAAGATAGAAACTGATGGAAAGGGTAGTATATTCACTTCAACAAATGCATGCCTGCGTTCACTCCTACGTCCTAAATCACCAAGTACTCTAATAACCAAAAACTCGATCTAAACTGACTTCGTCTTCCCAGACTATAATGGCGTAAAACATACCAGAATGAAAGAATGCAAAGTAGATAGATTTCATTGTTTCTATGCTCACAATATGCTTAAGGTTTCTGAGGAGAAAAATTGTTCTTAATTTTGAACAAATTTTCTCAATAAGGACATCCCACTTTAGCCTTTAATGCAGATATACACCCAAAAACTTGACATTGCTTGTGCAGTTACCAACACAACTAAGGTCTCTCAATGAAAACAACAGCGGTTGTGTCTTATCAATATTAAGATGAAACTTATTCGCACCAAACCCCAGCTAAGCCCTTGATCGTGTCTCTCCCACTACCCCAAATACATCTTGGAGTACACTGCTAACAAAATAATTTATCGTGTCGTCAGCAAAGAGAGAATATATTGCTCTTTGTTCTTCAACAGACAGATCATTGATATAAAGGAGAAATAGAATTGACTCCCTGAGGCCCACCTATATTAACTACAATCTCAGCTCATGCCGCGCCACTCACCCTTACAATTTGTCAAGAATACTGTAGGTAGAATGAGGTAATTTGGATACTGTCTTCACTAAACCCATAAAACAAGCTTCTTTAATTAAATGTTATGAGAGACACAGTCAAAAAAAGCCTTGCTCAGATCACAGAATAAGGCGCAACTGTATTTTTGTTCCCAGAATAAATCATATGCACCAATTATGAAGTGTAAAACTCCCTGAACTGCAACCTTCTTCCCTATAAACCCATACCATCTCTAAGCAGATTATTTGATTCCAGCCAGTATGCTATTTTATTGACAAGACATTTCTCAAATAATTTTGAAAAAACTGATCTTTAATTTGCAATATCTTCTCTATCGCTCTTTTTTTAAAATAGGGACCACAACAGATTCTTTTCAGCTTTATAAGAAATGCATTGGCTTTGATGCAGAAATTTATTATTTTAGTCAATGGAACTATTATAATGTTTTTAATAGTTTTTATGGAAGTAACTTTAATTCCTTATATGTATCCGAACTATTTTTATTTTTTAAACTACTTATTTACCTCCGACAAAGAGAAGTGAAACTTAGTAGGTACAGGATCAGAAACAGGATCAATGTTAGAGGACTGTGCACTTTGAGTTAGATTATAAGCTACTATTGAAAAATAATGTCAAGATTGGTATGAATCTGGTCACTATGTAAGTCTTGCCCTCTAGTGTTATTAATATAGGTAATTTGCCGTATACATTTAACAGGAATAGATGATGATTCAATCATCCTGTCATTTGCTAGCTTTTCAGTCAAACAAATAGAGTTTTCGTAAATATCGAAACAAATACAATCTTAATATATTAAGGTGACTCACTAAAACAATTATGGTTCTATCTTACAATGAACGCACGGTCACGCCATCTAAACCCCACCAGATGCGTTGTTAGTATTATTGTGTTGAATACAAGTAATAAAACAGTTTAACAACGTCTCTAGTATTATTGAATTTTAGTAGGACTTCGATATTTTGGATAATACTATGTTTTATGCAGAACTGGGATACTTTGTCTTGGAAAGGGGGTCAATAGAGTGGTTTATAAGTTGTCTCGGAGACAGGAAGCAAAGAGTTTGTATTAGCAGTGAGAGCTCTGAAGTTGTGACTTTCAATAGCGGTGTACCACAGAACATCATTCTCGTGCCTCTGTTAGTTGCGCTGTACACAGCCAATTTCTGCAAAGTAATAAAAACACGTCGATCGTACCAATACGCTAATAACTTGCAAGTCCAGTACCAGTCCGTAAGGCGTTGTAATGATGGTTTGCAGTTTATTTTGGAAATATTCAAGAACCATGGATTGTGTTTAAATGTTTATAAGTTAAAACTTGTTCAGTCACTGTCAACAAAACGCAAATGATATTTTGACGCTCAACTTTATTTTGAAAAGCATACCTCCAGTTTATTGCACAAGTGTCATTATAAGCTAAAAATTATTTAAATGCATAACAACTGTTATGAAATTACGGCTATGTGGCTGTAATATTGTCTGTGGTATTATATTGGCTACCACTTACATTACGTGAAAGGAATAGTCTCCAAGGGCTTCAAAATGCCTGACTTAAGTTTTGTTACAGTATGAGAAAGTTCAATCATATAATTCCTTTATTTTGGGCATCCTGATGATATAATTTGGAGGAAAGGTTCTTTGTACCTTTGGTAATCCTTGTTCATAGGATTGTGTTGACAGAAAGACATTCTTATATATTTGATAAATTAATTCGTGGCATTGATTTTTACGAGAGGCAAACACGTCATAGTTCCAATGGAATCAAAATTTATAATTTTCTTCCTGAGGATATCGTAGCCAACACGAATATCAACAACTTCAAGAAATCTCTTAGTACGCAGGCGCAGTGATCTTTTGGATCAGTAACACCTGTACACACAAAAATATAAACATGAATATTTTAAGAATTGTTTATGTATATTGCTTACAATTTATTTTATATCATAAACTATATTTACTATTGATTTACATATGTTTTAGATTTAATTTAAGAAAACAGACGCAGGCTTTGGATTGTGGGGAAGTTTTCTACAGATATCGGTTTGCAGTTCTGGTTTTTAAATGCCGCACCTTAAGCATAACTTGAAGAAGTATAGAACTGGGGCCATTTGAAATACAGAACGATTAAATTTTAAAAACTTCATAAAATTCATAAAATCAATTCCCAAAATCTACTTATAACTTCTCTGGTCAGTAGTTTACCTATCAATACATATAAGCTCTCTTATTCACAAAACTGGTTTCGCTAAAAATGTGTTCTCGAGTTGAATCTTCAAAAAGTTAGGAGACTCTTAGTTCTGAAAATTTCGATATTACATAATTGACAGTATTGCTGTAAAGATTGAAGTTTCATTAAATGGGATATCGAACCTTATACCAAAAAACAGTTAAATGTTGACAAATTTATTATATACATTTCAACATTCGTCTATATTATGATGGAGATTTGGGCACCAAACCTACAGCATTTACTCAGACATACCACTAAAATTATCGTTTCTACTTAAATCTAAATAATAGCTTTGTTCGCGGTAAGGATTTAGAACCGATTCTGAACTAATACGCATGCGCGGTTGAAATAGCAGCGTTCGCGGATAACAAAGTTCAGAATTTATAGTTACAGTCCCATGTTCGCGGAGAAAATAATTCGGTTCGAAATCGATTCTGAACCAGTCCTACCGGTTCTAAGGATTGAAGAAGAACTGTAAGTTCGGAATTTTATGCAGCGCCAGCTTTCATGCTGCGGTCGCAATGTGCAACTATTTGACAATTGTTTTTATTTTATTTTAGGTTTTTCTCTTGTTTATGTTATTCGTTGCATTTGATGTTCCAGTATATATTTATTATATTATATTGGTTTTACTTTAATTAGTGTTAATCGACCTAGAATCTTAAATAATAAGTTAAAAAAGTGTTAGTTTGAACCTAAAAAAAATATATTTTTAGTGAATACTCCGATTATGTCAAATTATTTATCATCCAGCGATGAGGACTTAAAAGAAATTTTAGAGTTACTCAAAATTCATAAAAGTGCTAATTATTTTGAGGAAATTTTGCCCCCCATTTTCAGTTAAGCTGAGAAATGGACAAGAACTGGCGTGTATTATGGTTTGCGATAAATGAAGTTGCAACGTATAGGGACGTATCAGACCGGTTTTTAGTTTTATTAAAAATGTTTTTTGAATCAAAAAGACATGGACCTAAAACTATTGCGTTTTATTTTTTGTTTAGAAAAACCCCCATCTTTTTATTAGGCGTATGTTTAGAATTAGATTTACTTTGAGGCTCCCGAAATATGAACTTAACACAAAATAAAGAGTAAACAATACATATCTGTTAAAATATATATTTGTTTATCAAAAATTCTATTCAGCAAAAAACAAGACGTTTTATTCCAAAAGGAACTGACAGTTAGACTTTATATTATATAAGAATGACAATTATAATTCAATATTTCTTTAAAATAATACAAATAATAAAACCTAATAAAAGACAGTTTTAAGTTATTTAAAACAAAAAAAAAACAACTAGTTTAATCAGCATTTAACACCGTATGCATACCAGAGTGGACGATTCAAAGTTCCAAAATCGTTCGCAGTAAAAACAAATCCTGAACCGGTTAATAACTGAGCATGCGCTGTACGGCAATCCTGAACTAATTCCGTACTAGTTCTGAATCGGTTCGGAAAGTGACCCGCGAATAAAGCTAATATTCAATGTTCTGATACCGTTTCAATATCTGGCTTCTTGCTGGTTTATAATTTTAAATTTGCACAGAAATAATAAAATTTATCCAGTCTAAATCTCGTAGTCTCAATTTACAACTGAATTTACTTAAAACAAAATTTACATAAATTCTGAGTAGGCGGAACACAAAGTACAATACTTAATATATGTACATTTAGAATAAAAATTCTGCATGACATGACAAATACAATTGTATGAAACGTTTTAAAGTGCTTTCTAAATTTCTGTTGTATATTTTATAAAGGTCAGCTCGCAATTACTCTGTATAACAAGTTAAATTATGGATAATTTTTTTTTACCCATTTCGTCACGAATGGTGTCAAAATTACAACTGTGATTTTTCCATTCTCTTTTAATACATAAAGACCCAGTTTTAATATAGAACTAAAAGGAAAATTGTATCAATACAACTAGTTTGTGATTAATAAGGCTTAAATATGGAGTCATTCGTAGATTACTTAACACGACGGGGAGGAGGGGGATATTACACATTACTAAAAGAAGCTCAACGTGACGTGGAGAAGAATTTTATAACCTCGCGCTTGTTAAAAAATTTAAATAATTTTCTCTTTATGGACAAAAACTGTGGTAATTACATTTTAACAAGTAGTAATTTTAAATACAAGAATTATTTGTTGTTTTGTTCAGGTTTATTTTTTAGGTAAATGAGAATTTATGGATTTCAAAATACACATTTTATTTTATTCTATTCTATACAAAAATAATAACCGAAGGTAGATACAATATACTTTGAAGTTGGATGTATAAATACAACTATATAACAAAAACTATTTTAGTTCTCAACCAATTGAAACAACCTTATAAGGACAGTTGTACTCTTTTTTAACGCGATTAGAGACCGGTTTCGAACTTATTGATTCTCCCAGTACAGAGTACGCAAACGCACTTCAACATAGGAAGAACAAATCCTTTAAGCAGCCTATATAAGACAAAATGTGAAATCGAATACAAGCAGCGCAATCTTCCGAAATTCCAGGCAATCTGAATATTTAATCTTGTTTTTATGGATGGTTTCAATCGGTTTGTTCAAAAAATCGACCGCACTTGAAAATGTCAAATAAGATTTTGGAAAAACGTCGTGAAAACGATTTTTTGAACGAACGGATTGAAACCCGGAATAACCAAATCATATATATATATATATATATATATATATATATATATATATATATATATATATATATATCTTTTTTCTTAATTTTGTATTTTCTTGGGTTTAGATTCTATAATTAATAAAACACAAAACGATTGACGTTTCGCCCTTTATTCAAGGCATTTTCAAAATTTTTTCCTTGACATTTTGCTGTTCTGTTTCTAAAGAACTATAATGCTACTTGCATTGTAAATATTTTCGGATCTGCGGCGAAATATCCTAAAATTGTAGTTTCAACATTTTCATTATTAACACTGGTTTATTTCTATTTCGTTTTACTTTTATGAATCCAAAGTTCTTGAAGTTTTCTATAATCCTTTTAACAGTTGGTGGTGCTGGTTTATGTTTTTGCGGATACCGGAACGCAAATGTATCGCATGTTCTTAAAATAACTTTGTCACATTATCCATAAATAATAAATAAGTTTAAATAATCTTCGTGCGTGTAATTTAATCGCCTCGGCATGATTATTAATAATGAATGTCAAATGGCAAGAAATAGGGTTTGATTGTTTTGTTTTCGCCACGCCTCGCCGTCATGGCCAACTAATAATAAAACTTAAAAGCAGTATTGCTTATTTACAATAGAAAAATGTTGAATTGCCAATATTTTGAAAACTACAAATTTTTGGAATAGACAACCTTATACAAAGTTACCATTATTTTTAATGCTTAATATGATAAAATTATAAAAATAGGTGCTTTCTATTTGAAAAAATTGACTTTTGACAATTTTTTAAATATAATGTTTATTCTTCTTCTTTGACCACTCTGTACTAATAATTTTCAAAATATCATAAAAAGATTACTAAAGTCGATCTTCATCTACAAATAATAAAGACTTTCTTGTAGGAAAAATGTATAGTTAAATTTTGGTCCGCAAAAGTCATTTTTGATATAAAAATTTAAATATGTCCAAAACGGTGAACATTAGACATAAAATATGTCTAGAATTTAAAAGGGCATGTTGATATCTACTTCCGGTATAAGCGGAAGTGCCGCCATCTTGAAAATATTTTAGTCGGCTGTCCCCCATGCATGTTAGTACACTATCAAAGGACCCCGCACCAACCAAATGGAAATTGAATCCCGGTCAAATTCGGTGAAAATTCAGTATGTTGTAGGTCTAGATGTACTGATCAAAAGTTCCTATGGGCAAAAAGTCCAAAAGTTAATAGGTTGGCGAAGAAACTACACACCCAATAGAATATATTTTAAACTATGATTTGAAACTGATTTACCGGTAGGCGTATAAGTGTATACGAGGAAAACTAATGATGATGATTTAGATGATGGCATTTAGAGCAGGGATAAAGATAAATCAGTTTTGACCATATCTCACCTTCATTCTTAACCAAAAGTCTTGGTCAAGATATTTGGTCACAAAATCACCACATTCTAATCTTTTAATGATTAAAAATAACATGAATAAGAAAACTACCAAAAAAAGAGGTTAAAAATGGACTTTTGTTATATAAGGTTCAAATATTTCGAAAATCGGAAAATATCTCAGAAAAAAACGATTTTAATCTACTTCTTAAAAAAAGTTTTTCCATGAAAAATGATGTCTTGACAATATTTGACCTTGACCCTTGCTTTAAAAGTCATAGTCAAGTTTACAATTGGTGATCTCCTTTATTATCCCAAACCTATCGACTGAAGTATTTTTTATGATTACGCGATTTCTATATTTTGGTACATAGTTTGCAATGTTTTACGCGGCATAGATACACACACACACACACATTCGCTTACGTTAGCCAAACAAGTTCACGAGATAGGGAGAGAGAAAAAGAGATAGATAGAGAAAATTGACGCTTACGCCTTGCCTATGTAAATGATGGATCGGACGCAATTCATCCCTCTGTATCTCGAAAACTATTAAGTTTTGGACTTTGTGGCCAGAAAAACTTTTGATCAGGACATCTAGACCTAAAATATACTAAATTTTCAACGAATTTGACCGGTATCCAATTTCCATTTGGTTGGTGCGGGCGCAATTCATTCCTCTGTATCTCTCGAAAACTATTCACTTCTGGACTTTGTGCCCATAGGAACTTTTGATCAGGACATCTAGATCTACAGCATACTAAATTTTCAACGAATTTGACCAGGATCCAATTTCCATTTAGATGGTGCGGGGTCCTTTTCAGGTTCTTCCTAATTATAGTTTTCCCACAATTGATCGATAAAATTTCCTGAGAATTACCCCCTATATATATATATATATATATATATATATATATATATATATATATATATATATATATATATATATATATATATATATATAGTAATCGAAGGTTTGTATCCCGTGTATGTGCTGAGTCCTTCACAGGACTGTAAGACAGCTGACGTGTGAGTGAAATCTCATTCACTATTTTCAAAGCTTACTGTACGGAGTCTGTGGGCGAACTGTAAGTTATCCGTGCATACTTTGAACATTAACGTTTATGGCGTTATCACATATCAAATATATCGCCGATATTTTTAGCTTGAACGATTCAAAATATTCAAATCTACAACCTGAAGATAAAAAAACATCCCTTAAAAGGAAATGATTTTGACGCATCGCTTTGTTGCGTGTCTTAACCCAACTATTTTAAGAAAGTAGTTAAAGGATAGGCAAAATTGCTTGTACACTATCGACTGAACTTGGGAGATTGATGGAGTTCATTTGTAACGGGTTCGCTAAAAATAGAATTAAATGACTGGAAGCACAATAATTTTAAGTGGGCTCCGACTAAAAATAATTTAGTTTATCCAAACCCGGCATCAGCAAAGCCTTGCTGATACTCGAAGATAATTACTTTTGTTGCCCTCTAGCAGTCTTAATTTTCTAGCTAAACTGTTTTCTTTATTGCAGTTCTGTAATTTGACGTAATCGTAAATAAAATCCAAATTTAAAATAAAGTCGCATTTTTTTTTCGAGAAAAGGAGAATATAAAAATAAAAAGTAATTATCGAAAAATTAAATGACATTTTAATCCTAGAATATTCCTTCTTTTAATTTTATGTACAGGGTAAGCAAATTTCGATGTTTTTATAGGATAATTTAAAAACCGCATCCTCTACAAAAAATCTGAACCCCCATTCTCGAGCTCTTTTTTGGAGAAACATATGAATGCGAAAACACATCATGGCTATCTTGAATCGTTTACGATCTATCAAATTTGACCAAACTCTAATATGGTGTATAGTTTGGTTATTACTTAAGATATCAAGAAAATGAAAAAACTTTCTACGGGCACTTTTTTACGTAGAGTACATTGGCGTTCTTAACCTTTATTTCCGATTACCAAAAATGAGATACGACACGATACGATACGAGCTTAATAGTTTGCATTTATTTTTTCCTTTAAATTGATGTTTCATAGTTGATATTTCTTGTTATCATAAGTCCTTTAAATTTTGCTTTAAATTTAATAAATTGAATAAGGAATTACCTTATCTTGGTACGAGTATATCATCTAAATCAAAGTTTTTTTGTACAGGTTGCGATTTTTAAATTAACCTATAAAAACATAGAAATTTGGCCACCCTGTACAGCTCTTTGTGTCTTTGTTGTCCAATCGATGTTATTTTTTAACATAGCCCAGATTTGGGCGCCATATGGTAGTTCGGGTAATATCAATTTCACAAAGACTTTTGCTCCAAGACATAGAGGAATCTTTTAATTTTTGAGTATGTAACTCAGTTTATCGAATGTGGCCCATCCCAGTTTCACTTTTAACAGTTGCGATTGTCTGTGTAATTACATTACTTTACATCCAATTTGCGACTGTAATGTAAAAGGCAGTCTTTGGTTAAGTTTTGTTCTCTAAATCCGAAAATAATTGTAAAAACTTCCTTGAACCTAAGATCTTTGAGTTATGATTTTTTCAGCAAGAATGAATGAATATTTTAATCACATTATTTTGAAAAGTAATTTGTAATACATGAGAGCACGACGCTGCCAAATTTACGTTTTCTATAAGTTAAGGAAATTGTGCACAATCTGGCAACATCGCGAGGGCATGTCTAGGGATGACAAGTCAACCACGGACACTCAACCCCTTAGGGCTTAAAATAACGAAAATACCCATTTAAACTCACATAATTCCAAATTTTACTCTACCCCGTAGCCTTAACTTATAGATGGCCCGTGTATACGAGAAGAACGCCATCGCTTTTCGAACTGGTTAAGTGGCCAGTATTAGATAGAGAAGCGAAATACGCGAACAAGCCAATAACAAAAGTCTCATATTACTGTTATGTTTGTCTTAAATAAAATAAGTTGACGCCAGAAAAAGACACTTAACAAATTGATCAAAGTAGCTTTTTATAAGCATTTTGAATATCTTGTTGGCGATCAAGATCGGGACTGGGCTCCTCATGTATGTTGCGAAACCTATGCAGTAAATCTAAGTAACTGGTTAAATGGAAAACGCTTGTCTATGCCTTTTGCATTTCCAATGATTGGGCGAGAACCAACTAATCATTTTAGCCACTGTTACTTTGGCATGATAAAAGTGTCTGCTATTTCAAGAAAGAGTAAACATAAATTGAATATACGAATATTCCCTCAACAATAAAATATGTTCTTCATGACGAAGGTTTACCAGTTCCAGTGCCCCCGGCTAAATGGGAGGAAGGTTTACAAATATATGATGATAAAGCAGAACCCGATATTGTATCAGAAAAGGACGATTCTTATTTTCCCGAAAGTGAACGAAAAGCACCCCTTTTAATCGAGCAACCTGAATTAAATGATCTAGTTCGGGACCTCCACTTGTCCAAAGAGAATGCTGAAGTATTAGGATCTAGATTACAACAATGGAATTTACTAGCCACTGGAACCAAAGTTGCAATATTTAGGAAAAATTAGGCGTTGCACATAGCCAGGACGAATAACGATTATTTGTAGAGTCTTCTAAAATAAGTTTAAAAACAGTTCTGCCCCATAATGGCAACAAAAGACCTTATATTCCACTCGCACATAAAGTTAATATGAAGGAAACCTAAGAAAGTATGTCACTTATTCTAAATGCAATAAGCTACGATACATATAAGTGGCAAATACGAGGTTTGTCCCAAACGTATCGAGCCTGTATTCATATTTCCGCGTCAGAACTTCCGAGCGACCTGTGTGGAGCATGAGCGTTTCCAGTCAGTCTTCACGAACTCGTTGGTGGGCGCAGTTACCGCTGGACGTGTTAGTTCGTGAACGGTGTGCATTTTTTTACAGTGTCTTTTTTACGTTCGTCGCATTTTGTTATTGTAAAAAATGACAGAAAAATTGGCATCAAGTTTTGCTTTAATCTTGGAAAAACTTGATCGGAAACAATTAATATGATGAATAAGGCATTTAGAGAAACAAAGCGACAGTCTTCACTGTGGAAGTATTCTGAATCGCGAAGACCAAAAAAAGCACGTCAAAGTCGAAGCCAAGTGAAGACAATGTTGACTGTTTTCTTTGATTATGAAGGTGTTGTGTACCATAAATATGCTCCGAGAGGTCACACAATCACTTTGGACAAGCGGTGATTGGCTACTTCACCACGACAATGAGCCAGCGCATTCATCGAACCTGGTGCCGCAATATTTAACAAAGCACCAAGTCGTTCAGCTTCGCCAGCCTCCGTACAGTCTCGACATAGCTACCTGCGACTTTTGGCTCTTTCCCAGATGAAAAATGCCGCTCAAAGGACACCGGTTCGATGACAAAGAAACGGTTGAAACTAATGCGACGAATGCACTGAAGGCAATTCCGAAAACTGACTTCCAGGACTGCTTCAAGAAGTGGAAACACCGCCGGGAACGTGTTATTCAATTAAATTGGGACTAATTTGAAGGATGTCATTCACCGGATGATAAAGGATAACACCAATGCGAAGATATGAAGGTAGGCTCGATGCTTTTAGGACAAACCTGATAAGTCATAGGACTAGGGTTTTAGGATGGATTTACGAAGTATTGCTGTTTCCTTTGTCTTTGGGACAGTAGAGCAACACAGAGCCATTCCCAAATAAAAGAATGGCTTCTGAGAGATCAATATATTCCAGGTCAAGCTAACGTAAAAAATATACTTCTTGCTGATTCCAAAAAAGTACTATTACCTCCATTACACATTAAACTGGGACTTATTAAACATTTTGTTAAAGCATTAGGTAAAAAAGGAGACGCGTTTAAATACCTTAAACAAATTTTTCCTAAGCTAAGTGATGCTGAACTTAAGGAAGGAATATTTCTTGGACCATAAATTAAAAAAATACTAAGAATCGACAGTTTGATCAAAACTTAAGTGATGTTAAATTAGCTACGTGGAGTTCTTTTAAAACAATTGTTTTGGAGTTTTTAAGAAACAAAATGTAGAAAACTACGAAAAACTAATAGAAGAACTACTTGAAAGCTACTGTAAAATGTCGAATGTCTCTTTAAATTCACTTGTTGCACTCCTATATAATTTTTTTCCCAGAAAATTTGGATGCGCTTAGTGACGAGTAAGGAGAAAGATTCCACCAAGACATATAAAAAATGGAGCAACGCTACCAAGGCAAATGGAATCCAGCAATGATGGGGAATTACTGTTGGTTTCTTATGAGAGAAAGCGATCAGGAATATAAACGAATGTCAACATTTGCACAAAAGTTATGTACAAAAACTTGCTATAAATGTATTTTCGTGTGTATTTTTGTAAATAAATCGTGTTATCATTAAAATATATATAAATTTGACAATCGTGATTCTTGGGCATATATCGTGTCAAATTGGAACTATTAACCGACGTTTTGCCTACGATTGCACGAGGCATCTTCTGGGATTTTTACGCAATTTTCTTTTATAGCTTGAGCGCTTGGTTTATTTTTGTTTTTTTTTCTTTCCTTATTAACATGTTATACTAGTTTAAATAATGCAATTAGAAAAAGAGAGTCTATAATCAGATTATGTATCAAATGCTCAAAAAATTATTGTCCATTTACAACAATACCTCCCAAATATTTAAGAACCATCTAGTTTGCGACTTATATTTTAACAAATGTTGATTTTCCGTTGCATAATAATAGAAATTGTGTCTGTTAACACTTTTATTCCTATGACACGCAGCCTCATCTCCAAATAGCATCAAATCAACAATATTTCTTTGTTCGTTTATTCGGTTTTGAGCCCACAGACAAAACTTCAATCTTCTCTGATGACGGTAAATCTTTTGAAAAATTTGACATCTTCGCAACACAATTTAAAATCAGATATGCTATTATATTGTACCGAAGAACTAGGAGAGAACTACTTTTTAACGCGCCCTGGTAGAAAAATATTATTAAAAATATCTGTTTTTTAACGCCTCGCTGTCATAAAACACCACGTATAACTGAAAATATTTTTGGATTGTAGAAATTTTCACATTATATAACTTTTATTAAAAAAATTTACAAACTTAAAAAAAAAACGAAATAGGGTACTTTGTCACACAGTGGGGAAGAGATTTTCCTAAATTTTGGCCGGAGGGAAGCAGCGGGGCAAATTCACGTTTCTTTAAAAAAAATGTCGGGCCCTTCCTATTACTATTTCATTGCTTTTAAGAAAAACAGGCTACAAGCCACTCTAATATAAAATAAAAATTCAATTACCGGATTCTCAAGGGACTGGACTTAGCAGGTTCTAACGTGCAACATTAAATTTTTCAGAGTACTTGACTCCCAGGGTTTTCCCCTAGGTCATAAAACATTAAATATTGGGCAACAAATTTTAAAGAGAAACGACCTCATCCAAAAAGGCATAAAATGTATTAGTCCCCAATGCTTTGGATATTTTTTTTAATAAAGAAAAATCCATTATTGTCAGACCTTTACAATAAATATTAATTTTAAAGACCTAATTTACTATTAAACTCGAGCGTGTTTCCTCTATCGAATATAAAGCAAAAATATGTCGTTAAAAAGTTTGAACTAAATAAAACCGACCGGCATGCTTGACAGAGATTGATTAAATTTGTCAACTAACAATTTTAAAGTGCAGGTTAAGTAGAAATACATTAATGCTCAGATAAAATAAAATATAACCGGCATAGCACAATTACCATTTTAAAATATATTTGAAATTTTAGTTAACAGGATAATATAAAGCAACAAAAACTAATTTTAAGATGAAGTCTCATGTATAATAGTTACATTTAACTAACCAATATAAAATTATTAAAAATAAAACTATCAACATTTAAAAAGTATCCTGTTGATTGAAATTTTTAAGCTTTTACGTATATTTATTTTTATATTATTAGAGCACTAATATGGTCTTAATGAACTTATAGTTGGTTGATATATTTCTGTTATAAAAGTGTCCGAAAAGTATAAATCAGACTTGGCAGTGAACAGGGTATCCCAAATCAGGGGTGGATCCAGCCTTTCTCTTGTGGGGGGGGCGGTGATATCATAAATGTGCAGTAAGACAAGCGAAAGCAAGCATTCCATTTCCATAGGGTTGAGTATATTTTCTGAATTTGAAGCTCTTGGAGAGGTGGGGGGGCGATCACAATAAAAAACAAGTTACCGAAGGGGGGGAAGGATGTGAGCAGCATACACAATGCCTGTATAAGAGGCCAAATCGGGTCTCTTTTCCTGAACTCAAAGCTCTTGGGGGGGGGGGGTCTATTGCAAAAAAAATAAATTGTCAACGGTGGGCATGCCAGCAGCATACACATTCCTAATATAAAAGGCAGAATCGGTTCTATTTTCCGGAACTCAGAGCTCTTGAGAAGGAGGGGGAGATCGCAAGCATACACATTTCTATACTTTATTCAAGAACTAGAGTGAATAATAAAATTGTTACCGAAACCTCAAACGTACCTGCTCCAGTGCCGCAGGTAACCGAGGACTGCCGTAAATCTAATTATATTTAAGTATTATAAGCTTTTATAAATTTACTGCAACAATAAAATTTCTGATAGTTCAATTTAATTTCTGTCAGTGAGCATAGTACACCTTACAGTGCGTCCTTAGTCATTTATCTTGTTTGTGCTTATTTTTATATATTATTTGAGATTAAAAAGATATGCCTTCCACATCTATATTTATTCCAAAATTGTTAAACCAGAGCATTTTTTCCTCAACCAAAAACTTATTACGATGAATATTTATGATGCGTTAAGATATCAATATCTAGATAATAATGCTAAAAGCTCTATTGAGATGTGTTCCAACATGACAGGCGTTGGAAAATCTACTATCTACCGAATCCTGAAAGAGAAAAAAAACGACTGGAATTGTTAGTACTCCCAAGCCACATTCGATTACAGGCAGACGAAAAACTTCGTTGGAAGAAGAGATGTAAACTGCAATAAAAGGAGTTGTACATACATTTTATTATGAGAAGCAGATCCCAACCATCGACAACATTCTAACTAAAATTAATGAAGATCGGGATTTACCTGAAATTAAAAGAACTGAGCTCTGGAAATTGCTCAGAGAACTTACTTTTTACTGAAAAAAACCAGATAGGAAATTTGTTCTTATAGATCGTCCGGAAAATGTCCGTTGGAGAAGGAAATATCTCTTTCAAGGAAAAGGTAGAGTTGATAGAAACAACACAACTTACAAAATTAGTAATTGGGAAAAATCCATATAATGAAATTATAAAAGAAAATGTGGAAACTCGATCTCATGATCGGTGAGATCGAGACACCAATTATAATTAATTTGAGCGAAGATAGCTTCACTGACTTTGTTTATGAATTAGATACGTAATGTTTACCAGCGTAAACACAATTGATTATTTATATTTTCTGTAACGTATAAAAATTAATTACGTCTGAAGCCCTTTTTAGTGTTTAGTTGTAATTCTGCAGATGGTTTAAGAAATAAACAAACTGAAACGTCAAAAGTCCTAAAAATGTTTTTAATTAAAAATAAAATGACCGATAGCCCCAAAAAAAATTTTAATATTATATGGACGAATTTACTTTTTTATATATGTTTAACTTCTTGTATTTTTGACAATGGGTATTTTGTAAGTATTTAAATTATAACTTCGAATTTTTTGAGAGAAAAAACTACGTTTTAGTCTGAATGTGCCAAAAACGGTTTCTATGCCAAAATTAAAAATAATAAAAATACAGTTGTGATTTGTGTTAAATATGTCAAAATTATCTATATTTTCTAATGTATGTGGATTATTAAGAAATTATAAGAAACAAAATAATATTATAAAAACTTTTTATTTTAAGTTTATTGCCGAAATAATATTCTATGCCATAAATACTTAAAGATAATAAACCTCCTTCCGACGCCTATGACAAGGATTAAAATCCTTTTTAACACTTCACACATCCAAATATCTACTGTTATCCAACCCAAATAGTCCATTATTATAGACCGGTATTTTTAACTATTAAATTTCTAACCCATTCCTATGAAAAATATATGTCCAACAGATTTTACCAAAGACACCGGACTAGAGAACACAGGTAGTTTGCGAACAAAAAAAAAAAGATAAAAAATGATTTACTTCTCTCTCTAGTTCTTGAATAAACTATAGTATAAGAGATAAAATCGAGTCTATTTTCCTGAACTCAAAGCTCTTGGGGGGGGGGGGGCGATTGCCCCCACCACCACCCCCCCCTTGGATCCGCGCGTGTCCCAAATTCGATCCTTTTCTTCTCGTTAACTATTAAAGTTAGCAAAAAACTAATGTGGCATTCAGGAGCTGCTTTTTAGAGAAACTAAAAGGGCCGTAAACAAAATTTCGTTTGTTTTCTAGATACAGAGTAAAGTTCAAAAGTTCACATTTTTTTAATGCCCTATAATGTTTTTATTTGAAAAGCTATTATATTTTAAACGTGTTATTTTTATAACATTTCAAGCATAATCTAACGTTGTAATCACAATTTTAATACAAGGTGTGGTTAAAAAGTAATTCATCCCAATTTGGTATATTTCGAAAAAGTCAACCATTTCGGAGAAAAACAAATTTGTTTGCGTCCATGAAGAGCAAAAAATCCTGAGTTAAAAGAACGTGTTCTGAAGAACACTTGCTTCATCCTTTCCATATTCAAATGGTACACGCAATGTTTTCAGACCATTCTCCTGCAAGACTTAATTATTCAAATTGGTTTCTACAAGAATTTAGACAAAATCCACTTATTAGAACAGTATTAGTACGGATGAAGGTGGCTTCACAAAAAATGGCGTTATGAATTCTCATTTGCCTGTTTGAAATGAACAAAATCCCCATGCAGTTATACAAACTAGGCACTAACAAATATTTAGGGTTAATGTTTGGACGGCAATTATTTGATTGGGCTCTTCGTTTTGGAAAATATATTACCTTATGCACCCTTTGTAGATTATACACGATGATGCTCCACCACAGTTTAAGAATTAAGTGAGTCGTCATTTAACAGATACTGTTGATAATTTTTGGATGATTAGGGCCACCAAGATCTCCTGACCTAAATCCGTTAGATTTATTTTTTGGATGTGTTTTTTCCCTAGTTTCTGGCCTTACAAACTAGTGTTCTGGTCACGGAATACGCTAATTATGGTTTAAAAAAGTTAAAAAAAAACAATATTAATATTGATATAGACACATGTTTCTTGCTCTCGGAGCATTTTATCGAAACAAAGGCTTGACTAAATAAGTATGGGTTAATACAAAAGCTAAGTAAAGTTTAGTAAGGATTCTTAATTTACAGGTGGCTACCAATTCGAATAAAATATATTTAAATTTGCTTAGACAGGAATATTTGGAGATTGTAGAATAGACAGCCAAAAGAGATCTTGAAATCCTTGAAACAAGAGGTAGTTATAAAAATTATTTAATAAATGCAGATAAACAAAAGTCATTGGCATCGCCATATTGATTACCTGTTGCGCAATTTGGATGGCTTTGGATTCATATTTTCTTAAGATATGAAAGCAATCTATAATGGGTAAGCTTTAACCTGCTGATGCAGCTAATTACGGCTCTATACATATTGAAAGAATGATACCAATGTTTTGACTGAATGTTCTTATGGATAGTGTTATAAAAAGTAATAGACTTGCTGATGTGTATATCCCATGTACTCCACCATGTATTTTCTTCTACAACTTTGAGTTCGGAAGAAGATTGTTATGAATAATAGTGTTGGTAGACTTTACAATTTGTTCTGGAATAAAATTGCCTTCAATGTTGCCATGTGATTTAATCAATAACCAAAGAAAATATATTTGTTTGTTTGTTTGATTAATTGTAATAATAAAATGATTTGGGAAAATATTTTTATTGTGGGAAAGTTCTTTAACTTTTTGAGAACAGACTGTGAGTCTGAGTATATTATTATTGTATCAAACTGTTGATCAATACCCTGTTCTGAGTAGTAGATTGGCCACAAAAGTATTGTAGTCTTCATTCAGATGAACAGATTGTTGAAATTTACATTTAGGTACAAATAAAATTATAGTAGTTTTCAATTTGTTTTTGATCCATCAGCGTATATTATAAGAGAAATTAATTGGATAGTTTATAATATATTCCTTAAATTTTAAATTGCAACATACATCATCGAGATATATAGGAATTTTAATCTTGAGGTAGGTAAAAATGTATTTATAGGTTATTTCAAATATATTTTTAGGTTTTGGACGTAAGTCAATGAGGTATGACATTTAACATAGGTTACAGGAAACACTTTGTTATTCTTTTTAATCCAGTATTTTTTCTATAAGTGTTTTAATGAAAAAGTCATATATATTTTCAAGAAGTAGGCTACTCATTCTTTGTAATTTAAGTATAAATTTAGATACTAAATACTATTTTCGAAATGCCAAAGAAGGTTCTAATGCCTCCACCAGTATGGGAGAATATTAAAGGACTGTTTACTCAATGCCAGTAAACACCAGGGAAGAGTTGCTTGAAAAAATAATTTATTATTGCAATGTTTTTTCTAATGATCCTGAAATGATATTTCTACTGCTGTAAGAAAAAATCCACAGAATAAGAAAGGATGTTGAAGTAAAAGGCGTTCATTTTGGACATTTGCTTAATTAAACACACAAAAGGTATATTTAATATACTAGAAAAAATATTTTCCAAGCCACTGAAACTGTTAAATTTGTGCTGGTTATTCACGTTCAATAGTAACAACCTTTTTTTACTTGCCCATCAATTTTAGTTTATTACTTTATATTTTATGAAGTGTTTTGTAACAAAAAACTGGAACCAAAAATGTTTTATTATCTTATTTTTCAAACAAAATATTTTATTTTTAATGTCTAGCCGTCTTTTATGACGTGCCTATGTGTGGAGTATTAGACTTTGTTGAGACGCATATTACAGTATGGTTTTTTCTTCACATATTCTGAGCAGTTTTGACTGTAGACAATTTTTTGATTTAGAATGAACGTGACTGTCTTCATTTTTATTTAAAATCGCTTTGTATTCGATGAAACTGGCTTGAGTGAAAGGAATAAATGGTTGTCGCTACCCTTGAAAGGCAGATGACTGCTAGAGCTTCCTGGTTTGTAGAAGAATGGCTTGATTTCGTCATTAAAAGAACGCATCCACACATCAAGCGGAGAGAATTATGCGGCGATTTCCAAAAAAAAAAAAAAACAGTGCCACCCTGTTTTGCGTTGCGACCCACCGTTTGGGAACCACTGCTCTAGACGAAGTATTAAAACTGATTTTAAATATAAAACGACTTGTTTAAAATTATATTTGTTTCCTAAATATGGCAAGTGGAAAGTCGACTACTAAATATATCTACATGATACTACTCGTGCGGTAAAAGAGTGACACTTAATTTATATGTATGTAAGAAGATGGAATTAAAAGTTTTTGGCTGAAAGAGAAAAATATGAAAATTATGACTTTATTTTTCTACACTACTTGCGTGACCGGCGCTCCAGTACTTAGATCCCCTCTTCTTAGCCACTTTTAATGAAGAAATAGACGGGTTTTGTATTTCAGTGTATGTTTTTATTAATATCGGCCAAGCGCTTTCGGTCTAACAGACCATCCTCAGGGCTCAGACCTCGTCAAAGGGCACACCTTAACCCTGCCAGTTTGAGAGCAGTCGCCAGCCGTAGCCTGCACACAGAACAAATTGAATACAATAACAAAATTTTTAAAAAGCTTTGTCACAAATTAAAATTAAAACCAAAACATTCAACATACTAGTACATTAACACTGTTAAAACAATAAAGAGGTTTGAGGATGGTCTGTTAGACCGAAAGCGCTTGGCCGATATTAATAAAAACATACATTGAAATACAAAACCCGTCTATTTCTTGATTTCTTCGGTGTACAACCTGTTAATAACTTATACTTTTAATGAAAACCAACCTTCTAATAAAAACATTAACCTCCTTATAGTCGAGACGTCGTGTCTTAAGCCTTGGTACTCTTGGCACTTGTTCTTAAATTAACATCAAACTAACCAGTGCATTTCAAACGGGGGGACTAATAAAAAAATTATTACAACAAAAATTATGTAATGGACTACGTATGTTCAATTTATTATAACAGTCCTCCAAATTTTATCACATGACTTAAAGAAATGAAAAACATTCTTTCCTTCTGGAAATAGTGTAATTGAAAAATGAACACGTAGGACAGCCATAAAACGATATAAAGTAATGGAGATCATAAAAGTTTTTCTTTATTCTGCTCTGCTTTTCCACCCGGTTTCTGATATTTTTCTATAGAAAAGTATAATAAATAGCATCTCCACGGCATTCGATATATTGTTATTTTTGCTAAACTTTTAACATGCTGTTGTAACGTGTAAAATATGTAAAATAATTTACCCTCTAGGTATTATTTTTAGGATTATTATGATGTGAAGAAAAGAACAAATTATACAGAGACGTGCTACAAAATCCAGAAAACACATATATGAAACGAAAATACAATGGATTATAAAACAGAATTAGGCTTTTAACAAAACTATCGAAACAGGCATTTTTTGAACATGAAATTCATAAGAATAGAAAGTTAAGGTCAGCACTTTGGGACTCTGTAAATAAAATATGTAATACAAATAAAGTAAAGGTAAAAATTGAACAAATAAAAGACGACACAAATCAAACTTTAACAGATAAAAAATAAATAGCTGATCAATTTAACAAATATTATAGTGAACTGGTAAAAGTTATGCTAAAAAAAAAAAAATTCCTTTACATTATAAAAATAATCTAAAAATAACACAAAACAGCTTATATCTGGAAAACACTAACGAAATAGAGATAAAAAACAAAAAATCGCCTTGTTGGGACTGCACTAGGAATGAAACACTTAAAGAAATAGCCTCACAGATTTATCCAGTGTTAACTTTTTTACTCAACAGGTGCTTTGAGACCGGAATTTTCCTGAAAAATGGAACAATTAAGCCATTATTTAAAAGGGGAGATCAATATCAAATAATAAAGTACAGGCCATTGTCACATTTATCGATCTTCCCAAAAATTGTAGAAAAATGTTTATAAAAGAGGAATGTTGAGTTTCTAGAGAAGTATAAGTCTCAATTTGATTTTAGAACAGGGAGATCCAGTCAGGACGCAATTCAGTTTTTTATTTCTCCGATCCAGAACACTCTCGATGAAAGTCAACCATCAATGTGTCTGTTTGCATATCTTTGTAAAGCTTTCGACACTGTCTGTCAAAAAATACTTATAGAACAGCTCGAGAGCTACAGTTTAAGAGGTAAAATTTACAATATATTAAAAAGTCATTTGTTAAAAAGAAAACAAAGAGTGAAGCTTGACGGTGTTGCAAGTGAAGAGAGAGACGTAACTTATGGCGTCCTTCAGCGAACTGTTTTGGCCCCATGGCTATTTATAATTTGTGAGAATGATCTGTTTCAATTAAAGCGGAATGGAATACTTTTTAGTTTTGCTGATGACGCTGATTGTTTTCGCAGGGCAGGGACTTGGCAGGATCTTAAATCAGGACTGGAAGAGGACATTGCTTTATTGAAAGATTAGTTTAGTTTTAATAGGTTAGCCTTAGTATTAATAAAAAACAAAATAGTTTCCCTTTTCCACTAATAAAAATAATTTAGCACAGCTGGGAAACTTGAAGATAGAGGGAGGTGAGATTCCAGAGAAGGCAAATATCAAATACCACGGGATCATAACTGATAACCATTTAAACTGGGGTACAGACGTTAGAGGCCCAGTTAAAAAAATGAGTGGTTTTCTGCCAAAATTTCTGTAGCTTAAGGACATTCTCACCCCTTAGAATATGAAAATTGTATATTATTTTTTAATATAAAGCCTTCTAACCTGTGGAATACTAGCATAGGGGGGGGGGGAGCTTCGGAAAGCCATATAAAATACTTTAATACTGTAAAAACATGTTTCATTAAAATCACACATGGTAGGAACAGGCTTTGTCCGACTGAAAACCTGTTCCAGGAGTGCAAGTTATTGGATATGCGACAGTTATATTGTTTCGAGATTTACAAATAAATATTTAAAAACAAAATCTGTCTTGAAATTACAACACATCAGATAAATACAAGAAAGAAGTTAGCATATCCGACCTCTACGCAGAAAACACATGGACAAAGAAAAACGAAATGTTTTGCTACCCGAACAAATAAGATTAATAAAAACATTCAATAAATTTAAATCAACGACCCAAAACTGGATATATGAGCGTGGCAGAAAAGTATTAACGATTTGGTAGATTTAAGATACTTAAGGTAAATGAAATTAAGTAATGTTTTAAACTGCACATTTTAGCTTCGTGTTTGTTGACAAAATTTTTATTAAACTTAAAAGATTTTGACTTTATCCTCTGACCATGATGTTAACTCTTAGTTGTGACATATTCTGGAATTGTGACTTTTTAACCTGACTAAGGACTTTTCAGTAGATAATGACGCTGTAGTAATACTTGTATATTGTAACAATTTTATTTAATCTTAAATCATACACAAGCATAAAAATGCTTCAGTGCTTTTTCATTTCTAAACATTGTTTATAGTTCCATTGATTATTGTATTAATTAAAATGTCTTTATATTTAATAAACCTTTTTTGAATTTGAATTTGAAAAAAGATTTGACATAACACAACAAATTCTTGATTTTAAAAAGTATTTAAAGGCTGATTACTGCTGTTATTACAAATTGATTAATTATAACTTTTAGTTAGTAACGAAAGCTCTAAATAATTTATTTCTAAATATCTAGTATTTTCAAGCAAAAGATTGCTTAAAAGCTTTACTTCCTTTTTTAGATTATCATCACGTTTGCTGCCGGATTTCTCGCTTCGTGGTGCTTGAAATGCAGCTACGTGAAATTACCATACTTTACACCCACTAACATGAAATTCAAATTTATATAATTTTTATTGAAGGTAAACACAAACATATCAAAGTAAAAACTCATAACAAGTATAAATAAACAAGATCGTGCATGCGAACATTAGAGCGCTTGAACGTTGCATCATCTCGAAAATTATTTAAGATATAGAGCAGTGATTCCCAAACGGTAGATTACGACCAAGAAAGTTGGAAGGGGTAAAAAAAGGAGAATACTCTAAACTAAATTTGGTTCCTCATGTAACTCTGTACTCCCTTCAATATGGCTATGCTGCACTTGCGCAGTAGGGCAAGAAACAGGACAGGATTTGAGAAACCTCTTATTTATGTAGTTATATTGAAAAATTACAATTTAAAGTTCAGGTTATAAAACGACTAATGAAATAAGCACTGCCTTAAAAGAAATTTAAACATAATTCTAAATAAAATCTTATCTTAACTACAATGTTAAAAAGGATCTGGCCATAGGGATTAACTATATGTTACTCCTCTTTTATGTTATTATTAGGTAAGGTGTTTTCCATATAGGTTCTAAACTTTAAAATAATTAATTTCTGATCAAAAAATATGAAATGAAAAAAATGATAAAAAACTACACACTAGCGCAAACAAAACTTTAAAATCGTTGATCATATTAAAAGATTTTCAGTATAATCTTACATATTGATGTAATACAAAAAACGTAGGTACCGAAAATAATGAATTTCCGGAATCGAACCACGTGATTTACAAAACAATACCATACACTGATACATTGTTATAAATTAAAGTCTATACAAATGTCTTGACAACATACACAAATATAAATTCCGAAATTTAACTAATGATACTGCACCGCGCAACAAAGAAAATAAGCGTCGAGGACGATGGCAATCAACCGCATTAAACATAAAGAATACGCCGGGACGCCTATCGTGTCGCAAACCCAGCCCTGGTTTCCCATTCTTACATTGCTAACTTCATACAACAAATTTACTACGAAATTTCTTTTTGTACTTGCTCCACATAGCCAGTCGATGTCAATTTATGACATTTATTTTCTGCATGGTGGAACACTTTTTTACGCATTCAGCCTATTTTTGTTGTTTTCCTATCCCTTCCAAGTTCCTTGATTACGACCACAAGTTGGTCACGTTTGTCTTCAAAAGATTTATCTAGAAATTTCATGAAATAAAAATTTTCATAATTGCAGGAGGTAAGATTGTACGTAGCCGTTTTTTTTTTATTTTCAAAATTGTATTTTTTTAAGCCTCCGTAAAATATAGTTAAAAACCTTACAAAAATAAGATTTTATACGTTGAAATGCTACGTATGACCAAAATTAAGAGCCTTTTTATGATATTTTGAAAATTATTAGCAAAGAGTGATCAAAAACGAAGAATAAAAATTATATATAAAAAATCGTCAAAAGTCAATTTTTTCAAATAGAAAACACCCATTTTTATAATTTTATCATATTAAACATAAAATAAGGGTAACTTTGTATAAGGTTGTGTATTCCAAAAATTTGTAGTTTTCAAACTATTGGCAATTCACCATTTTTCTGTTGTAAAATGCTATACGGCTTTTAAGTTTGTTATTAGTTGGCCATGACTGCGAAACGTAGCGAAAATAAAACAATCGAATCCAACAGGATTGTCACTATTTCTTGCCATTTAACATTTATTAATAATAATCGTGCAGGGGCGATATATTCATGAACCGATATTCGAAGAAACAGAAATCAAGACTACCAACTGTTAAAAAGATAATAAAAGCTTCAAGAACTTTGGATTTATAAAACCTAAAAGAAATAGAATTACACCAGTTGTTAATAAAATAAAGTTACAAAAATTATTTGAGTAAATGTTTAAATTGACACCCTTGAACTTCCAAACATTTTTCGCACTTAAGCAGGAACTCTTCATGGGTGGCTCTTCTTAGTGACTGAAGATTAAGTTCTTCAAATGTTATTCTGACGCGCGACATGCAATCTTCCATAGTGGTTAATGTGGTGTTTTATACTTTATTTTTGATTGGCCCCAAATAAAAAAAATTAAGTAGTGTTGGATCGGGGGAGCGAGGTAGCCAAAGATGTAGCCCATTCTTGGCTATCCATTATTCATAAAACAAGTTTTGCAGATGATTGTTAACTAAATGACTATTATGTGGAGGTGCCCCAACATATTGATAAAATAGGTTTCTATGATCAGCCAGCGGCAAGTTATCTAAATAGTTCCCTTCCAAATTTCTCAAGATGTCCCAGTAGCGCTCACCTATCAGTTAAAAACGTATTTTGTCTTCAAAAATGGCTAAATTACCATTCAGATTATCTTGGTAGAATTTTAGGGCGACGGCGCCGTCATTTGTTATAGCACAATACACTTTAAATTGTCAAAATTTAATTCTCTAAATGAATATAGGTTTGAGTCGCTCCAATAGTGGGAATTGCGTCGATTAAACAATTCATTTTTTGTGAATTTGGCTTCGCCCGACCAAATAATATTATCCAAAAAAACAGCATTTTCTTGTGATCAAAGTAAAATAAATTGACTTCGTGGAAAATCAGTGTCTTTTAAATATACTATGGAATAAAAATAGGGATGAAAATTGTATTTCCATAAAATCCTTAAAACTGATGTTTGAGATAATCCAGACTCTTATGATACTTGCTTTATAGATATTGTCGGATATGCGGCGAAGTATCCTAAAATTGTAGTTTCAATATTTTCATTATTAACAACTGGTTTATTTTTATTTATTTTTGTTTTTATGGATCCAAGTTTTCTGTAATCCTTTTAATAGTTGGTAGTGTTGGTTTCTGTTTCTGCGGATTTCGGATCGCGAATGTATCGCATGTTCTTGAAATAACTCTATCACATTTTCCATAAGTAATTTAATCGCCCCCGCATGATTATTATTAATAAATATCAAATGGCAAGAAATACTGACAATTCTGTAAGGTTCATTTGTTTTATTTCACCACTCCTCGCCGTCATGGCCGACCAATAACAAAACTTAAAATCCGTGTAGCATTTTTACAATAGAAAAATGTTGAATTGCCAATATTTTGAAAACTACAAATTTTTGGAATAGACGGCTTTATACAAAGTTACTCTTATTTTTAATACTTAATATGATAAAATTATAAAAATAGGTGCTTTCTATTTGAAAAAATTGACTTTTGACGATTTTTTAGATATAATTTTTATTCTTATTTTTTAACCATTCTCTATTAATAATTTTCAAAATGTCGTAGAAAGTCTACTAAAGTCGATCTTCATCTACAAGAAAACTAACCCAAATTAAATAATAAAGACTTTCTAATAGGAAAAATTTATAGTTAAGTTTTGGTCCGCAAACATCATTTTTGACATAAAAATTGAAATATGTTCAAAACGGTAAGACTTAAGTATAGAATATTATACATGAAATATGTCTAGAATTTTACGGAGAAATCAAAAATGTAATAATACACAGGGTATTCTATTTAAAATAAGCAAGTTGACATCTACTACCGTTATAACCGAACGTGCCGCCAGCTTCAAAATATTTTATCTGGCTGTCCCCCATGCACGTTAGTACACTGTCAAATTTTCAGATTCTTTCTAATTATAGTTTTTCCACAATCGATCGATAAAGTTCCCGGAGAATCACCCTGAATATTTAAACTTTTTTTCTTAAATCAACTATTCTCTAATAACTTTGTTAACTTTGATTTTTTTAAATAAAATTTTATATAAATTTAATGTATGCTTAATAAATATCTTTTTCAAAAATCCTAAATAAATAATTTAGTTACTACTTACTTCAAAGATATTTTTTAATTATCCCCATAAAACCAAGATACATGTCTATATAAAAACAAAAAGAAAATAATTTCGTATAAAAGGCACACAAAGAATTATATATATAATTTTTTGCTTTCTTACGTTCAAGACAAAAGAAACCACACAAAAATTTTAGTCAACAGATGTATCTCATAACATCTGACCTTATTTCGAAACACGTCCTCGTTTTCCATAATATCCATGAAAACGAGGAGAAAATATATAATAAACACAATAGCGTATAGCTTTAACCACTTACCCCGTAATCTCCTGAACTCATTCTATCCTCCACACCAATGATGTCTGTGTTATTCTCCATTATCGTGTAGAAATCCATTATTGGGAAACATGTTAATCCATCTGGAAAAAATAAGACTGTTTTAATCAGGATTTTTTTCTGTTGCAGTTGGTAAAAGTGATTAATTATCAGTTTAACGCTTTTATTTTACCTTTCAAAAGTAATTCGTTATTATTTTTTAAACTGTCCTTATTTATTTTTCCACGATAATTTCGAATTAATATCAAAACAAGATATAGTATTGCGGTTTTCACTTTAGGCTCCTACTTTTTAACAAACGAAAGATTCCGGTGCAGGGGCGGATCTAGCCTCTCTCTTTGGGTCGGTGATATACGGAGACACCACAAAAATTCCCATTTCTAGTGTAAAAGGCAGGGTCAGGTCTATTTTTCTGAATTTTAAGCTCTTCGAGAGGGGGGCGATGCCAGCAGCATATACATTCCTAATATAAAAGGCAGAATCAGTTCTATTTTCCTGAACTCAAAGCTCTGGGGGGGGGGAGGGGAGGCGATCGCAAGCATACACATTCCAATACTCTATTCAAGAAATAGAGAGAGTAATAAAACTGTTACCGAAACCTCCAACGTACCTGCTCTAATGCCGCGGGTAACTGAGGAGTGCCGTAAATCTAATTATATTTAATTATATTTGAATATTATAAGCTTTTATAAATTTACTGCAACAATAAAATTTCTGATAGTTCAATTTAATTTCTGTCAGTGAGCAAAGTACACCTTACAGGTGTCCTTAGTGATTTATCTTGTTTGCGCTTGTTTTTATACATTATTTGAGATTAGTGAGATACCCAAAAGATATGGCTTCCACATTATATTTATTCCAAAATCTTTAAACCATAGGCATTTTGTTCTCAACGAAAAACTTATTACGATGAATGTTTATGATGCCTTAAGATATCAATATCTAGATAATAATGTTAAAAGCTCTGTTGAGATGTGTTCCAACATGACATGAGTTGGAAAATCTACTATGTACCGAATACTGAAGTAGAAAAAATGGACTGGAATTGTTAATACTCCCAAGCCACATTCGATCACAGGCAGACGAAAAACCTCGTTGGAAGAAGAGACGAATACTGCAATAAAAGGAGTTGTACATACATTTTATTATGACAAGCAGATCCCAACCGTCGACAAAATTCTAACTAAAATCAATGAAGATCGGGATTTACCTGAAATTTAAAGAACTGAGCTCTAGACATTGTTCAGAGAACTTAATTTTTGCTGGGAAAAACCAAATAGGAAATCTGTTCTTATAGATCGTCCGGAAACTGTCCGCTGGAGAAGGAAATATCTCTCTCAAGTAAAAGGTAGAGTTGCTAGAAATAATACAACTTACAAAATTAGTAATTTAACTGAACTTTTGAAAGATTTTTTGATTAAAGTTACTGCGGAAAATTGGGTAAAATCCATATAATAAAAGAATAAAACAAAATGTGGAAACTCGATCTCGGTCGGTGAGATAGAGGAATCAATTATAATTAATTTGAGCGAAGATAGCTTCACTGACTTTGATTACGAATTAGATACGTAATGTTTACCAGTGTAAACACAATTTATTATTTAAATTTTTGTTTTTGTTATATTTTATTGTTTAATGTTGTTTATCCATTTTTTTATATATTTTTATTTTATGTGTCGCACTATTTAATTTTATATATATTTAATTTCAATTAGCCGTAATTTTTTTATTATTTTATTATTATGTTTATGTCTTTTTCTTAAGCGTGTAGAAAGAAGGCGTTTATTTTATTTTTTTGGGGCTATCGGATTTCCATATAACAAAGTAAATTAAATTGTCAGTGCAATAGAAATAAAAATAAGTAGGTCTAATTTTAACTGTAACATATAAAAATTAATTACATTTGAATCGCTTTTTAGTGTTTAATTGTAATTCTGCAGATGGTTTAAGAAATAAATAAACTAAAACGTCAAATGTCCTAAAAATGTTTTTAATTAATAATAAAATGACCGATAGCCGTAAAGAAAATTGAATATTATATGGACGAATTTGTTTTTTTATATATGTTTAACTTCTTTTATTTTTGACAATGTGTATTTTGTAAGTATTTAAATTATAACTTTTGAGAATATAAGGCTACGTTTTAGTCTGAATGTGCCTGAAACGGTTTCTATGTCAAAATCAATATTAATAAAAATAAAGTAGTGATTTGTGTTAAATATGTCAAAATTATCTATATTTTGTAATGTATGTGAATTATTAAGAAATCATAAGAAGTAAAATAATATTATAAAAACTTTTTATTTTAAGTTCATTACCGAAATAATATTGTATACCATAAATACTTGGTGATAAAATAAACCTCCTTCCGACGCCTATGACAAGGATTAAAATCCTTTTTAACACTTCACACTTCCAAATATCCATTGTTATGCAATCCAAATGGTCCAATGGGTATTAAAGACCGATATTTTTGATTATAAAATTTCTAATCCGTTCCTATGAAAAATATATGTGTCTAACAGATTTTGCCAAAGACACCGGACTAAAGAACACAGGTAGTTTGCGAAGAAAAAAAAGGGTAAAAAATGATTTATTACTCTCTCTAGTTCTTGAATAAACTATAGTATAAGAAGCAAAATCGGATCTATCTTCCTGAACTCAAAAAATAAACCTCCTTCCGACGCCTATGACAAGGATTAAAATCCTTTTTAACACTTCACACTTCCAAATATCCATTGTTATGCAATCCAAATGGTCCAATGGGTATTAAAGACCGATATTTTTGATTATAAAATTTCTAATCCGTTCCTATGAAAAATATATGTGTCTAACAGATTTTGCCAAAGACACCGGACTAAAGAACACAGGTAGTTTGCGAAGAAAAAAAAGGGTAAAAAATGATTTATTACTCTCTCTAGTTCTTGAATAAACTATAGTATAAGAAGCAAAATCGGATCTATCTTCCTGAACTCAAAACTCTTGGTGGGAGGAGCGATCGCCCCACCGCCCCCCCCCCCCTTAAATCCGCGTCTGTTCCGGTGTCAAATTTATCATGGCTCTCTTAGTTTTTAATTTACAGTGTAACTTGAAAATCTTCGTTTTTTAAGCACAACTCGTATTTCCGTTATGCGTTAATTTGTTGAGAAGGTAAAAACTGATTTTTATAGAGTTTTTTACGTAGAGTTCAGTGGCGCAGTCAGTTTTTGTTACTAAAAAGTTTAATTTTTGAGATATTAATCAAATTATGATTTTTTAAATAGCAAACCCTGTACATTATTTTAGATATTGATTAAATATGGTTTAAGTTTTTTGTAATGTATTTGTTTTATTTTGAAAAACAAGGTCAGGATTCAATATTTTCAATAATTTACTTTATTTGTAACAGCAGGCCATGACCAATATATAAGAAACGAAAGGCAGATGTCCAAAACTTCACAGTTTTATCAGATTGTTATTATTTATGAAATATTTCTATTATGTAAATGTTTTTATTTTACAATTTATTTATTTTCCATTTACAATGGCCATTTATGATAATTATGTAAAGTATGATATGTTAGTACGTTTTATACAAAGCAATGAAAGCCCCAAGAAGCTTGTGATCTGTATTTCAACAGGTAATGTATTTAAAGCCTTATCATTAGGATAACCTTTCATATCTGGCGATCATTCTTATTCATCTTAGGTATCCAGAAGGAAGGCAACCCTTTCCAGACATATTTGCTTGTTGAATCTAAAAAGTTGGTTGATTTATTTTTTCCTTTTCTATGGTAAATTTGATGTTGATGTAGATATTATTTAGAACATTAAGTGTTTGATCTATCTGTTTTTCTCAATCAGTAAAACAAACAAATATATCGTCTACATATTTATACCAATATAAAAAATTAGTTACGTTATTACTATGTGTTTTGTATTCAATGTGATCCATAAAGATCTCAGCTAAAAGTTGCACATTTGAACTTTTATAAATATTATTAAATTGGAAATAATTTTGTTTTATACATATGGATAATAGGCTTATAATATAATTTCTTATAACTGTAATTACATTATTTTTATTTAATAATTTACCTATTAGATCTGTTTTTATCAGGTGGAATACTAGGAAATAAGTTAGAAACATCAAAAGAAACTAGTTTGGCAGTTGGTGGTAGGTATATATTTTAGTGAAGTTAATTAACAATTTAGATATCTTATATGAGGGTGCAGTGACAAAGGAACTAATAGGTAATTATTTTTATGTAATTTAATTAGTGAATAAAACTTTGGAGGTAAGGGTTCATAGTTCATAGATATTTGAATTTTTTAGATGGATTTATTATGGTACCATGTTTAGTTATGGCTAACTATATAATATGATTGAATTTCTCTGTAGGGTCTTTTGGTGATATTTTATATTTTTCTAGGTCTAAAAAGTTCAAAGTTTTTTCTTTGTAATTTTCTATATTTAATGCTATTATTGTATTTCCTTTGTCGCTCCTTGTAAATATTAAATTGTTCGTTTTTATTTTGGATTTTATAGAATAGAGAAACCCAAGCAATGTATTATTAAATGCATTTACATAATTTGTATGTATAATTTCAAAATCTTAAATATAGTTCAGTACCAAACTAGATTCCGAAGAATATGTGTGGCGAAACATGTCAAGGTATTAAATAAAATAGTGGAAATTTGCATCAAAGTGTGATTTTGTGTGTTTTTCATTTCATTAGTTATTAGTTTTAATTAAATATGGACATTTTATTTATTTAATATTTAATTTATTAACAACTTCGCTGGCGGAAAATCGAACCAAAAGAACAAAAACATAATTCAAATAAGGTGTTAAAAACATCCACCGAAAAGTAATAGAGTTATAAATCATATGCTGCGCACTTTTTGCAGATCGCTATATATATATATATATATATATATATATATATATATATATATATATATATATATATATATATATATATATATGAACTGCCATAAAGTAACTAAAATACAAAATCTCAACATATGGTTTTCTCCCCACTCTATTGGAAATTCATTATCACATTTTAATTTTAAATTAAAAAAGAAGATTTCAGATATCTAATAAAACAAATATTACCTTGCATAACACTAACACTACAATGTTAAAAATAATCTGAAATTTAATGCAAATTTAATGTTTAATTCTATATTAAATTTAATTATTTTGTACCAAAAATCGTGAATAATTTACATTTACTTCGAAGTTACAGCAATTCATTCAAATATCAATTCGTTGTACATTAAATTTGATAAAATTCAATTTCAATAAATTAACTAATAAGATGTGTCAGCTTTTGTACATTAAAATTAATTGACATATACCCTAATACTAATGGAATTTATATTATTAATTATTATATATTGCAAGAAATTCCGGAAGATGGCGCAACTTGTACTGAGCTTTTTGTTTAGTATGATATAAGTTAATTTAAGGACTGAATTTTCTTATGGGAAGGTGTACATGTCTGCTCCGTACTGACGGGAATCAATGAGTTCGAAACCGGTTTAGATGGCGAACACTACCTATGGGAAAAATGTCCACCTTTTCCTGGTAGTTTCAGAATTTTTTGAACTCATATTAGTGTTGGTGCATCAAATATATGATAACATATCTCAAATTCAATGAATACTGGCTGTATATTTAATGTACATAGTCCCCTTAAAAAGTAATGGTCAAACTTTAAATTTAATGTATGATTACATTAAATTTAATGGAATAAATTAATTGTGATTAGTGTAAATTATTAAATTTAATTCATTACATTGAATGCATTTAATTAACGTTTGTGAAATTTGCTTCCAGCACATTTACATTAAATTTACTGTATTTACTTTTTACAGTGTAGAACAGAAAGTGATTATTTTCGATACTGGAGGAGAAAATATCAACTTTCCGCACCCAAACAAATTTATAAAATTAGCTTGTAACAAATGTTTTTTCCTATGGTAAAATCTTAAGATTTCTCGCGGAAAACAGATGTTACGGTAGATCTTAGAAAGATATAAACCTTTTTTTATATTTGAAAAAAAAAGTTAGCCTGAAATCAAACTTTAACGTTAAAATTTGAAATTCAAGTACTGACTCACAGGACAATCAAAAAGTTCTTCTAAAGTTAAACTTTTAAAATATCAAAAAAAAAAAACTCAAGAAAAAATGCATTAAAACTTAAGTTCGGGTCTTAAAAGGGAAAGTAAAGTATAAAGCCTTTTTATTCACGACAGGCCATCTTTGTGACAAGGTATCATTAGGAGAGGAAAAATATGGTAATCTGATTTTCCGAGTAGAAGTTTTCTGAAGTTTATTAGCTTTGCTAGATGACAAGATTATGCTTGTTTATAGTGGCTTGACAAGTTTGTTTGTTTGTCGTCCTATGAGCGTGGTATCTTCGTAAACTTGATTTAAAAGTATGATAAAATTTGCTAAGGAAGAAGTGGGCGTAAATTAATATTAAAAATATGAGTCGAAACTTTCATGACATAGGTCAAATGGAAAAACACTGTTCTTGAATTTAGAATGCTTCTTATAATTACTTTCTGACGTTTGTAAAACAACTTCGTAAAACATCTTTAAGAATCTACAGGTCTGGAAAATTCAAACCGGAACCTTGATGTTTCCTAAGTAAGATAAAGAAAATACTATATTATTCATCAAATCAGAATGAGACAGTCCTAAGCATCGACATACGTGTAAATTACCAGTTTGGCCCTAGGGTAAGGGGTTATACAATGCTGGCGCGGTGAGAGCGGGCGGCAGCATACGCCACACCCTAGCACAACAAGAGGATTCCAAGTTTTTTACTTTCAGTCAGGCCGTCGAAGCGTAAGAACCGTGTTTCGCGCCAAATTTTTTTATTACAATGGTAGTTTATTCCACGGAACAAAAAGAGCAGATTATTAAGTGCTACTAGTCTGGTAAATAATCGGCAGATTTGCATTTACGTGCGAAAATCATCCTGTTCCTTGAAAATTTAGAATTTCGGAAATTATTAAAAAATGTGAGACAACAGGTTGTCTAAAAATTTGTAAAAAATGCACTGATAATAATGACGAGCAACTGGTTCCTCAAATTACTGAAGAACGAACAAATCGGGAGACTGACGTTTGTAGTTTAGCAGAAATTAATTTTCCTTGCAATAGTGCCGTAATTCCGAAGAACTTAATGTGAACGCTCGAACAGTTCGGAATATTTTAAAGCGGAACAAATATCGCTGTTACAAATTGCGAATAACTCAAGAAATTTTTCCGAAAGATCAGGAAACACGTATGGTGTTTTGTGAGGACATAATACAAAGGGCTAATAGGGATATAACCCCTGAAATTTTGGCAAATACGCGGATCGTATTTTACAATAGACTGGGTTATTGTCTCGCTCAAAGTGGAGACCTGTTTGAACATCTCTTGTAGATTTTTAGGTGTTTTTGTTGATTTAAATTGAATTTAATTATTTGTTTATTTATTTACAATTACTGAACGTGTTGCTTTTATTTTTTACCAGAATAAAAGTTTATTTTTGAGAATGATTTTTAATTTTTAAAGTGGTCTATTAGCTAATTTCCTTAGAAATTACCGTTGCGTTTCACTAGTATTTTTATTAGATAAATGTTTATTTTGTAACAGAAATATCAATTTTCTTTACGCTCAACGCCCAAAAAAAACAATTTTTTTTTTTGTATTTCGACTATTTGATGTATTTAAAACAATCAATGTATCAAATAGTCATTAAATATTCCAAATTCCGTCGATTACATTATAAGTTTAGACGAGAAGTAAATACACCCTCTCATTGGTTTCAGGGTACTGCTCGTCTTCGTGTCGCATGGAAGTTAGCGGGGGTAATATTGCGATAGGCGTTCCCTGCGATCTTCTGTCCCGAACTAAATTAGACGGGCTTAGTGGGTTAGAATTTGAAGAAACGGCCAAAATAATTTGTAGTTAAGAAATTTAAAATAGAAAGTTGGCTATAGTAACGTTTCTATTAAACCTCGGTAATATAAACGACCAGTCTATTCTTTCTAAAGTTTCGTCTCAGGTCAAAGGCAACAGTGTTATGGTTGGGTCGCGCCCAGTTATATTTGTGCGCCTCTCTTCTATTTGACATTGGATTGTCGAGAAACAAATATCAACGATTAAAAAATTGGACTAAACAGAAAGGCAGCAATATATTTTCGCCGTACTCTGGTGTATAAAATACAAAAAAAGCATGTTATCCACATGACGAGTATCTAACTTTTACTAAATCAAAAGCCGAAGTTTAATTCCAAGGCTTACTGGATCATACAATGGATCGAATTATATTGCTTCAATTAGACGCCCTTGAACAAATCGATAAATTAGATTTGTTGATATGAGCTTCATTTTCAAATGGGGATTCGATGGAACGTCAGGTCAGAGCCAGTACAAAATGAAATTCACTGATCCGAATATTTCTGATACAAACTTATTCCTAATCTCTCTTATTCCACTTCAATTAGCAGGTATTAACACGCAAACTAAACAGGAGCAGATTGTGTTGTACAATTCCAAACCCTCGTCTGCTATGAATTGCGGGCCTCTGAAATTTGAATTTATTAAAAAAATTCGAACAAAAGTCTTTAACAAAAATAGAAAATTATGAACTCGAACCAGACAACTTGCTCCATATAAAAGAGTTATCTTTGCCACCCGAGCTTCAGTAGAGTACAACTTATCTATGACGATGATAGACGGCTAGGTGAATACTGTGTCTGGAGCGAAATCGGTCAAACGTTGTTATCTCTGCCAAACAACATCTCAGTTCATCAACACTGATACTGTGTCCCAGTAAATACAGAGTATTTCAAGCTACAGCCATTATATCAAGAGTAAAGCGAAAACTGATCCCCCGGTTTCCCATCATTTTACAAACTATTGGAAGCGGACATTAAACTGCAATAGAGAAGATTTGGGAATACAAACTTCAAACAGCAAAATTATTCTTCAAAGGATATTCTTGGTACAACATGCCAACAGAAATCCACAAATTACTTACTCCATTGATCAGACATCATAACATTTACAATATTACCGATAAGTATACTATCAAAAGATGCACAAAAATCAACGGACAAGTTAATAAGAAACTATCCCCTAGACTTTGCCCGAAAATCTTCTCGAGAAAAATATGGAGGATGTGTTCCAAAACGTTTGGCGTCGATGGATCCTTACACTGTTTTGACATCGTAAGGATTCGGACAACAATTCGTAGATATTGGAGAATGAGAAAAGAGCTTTTAACAAAGAAGGCAATGATTAAAAAGTTCTTTTTATTATTTTTATTACAGTCGTATTATTTATTCATTTGTGTAAATCAATAAATATTATATTATTTGCATTGATATTTGTTACGAAGTCCTAAGCATAGAGGAAAAAGTACTTTTGCCTTTTTAACGATTATTGATATCCACGTATTTATTATTATAGTATTATTTTTAAAATGCACCTTGAAGTCAAGCGCAATATTCTATTCATGGAAATACAATTATTCTTTTTATTTTGTTTTTAAATTGCATGTTTAACAGCTATTGAACCACATTAGACGTTTTTAGAATTTATTATCATGATTTTAAAGATTCAGACTGCTATGTTGGATCCGATTTTTATTTTTATTATTAAATCCGTGCTTTCAACCCACTGTGTTTTGACGACCCCGCCAACCATCTTTGCTGGAAACCAGAAAGCAAGCTAGGATACAAGAGTATGCTTTATTTCACTTCTTCATCATGGCTAAACAGGTTGTCCGTCGCTTTCTGTTACATTCCTTTTTTTTAGAGGTTCTGTTCTGGATTTTCCACATATGTATATGCTACGAGATATGAGCACATAATGAACGTATGCAAAGAAATACTTCACCTATGATTACTGAACTACGAACCATGAAAGAAAAAATATCTACTAGGATTACTAAAGACAACTGACTATGCATAGCTTAGTTTAAGAGTAACAACCTTTTTTACCTTGTGTCTTCAATTCGACTTAATTTATGGTAAGTTAATCAGAATACTGAATACTTCGATTGTATGAAGGAGCTGCTCGAAGCGACACCTCCTACACTATAAAAAGGAAACGCATTAAATTTGATGTAAATGGGCTGGAAGCTAATTTCCTGAACCTTTATAGAATACATTTAATGTAATGCACTGATTTTAATAATTTAAATTAATTTAAATTCAATGTAATCATGCATAAAATTTAAAGTTTGATCCTTGCTTCTTACGGTGACTATGTACATTAAATATAAAGCCAGTGTTTATTGAATTTGAAATATGTTATCACTTACTTAATGCACCAATATTGATATGAGTTCAAAAAATTCTGTATTCTTGTACATATGTATTTATTTTCAACAGGAAATGCTTGATGCAAGAAGCTGCTAAAAAAAGGTGAAAATTTCTTCCATAGATAGTGTGCCGCCATCTGTAGGCCGGTTTCGAACTCATTGGTTCCCGTCAGTACGGAGCAGATATGTACGTCTCACCATAAGAAAATCGAGCCCTTTGGGCAACTTACATGATACTAAAATAAAAAGTTCAATACAAGTTGCGCCATCTTCTGGAGTATCATGCAATATACATTAAATTTCAATGCAATATCTGAAATCATATTACTTCTCTTGTATATAGTCATTGACATTCACATAGTATACATTAAAATTATATTATCACATGTAATCAAATAGGGAATAATAATGTAAATTCCTTTAGTGTTAAGGTATAAGAACTAATTTTAATGTATAGAAAGTAGAAATATATTTTCAATTACTTTTTTGAAATTTAAGATACCATTTAATCAAATTTAATGTACAACGAACTAATATTTCAGTGAATTGCTTTAAATTAAAAGTAAATGTAACTTACTTACGATTTTTGATATAAAATCGTTAAATTTATTGTAGAATAGACATTAAATTTGCATTAAAAAAAAGATTTAAATTAAAAGTAAATGTAACTTACTTACGATTTTTGATATAAAATCGTTAAATTTATTGTAGAATAGACATTAAATTTGCATTAAATTTAAGGTTATTTTTACTAGTATAAATATAACTATTTTGAATAAAAGATATCAAGGAAAAAGAATTTTTAATTAGAAGTCTAATATACGGAGGAACAAAAAATTGTATAGCTTCAGATGTTGGCGAAGTGCTGCTGGTGGCGTTCTCTGCAATGTACATCGAAACTGTAATCCAATATTAATTTCTCATCTTGAAATATCTCCAGAGTACCAAATTTAGTACCAAAGGAGAATAGTAAATTAGGCTATATTCTGATATTATCGCCGCGAGAATTTGCGCTAACATTTTTGTAAAAACCTTTTAGAGACACCCTATATAGAATATTTAATTACATAGATTTCTTAAGGTTAATGGTACGAATTTTTAGTTCATCGATCTCTACTTATTATTATTCCAAAATTGTCACGTACTTTGTGTTTAATCGGTAACTCAATTACTTCGATTAATTAAAACGCTAGGGGAAGTAAAGGACGAAAATTATTGCTTCTTTTTCTCCAATTTATTGCCAACCATTCCATATAAATTTATATAATGGGTAGATTAAAAATGCAGAACTCCCCATACACTAACAAACTAACGAATATTACAAAATGTTATTCAACTTCCTGCTATTTATACATGAAATTCAATAGTCACAACTACTGAAATATGTTGACTAAAATGTGGCTGTTGTCTTTCAGTTTATACTTGATAACAACCTAATCGAAACGTCGTAACAATAAACAAAAATAAAGACAATGCAAATCGGACAACTACATTTTAGTCAATCTTCAACAATGTCTATAACCTTCAAACAAACATACTGAAATATGTATCACACTGTAAAAAAATGGCACAGGACAGTCAGGGAGCTAAGTAAATAAATTGGTCTAAAAATTTTTCTTAAATTTTGACCCCGTTTTCCCTAAGTATGGTATAGATATTTGCTACCAATCCCTAGCGTAAGCCAAAACATTATTTAGGCTACAATGTATGCGTGAAATACTCCCCTTCTCATTCTAGCTTTTAAACCAAAAAAGAGGATCATATTATACACTCACAGACAAAAATATTGCATATTTTATTTTTAAGTCTTGGAGCAGCTACACTGAGTGAAGACCAAAGGTTTGTTAAAGCTTAATTGCTTGGAAACCGAAGGCCTCAATGCCAGCTTCCACGACTAACGACAGACCAACGAAAATCGGTAGGACCTTCATTCCGGAGTGGGATTCAGTCTGTAAGAAGCGGACACTACCTTTCACACTTTGTGACGGTACCTATGCAAGATTTCCTCTCCAAGAAAAAAAAATGTGTGGATTGTCAAAAAAGTGAGGATATAAATTTAACTTTTTTTGATATTCCCACGAAATTGCATTATATATTATTTTCCGAAATGCGCACGTCACTGGAACTGACTCTCCTGCGATGAATCACTGACATAAATTATAGACTTTAGGTATTGTAAGAGAACAAAAGTCCTTTGCAACTTCTAAATATTTTACGTTGATTATTTGCAAGTAAATTCTACTAAATGAAGTAATTTATTTGAGCCACTCTGTATAAGGATTTGGACCATTGCAATGTATATATTATGTCTATTCAAAAATAGTTATATATCAGGGAGCTCAGTTTTATTAGTTTTGGAATAGTTGATTTGTTTTCTTAAAAATAGGTAAACTCAGACAATTTATGTGACATAATATCTAAACAGTCCTACCCTATTGAAGATTTTTATATAAATATATCAAAGAAATATTTTTATTGTTCAACATGTTGGCGACCCGCGGGAGAACTTTCTTTTTCTCAAACTGACCAAATTTTCCCATCATAAAAAAACAAAGGAATATTTAAATAAAGTCGCTAAAATGCAATATTATTATTTGTTATTATGTACAAATCTCGCATCTGTTGACCATTTTTTTACCTGTTCGACGAAAATAAGAACAAGAAAATATGAAATTGCTAAAACGGATAGGATGTTTTTTCATGGCACGACTCGAACTTTTATTATAAGCGTAGAATAGTTATAATTTACATTTGTATAAAATAATTATTAGATCAAGCTCAGGTGTGATTAAATATTAAAAGTTCGACACATGGATGGCTAAAGCCATCTCTAAACAAAAGGCTGAAACTTTCCGACACTCGGAAACGAAACTACTTTTCACGGGCGGGGATGCATCGCGAGGGTAGATTTTATTGGTGAAAGAACACATACGATACCCACGCGACTAAACGGGGGGAGTTCCGAGGACTGTAAAGTTAGATTTGAGTTTCAAAAATTATTTAACAACAGTTAAGATATAAGATTCGATACAGTCGGTAAGGTTTTGAGAGCAGTTTCTTAGAAAATTGCGTGACGCGATTAACCAGTGGTAAGATTCTTATTTTATTTTTGATTTTTCATTTAATATGGGAAGTTTAAGGAATATCCTGCGTTATCTTACTTGGGAAATTAGCGACTTTAATACTATTGGTTTAAGCAATATAAATAGCTGTTTTTTCAGGTTTTTATTCTTTTTTTTTTGTTTAATATTTTAGAAAGCTATTTATACGTTTCATTTTCAAAATTGGGTTTGCAACATCTTTATTCTTATTAGAACGACCAACAGGAGCAATTATTCTAGTATTTTGGTATTGTTAATCATTAATATAAGTTTCTCATTGTAAAAAGTTTCGTTTCTTATTTATTTTGGTTAATAGATTTAAGTGTTTTGAGGAACTTGGTTATTATTTCAATTTATAAAAAACCTTCAGGCAAATAAATTCGCGGGCACATGAGAGCATGAAATCAAGTGACGTCATCTGACCAGCTAGACAGCAGCTTTTTCTGAGTCCTGAACTTATATTTGTTGGTTCTGGTAAGCCCTAAATAACCTGTAGTTGTTTAGAACTAAAACTGCAAGAATCAAGAGGAACGACCAGATTTCCAGATTGCTTTTGTCATTGTAATATTTTTTTATAGGTTTTTACAATAGCTGTAAATCTGGGACAGCAGTACGATTGTAGACTAAACGGTCATACGCTACTCAAAATATTCCATACGCAGGAGTCTACGATCAAGTTATGTTACAGTATAGAGTAAATCTAAAGAATAATTACAAATTTTAAAAGTATGCATTTGAAACATTTTATTTGAACGTTAGAAATAAAACAATTTTGGCAACGAAAAATGACATCAACAAACTCTGCATCCCATAGAAAAGAAATGAATTATATTTGTTAACTCACAGTCTTTGAATTGTTTATTAGAAACTAGTGCTGTGGACTCAGAAGTGTTACTAAAATAGATTAAAATAAGTGAATTTTGACCGCAAAATATTTTCAAAATTAATTAATTATACAAATTTAAAATATCTGATCACCTCGTTTTTTAAGGAAGATAATTATTATCTACCTCCTTACGAAAACTACAATACAATTCGATTATATACCTATTCCTATTTTCCGTTTTCACGTTCTACTTAAAAACGTCAGCGTTCGGTATACTCAGGATTTATTCGGAAGACCAAAATTTATTAGTTCAGGTTAGTTAGGCAATAAGATATATGAAAGAACCGATGTCAAGCCGATGGGAGTCTAATTATAAGGACGGCATAGTAATGAAGGACCAACCACAATGGATCTAGAAAGGTTGCAGTGGTCGAGGTTATTATGGGTTCAATCTTAGCCACAAATCTAATCTAATTTAACCTTATCTAATCCGATCTAATTTACTTGTGACATGCGAATATTTTTTAGGTAAAATTTATTTGGTTTAATTAATTTTGTAATACTTACTTATCCCTTATATTAATAGTTTTGACATTATTACAGGGTGGTTGGTAAATTTCTAGGTGATTTATAAATCAAAATAACCTTTTTTATGAAAGTTATAGTTTGAAACGGGCTTTACGTAAAATATGTACAATATATGAAGTTTTGTTTTGCCAACGCCTTACAATCAAAATACACTCAAAATTAATGCAAAACAGATAATATTAAAGTAGTTTTTAGACCTAAAATTATTTGTGTACTCAAAAACATGTAAAGTAAAAAATATATAATTTATAAACTTTCTTTGTAACAATACAAATATATATATATATATATATATATATATATATATATATATATATATATATATGCAAGTATTAAATACTATGTTTTTGCTCCCTCTGTAAAAACATTGTACATTTTCAATTTGCTAGTGTAAGAATCTGTTAAATATACGTTGTCAATAAGACTATTTTAAAATTCTATATAAAAGTGGTTATATAATGCATATATGACAGATTTTTATACTTTTATTTTAGAGACCATACTTAAAAATAGGTTTTAAGATTCAAATTTCAAGATCAAATTTAAGATTCAAGACTTAAATTCAAATTTTTGAATTCAACGTTCTACATAATAAATTCCAAGTTACAGACCGCGGTTTTCAAGTTATAGGTTCAGTTTTTCACCTTACTGTTTTTAATCTTTAAGTTTGTAGTGAATCAAGTTCCTATTTCATTACGTTTCTTTCAATTATTTATCATTCAATTGTAATAAAAATAGTTATAGTATGTCCATTAAAGTTAAAAATAAACAGCCACATAAAAAAAATTTCTGACCTGAGGTTTTGTCTACTATCTATTTTCGGGGTTGCTCAATCTGAATATGGGGTTCATTAAACCCCATCATGTCAGGATTTGACATAACCTTAAAATTAAGACTATTAAGCATTATTAAACGCTTTTAACCAAAACCAATGTTGTTAAACCCCTAATGATCCCATGACTCAAAGACCCCATGATTTAAAGACTCCATAAACCAATAACCCCATGATCCCATGACTCCATAACCGCATGATTCTATAATGCTATAATCATGACTCAGAAATTATTACACACAATCTCTCATAGCGGAAGAACTTGTAGTCACCTCAATTTCTTTAAACTACAGCTGATGAGCTCCGTGACCCAATGACCCCACGACTCTATAACCTTATAACTATGGTACTGAAATCATTATACTCATTCTTCAATGACGAAATAGCTTTCCGTGGCCTCAGTTTCTTTAAACTATGGTTGTTGAACCCTATGGCTCAATAACCCCATCACTCTATAATCTCATAGCCATGTTACTGAAGTCATTACACTCAATCTCCAATAATGGAAGAACTTTCGGTGACGTTAATTTCTTCAAATCATGGCTGTTGAACCCCATGAACTCGTAACCTGAATGATTTCAGTAACATATTTACGAGGTTATAGAGTCATGGAGTTATGGAGACATGGGGTTATGAAATTATCAGGTAAGAGGTTTTTTAGTCATAGGATTATTAGGGGTTTAACACCATTGATTTTGGGTGAACAGTGTTCAATAATACTTAATAGTCTGAGTTTTGGAGTTTTTTTGAAGTTATTGCAAAAGCCTTACGTGATGGGGTTTAATGGAGCACAGATTGCAATTCAGGGACCCCGAAATCATATAGTAGATATAGTCAGAATATTCTTTTTTGTGGCTGTGTACAGCACTGGCCTGGTTCTGATTATGTCTACTATACGTTTTTGGGGTCGCTCAATCCGAGTATGCTGTCCATTAAACTCCATCACGTCATAACTTCAAAAAATCCCAATGCTCAGACAATTAAGTATTATTGGTTGTTGTTAATCCAAAACCAATACTGTTAACCCCCCGACCCAAAAACATCATAACCCCATAACTCTATGACTCCATGACTCTATAATCCCACAATCATGTTACTGAAATCATTGGGGTTATTAGGTCATGGAGTTCTACAGCTATGGTTTGAAGAAATTAAAGCCATGATAAGTTCTTCTCCTATGGGAAATAAAGTGTAATGACTTAAATAACATGGTTATGGGTTTATGGAGTCATGGAGTTATGGTGTTTGTGGGTCATGAAGTTCAACAGCCATAGTTTAAAGGAATTATGGCCAAGGCAAGCTTTTCCACTATGGGAGAATGAGTGTAATGATTTTAGTAACATGGTTAGGAGGTTATAGAGTCATGGGGTTATGTATTTATTGGGTGATAGGGTCTTTGAGTCATGGAGTATTTAGGTCATGGGATTATTTGGGATTTAAAAGCATTGGTTTTACGCTAAAAGAATTCAATAATACTTAACAGTCTTAATTTTGAGGTTTTTTGAGGTTATAGCAAAATTCTGACGTGATGGGGTTTATGAACCTTGGATTCGGAATCAGCAACCCCAAAAACATACAATAGATATAGTCAGAACCCCACGCCAGAATTTTTTTTTGTATGGCTTAGTTAAAAATTGGTTAAGTTAGTTCAGATTACATCGTTTTTAAACCATATCTCCCAAACAATATAAAAATTTCAATTGTAATCCGAATATGGACGTTAATCACCAATGCAAAAAATAATCTGTGCTGAAAAGTTTTCCACCTAGAAAAATGAATGCGAGTTAATTAAATCAAAAATACAATTAACTTCTCAATGTTGTAGTACTCATATTTCCATTATGTAATACAATAACACAACTGTATGTTATATGGCATTTCAATTGAGTAATAGAAATTCATTTTCACACAAGCTAGCTTTAATTAATTTTTAAAAAATCAACAATTGTGCCGTTTCAGTTTTGCTTTAGGCAACATTATTAATCATGCTTTCGATAGTTGATTATATATTCTTCAATAATTTCTATTTAAAATGTAACTAAACAGAAATGCCAGGAATCCAATATTCAGTATAGGCCTTTTAAGTAACTTGACAACCTAAAGATAATAAAGAGTAATTTCGCTTTAAGAGCGCCCACATCAAAGCAATTTGTATAACCAAAAGAAAACTTTACAATGGAAAAAGAATAGTATTTAAATGTAATTTCATCCCCACTGCTTATTTAGCAGAAGTTCGATGTATTTTTATCAACTCTGAGATATTCTACTTTGAGATGCACCATTTTGATGCTATTAACTATCAAGTTAGAAATTTTTCATTCTTCGTTTTGTATAATTTTGCATATCACATATTTTTATAAGACATTCAAAAATAATATAAATATACATACAATGAGGATCTCAACTCGGCAATAAATTTATTATTTAAACAACCAGCCAGGATTTTCAAAAAAATCGTTTGGACATTTCGACTTTGTATTTTTGGTATGAATTTTTTTCAATATGTCAAATCATGACTGGAAAGAAGCTGGACTAAACTTGGATCTGATAAATGGTGACCTCTACTTAAGTATAATTGTTTTCGATATATTGACAGTTTAAACTGACAAAGAAGTTGTAATAACAGTGAATTTATAATTTTATTAAATATAGAAAATGCCTCCCGTGGGTTAATGAACAATAATCTCAGCGATTTTTAAATTCATTCTAAACATCTCTCTACTTCCGTAGTAATTAACTGCACTTCTTGAATAATTCGATTCTTTAATTCTTCAATGTCAATTGGCTTAGACTGGAAAACTTTACCTTTAAAGTAACGACACAAAAATCAGTCAAGAGTGTTTAAATCTGGAGACCTCGGCAGACACTCGATAAAATTTCTATTCAACCTTACTCACTGAAATAACTGACAGACTTCTTCTTGAGTTCTTACCCATCACTATATCCTGTCATCAAACAAATTTCTATCCTTTGTACCTCAGTCAGTTTAATTTTCAGCTAAAATAAACTTAAACTGACAATTTCATGAACGTGAAGAAACAGGTCACTCAATCAGTTATGCTGGTAAATAATGATATTTCATTTCGAGTTTTAACCGTCGATAAATTGAAAACAATTCCATTTAAGTCTAGGACATATAGAGAAAAAAATGTTCAGAATTTTGCAGAAAGTCTTAAAGTGTACAAAAAATTTCGAGTCACCCTGTACAATTTAATATTTTGGAAAAAAATCGTACCAAAAAAATAAAGTAGACATATCCGAGCAATTTTACAAAAAAAAACAGCATTTTTATACAATGAATTTATTCCAGACTTTACGTCCTGGTTCTATAAAAATTAAATCTAAAAATCGCATCCAAAAATCAAAACCCGCTGTATTTCTAGACTATAATGCTTTTACATTTTTAGTTTGATCTTATATGGGAGCTGTAAGAAAAAAATATTTTGGAAATACTGAGAATCATCAATTTATTTTGTCAGATAATATTTTGCGGAAAAATTTTAAATTTTGCATAAATAGGTAATTGATCAAGATAAAGAAATCGACATTGTAAAAAATACTTTTTTGTTATTTTTACGAATATTTTATCTAAAAGGCGATATTTTCGTACATTGACAGAATAATATAATCGAAACTGGCAGTTAAAAATTTTATTTTTTGGTTTAAATAAAAGTATATAGGTTTATAAAACAATTGAAGAGATTAAATTATTATTATTCAGATTTACAAACTTTGCACTCCCTCTAAGGATCATTGACTCATACCAGGTATACAAAGACACCAAAAGTATGAAGCTCTGTAGGGACCCTTCCCATGTTATCGAGTCTTAGGTGGTCTTCTGTACTTCCTACAAACTTTCGGACGGTCCGCGCGGTTGTCAGGAGAACTGTTTTCTGAATCGGTTTGTACAGATGCTCACTAAGGCCCAGTCCCTTGATGTTCTGCAGAAGGTTCTTTGGTAACACTCCTGTTGTTGATAGTATTATGAGAATGGTGTGGACACTGTTCATTGCCCACTATATGCGGATTTGCACCTCCAGATCTCTGTATTTTGGTCTTAGGTGTAGCAATGTCAATCAGTGTAGTTCACCTAGAAATATTATTAGTATAATGTCTGGTCTATTATGAGCAACTCTTTGATCTGTCAGAACCGTTCGGTCCCAATATAACTTAAACTCGCTGTTTTCAAAAATAGGCTCCAGATTGTATTTGTAGAAAGGCACTTTTTCTACATGCAATAGATATATAACTTATCTGCTAACTCTTGATGAAGTATCTTAGCGGCTGAGTCGTGCCTTTCCTTATACTCGGTTGCGGCAAATCCTTGGCATCCTCCAGTTATAGGCTGGATTGACTCTGATGTTCAACAGACATATCTACATTGGTCATTTTCTATTAAGGGATCTCTGATGATGAACTTCCGATAGTTGTTCGTCAGAATAACCTAATCTTAGATGGCTAACAAAAAGCCCTCCGTTTCCGGAAACATCTGTCCTGAAATCAACCAGTAGTTCGACGCTGAGTTGTCGACATTGTCCTGATTGACTTCATTGGGATGCCGTCCATGAAATGGTTTCTGGAGCCAGGTTTGCAACTTCTCTTGGTCTGTTTGGCGGTGAGAAACAATATCCTATTCCCATAGCTGTAAACGCGTTGAATCGTCTGCCTCACATATGGCTCGATATAGTGTGGAAGAATCCTCTAACCTATGAAAATATGAACATAAGTTTATTATTTCTTGATAAAGCTGCTTTCCAATCCTCTTCCTCCTTGATGTATTGGAAGCATTGTACGTTCAACGGCTTTCATAGTGTGATGGTAAATTCTTTTAGCCTGTTTCATACCTAGGTATTTGTATATTTCTTCTGCTTCTACTGGAGCTATAGTTTCACCGTTCTGTATTTCAAATGTTCCTGGTTGTATCTTACCTTTAACGATGTTCAAAATACGGCACTTGTCAAGTCCAAATTTTATTCCGATATCCCCGGAGAATTCCTCTACAATTTTAAGCATTTGTTCCAGCTGGTTTCGCATAGCAGGCATCAGTTTAAAATCATCCATGCATAGAAGATGATTCACTCTTACTATTTCTTCGTTGTTATTTCTAATATCAAAGCCGTATCTGGTGGAATTCAAACAGCGTGATAGTGGGTTCATTGCAAGGCGGAACCACAATGGACTAAGTTAATCGCCCTGAAATATTCCCCTTCGTATTGGAATTGTGTTAGTTTCGATGGTGTCGCTGGATGGCACTTGCAATTGGATCCTAGATCTCCAGATGCGTTCAAAAAAGAAAACAATATGACTATCAACCCTATACATTCTCATTATAGTTGTGAGGTACTCATGGGGCACTTATTATATATATATATATATATATATATATATATATATATATATATATATATATATATATATATATATATATATATATATATATATATATATATATATTAATACTTCAGCAATAAAAAAACTAAGTATAATCAATAAGGAAATAGTCAAAACTCGCTGAAATTTAGGTTAAGTAATTTCAAAATAAAAAAAAAACTACCATTAGATAATAACGTGGAATAAAAATTATTATATATTGTTGTGTACTTACCCTTGATGACCATTAAAATAAAAAGAAATATTGAGCAATGTATTTTATTACTTAAAATACGACTTTACATCGGAACTTCTAACACGTGATATAGTAGCCTTCTTAGCCATATCCATTTATTTTAGTTTTTGTAAATTACAACATAGGAAGTGCGCTTGTTCATTATATTGTTGGTGATTATTAAAAAAATTGAAACGTGTATTTGATACGTCAAAAGAACAAAATTTTGTCCCTAAGTACTTGAATACTAGTATCGCTTTAGCTCCCCCTTCCATGACTTCACACTGAGCGAATAGAGAGAATTCCTGAGTAGAATTTGCAGAGAATAAATGTATACTTTTGTTTTAAAGGTACTAAGGAAAAACAATTTAACGATTTTTAGATTTATTATATGGTTATTTAAGCACCCAATAAAAATTTGAATAAGCGACTATTACAAAACGAATAATTTTTCCCTCAGTAAAAGAATTCTGAGAAATGACCACACTTTAAGTATAACAAAGCAGTTAATAGCCATTTTTATATAAAAAAGAACTGACCATTGAAATCTTCATATTAAATTTATGTGACATCAAAAATACGTCTTTGAAAACGAAAATTGATGAAACTCTCTTGGCGGTCAGTTTAAGGGATGATGTTTAGAGTGGAAAATATAAATTTTGTATTAAACGCTCGGTTGGATATATGGTTCTATATATTTTTTAAGAAGGTCTTTACTTTTCCTGACCATTGGGGACATTTTTTAAACATAAGAAGTCAGAAGTCTTAAAGAAAATACTATTTTGTGAATTTTTTTTTTGGAAAAAAATATTTTATATTATGGGATATATTACGAGAGAAGAGTAAAATAAAACCGAGTCTATCAACGAAAAATTAAGATTATTTTTTACGCAATTCATTGGTAGAACTTTGATAGGCTAAAGCATCATTATATACATATATATATATATATATATATATATATATATATATATATATATATAATATTCCAAACTAGGATTATTTTTGGATGCATTCTGTTTAAATTTGTAGGCAATGGTAAGGAGAAAAACCCTTTTTTGATTCTGTCAAGCTTTAGAGAATTTATTTATCTCTTCATCAGGACATCTCTACAATTATCAATTAAATAGTTAGAGTATTAACCTAACTTATAATTATAAAGTAACTCACCCATGTGGTTTGAATATTAAACAAGTACGCGTTTGAAAACCAGGGGGAAAACCCAACATTAGCACTTTTGAATTGTATTTAAAGGCATATTTTTGATGGAACTGCAAAAATTCTAGAAAGTTCGAAGGCAGCCAAACATCCTACTTGACTATTCCACCATTTTATAGTGACATCTGTCATGTGTCAACCGAGAATTGTAGTGAATGGTGTAAGTAGTGGGGAAAATACGGATACCGTAAACAGTCGCCTAGTCAAGCAAAAAATTTATCAAAAATAGAAAAATATAGTTAAGAAATTACTTGTTTGATATTTTTTACATAATATAACAGAATTTAATAGAAAACCTATTCGTCTGGAGAAGGACTGTCCAGAAGGCTCAAATATTTTTTTTCCAACTTTAAAATATAACTGTAAATGGCACTCAGACTCTCGATATCACTTTTTTTATTCATGGTGTTATTTTCTTGGTTAATGTGCACCATTTCAAGGAAGGGCCTTTTATGATAGACAGGAACCCTTTCCAGAATCTCAGTGCCATCCGAGTTAATATTGTGATCTTGATGAAAAACATGTTCAGCCAGAGCACAAAAGGGCAAACCTCTATTAATGTCACTACGATGGGAAGTGAGTCTGCCTTTGAGGCTTCTGGAAGTCTGGCCTATGTAAACTAGTTGACAGTTGGAACAGAGAACCTTATAAACTAGGCAGAACGTCTCATTTAGCTCTAACGGCGTTTTGGTTTTAGAATAAATTTTAGAGAAAATAAGTATAATTAAGTAAATATATATATATATATATATATATATATATATATATATATATATATATATATATATATATATTTAAATATATATATATATATATATATATATATATATATATATATATATATATATATACCTTCAGAATATGACTTAAAGTCTCAACAACGTAAGGAAAGACTATCTACCACGACGAACACTAAGAAAACAAAATTTATAATTTTCCAGAAAACGAGCAAAAATGTTAATAATAAAGAAATAACTAATGAGAACATAGGAAGGGTTTGAAAATATCAGACTCTTAACGTTAGGAGAAAAATTGAGATGACTAGCTTGGCTTTTCTAAAAATTCACAAAGCGTAATCCTTCACTAGCACTGAAAATGCGCATGGTCGATTCTACGTTTTTTCTATTTATTATAAATCCGAGTTTCGGATATACCGACGGATGCTGAAGACATCAATGGATGGAATGCTTCTGCAACGAATCAATGAAAAAAAGTAATTATTTGTAGTGAAGAAATGTAAATTGCAATATTTTGGTTTGGTGATTAGATGAAAAAGTTACGCTCTACCGCAGCTATTCACTCAGGTTAAGATTGGAAGAAAAATATTAAGAGACAGACGCAGAATATAATAACTGAGGGATCTTCGTGAGTAATTTGGCAAGCCGTCCGATATTCAAAACTGTGACATCTAAAATCCGAACATCCATCATGATTACTAGCCTCCGTTTCAACATTGCACTTAAAAAATTAAGGTTTAAAACTAAGGTTTAAATAAATGTATTAGGCACTAGTTCTAAACGGGAAAGCCAATGGCATCACAAAATGCGATGTTACTTTCCCTAAATCGAGAAATTTTTGGGAGGATGTGGAAACATCAAATGAAGATAGGATAAGTTAACCCCTTTGTAATAAAAGTTCAATCTTCAGAACCTTAAGATAACAGAGATATAACATTTATACTCATTTGCGCACTGGTATATACTCAGTGTAAAAAATGCTTAGCACATCAATGATTTGGGCTTATTTGAAATAGTTTCTTTACCATTTTAAAATGCCTGTATTATATTTAACTATTTCTACATGTTGTCTAATACTATATTGTGTATATAATACATTTTTTCTGTTTTAGCTGTCATTCGACAGTTACTATCAGGTCAGCGATGTGACAGCCGGGGCTGCAGATTGGTATTAAGCTATGAACAAGGAGACATTGATGCATATTGATTGAGTGTGAGACTTCGCCGTAGACCTGCGATTACATTTAGGTTAATATTATCTGTTGGCCTTAAAAGTTTTTTGAATAACTATAATTACATTTCGTTGTTTATGTAAATGTTTAGGGGAAAAAATGGCAAAAAAAAACCTTTAATATATTAGGTAGCGCAGCAAGGTAAGTATACTACGTCTGAGGGAGTACTTTATGAGAACGATCAGGCCAGCCTCCAGGGAGAAGGGTGTGTAAGGCCCCTCTACACCAGTATTTTTGTAGCGCATCTTTACCATAACTATTTCTTTTTATATCGTATATAATCGTTCATATTACGACTGGTACTATTTATATTGCATCATATGCATACAAGTTATGATTTGTTTTATTTTTAGAGTTATAACTTATTTTAATATGATACATTTATTACTATTTAATCATTATTTAGATATTTTACTTATAACTTGTTCGTTTATGATGTATATTTATTACAATTGTACATATAGTCATAATTTTATTTATTATGTTTTGCATTACTCCTTTATTATTTATTTGCTTATTTCTATGCTACTAGTTGGTTTTATATTTATATTTCCCAATTTTATTATGTATGGCTTACTAGTTTTAATAGAGTTTATATATGGTTTATTATGTATTATTTATGGTTTCGATGGTGTGTATTATATATGATTGTAGTAAAGAGGGAATGAGTTGTTAAATGGTTTATGCACAATTCTGTTTGGATTGAATTGGGTTTCTGTAATATTTCTGGTAAGTACACTAAAGTTTACTTGTGTGTGTAGAATTTTTCGAATGCTTTTTATGTAATTAATGATGTATTCAATGTTAGTGCTATTGTGTATGTCCACTATTGGCGCATATCTGACTTGGATGAAATGCTTTTCCAACGAAAGAACAAAAAAATATATTTCTGGCAATAAAAAACATAAACTGGAATATTTTTTCATAAAATCAGAATATGACATTTTAAAAACTTTTTACGTCTACTTCATTTTTTTAGAGCCACTTTTAAAATTGCATCTAGGTGGCCATGATTGAACGCAAACTAATCTAAGGGCCTTAGGTGATGTCAAAAAAATACAATCGCAAAGTTTTAGTTACTAGTGTGAAAGACAGGAATAAGACAAATTGACAAAATTACGTTTTCATTTCTAACTATTAATTTTCAAATGGCGACCCCTTTTTGACACCTACTTTTCGAAAAAAGCATTCTTTGATGAATCTAACGGTACTAATTTCTTTGCGATTGGATTAGACATAAGAACAGAAATTAAATATTATTAAGCAAAATACTGGATAATTTATTTACTTATGACAAGTGCGCCATGGACAGCCATGATGCATAATAATTTGCAACTGTTTTTATCAAGTCTTCTTTGGAAAACAAAGCACACAAAGAGCTCAACTCGTGAAGATTCTGCATTAATGCCGTGTCGTTTTAGGGCAACTTACAGAGAACTCAATAAAATGCGATTAACCAGCCTTTATCTACTTTACTGTTTTAGAATTTTACTATACCGATGTCAGCAGCATAAAGAAAATGTACAATGACGGCCAGAACACCAGTTAAGTTTAAGCTAGTTATCGGTGATAAAATCACTAACCAATTAACGAAATTTAAATACCTTGGCAAAGGCCAAGCACCCATCTATCAGACAACGAAAAGACACAGATGCAACAAAGACTTGAAACAAGTCTGTTCAGTGACTTGCATTCGTTTTTAATTAGGTCGGGCGTACTATTGCGACACGAGATGATCTAATATATAGATTTCATTTCCGTGTAGCGTATTTGACGCATCTGTGTCTTGTCTTTGTCTAATAGATGAGCATTCGATTAAAGATATATCTGAATATGGTAATACCAAAGAGAAAGTCAAGCTCTAAAATCAACAGCGACGACAGAACAAACATCTTTGAATCGAAACTAAATTCAGCATTTTCAAGAACGCATATGAATTACACGATATAAACTAGACCGGATACAACCAAGACAAAAATGTTAGAGTCCAAAAGAATGGAAATAATATGCAGAATTGATGTAAAAAGAATATTGGACAAACTTGGAAGAGAGACGACTTCAACATAAGGAAATAACTGTAAAAATAGGCTAAATTATCTTTAGTATGGCAATGAAATGAAATACAAATAACAAATTTTGTATCTTTATATACATATAAACATATTAACAAATAAATGAAACTACAGCTCGTAAGCGAAAAACAATTTAGTCATATTAATGCTAAAAGTCATTAATTAATGTTGGCCGATGGTGAGGGTTATTAATGGATCTAGTGAGTTTTTGTGTTATGAAAAGGCACTTACACAAGTAATAATGAGCTAATGACCTTTTTATACTCATAAATTCGGGCAAAATTCACTTAAAATATATGTTTTTGTTTCTATAAAGGGTTAATGAGTGATGCCTGAGAGAGATAAAATTATTTAATCAATTTTTTTAACAAAATAAATTTGTGTACGCTATTTTCAAATTTGGGAATAAGAAGTCCAAATATTTAAGTCGAGGTAAGAAAAAATTTAAATGACAACAAGCACCAGTAAAAATGTTTTAATTTTAAAACTTATAAGGTGATAGATTACAAATATACAGCCTCCACCCCCAAGATTTTTTATTACTATGGCCACAATGTTATTACATTACAGCGTTACAGCTCCACTGATGAGACGATTAGGTGGTCGAAACTAGTATGGAAAGAGAACCAGAGTAGAATTCGCCAAGAATATACTGTCTGTCCCCTTTCTTAACGATCGTAAGAAGAAAATAACTTTTCGCAATACATAGACCGTGAAATTGTTTATTTTTAATAATTTTCTACCACTCCGGGATATATTCAGATAATCGTTTGTACTGTTGAAGATAACAGTCCGCCATCAAGTTCTGCGGGTAATATTCTACTGACATTTTACGATATGAGGATTTTAAGTAGACAGTTGTTTTCTGTGAATTTTGCTTACTGATGAGGCTATTAGGTGGTCGAAACTAGTATGGTTAGAGACGTAGAGTGGTATATATACATATATACATATATACATATATATATATATATATATATATATATATATATATATATATATATATATATATATATAGGTTTATAAAAATACGTCCCTATGGGATAATTAGAAGCAACCACAAAAATTGATCAAGGGCTCATTTTAAAGCTTAGAGCGTTTACTTTCAAATGCCGAATGCGCCTTTGAAAAATTCAATATGGTGGCTCCAATAAGGCGGCCTGAAGCCGGAGAAAAATCAAGTGTCTAGCAGAAAACTTGTAAAAATAAAGAATTGGCAATCGATCGGGCCGTTTTTGGCCCAAATTGTAGCTGATGGATGCCCCTAAAAAGTTGTTATAGTAGGTTGAAATCTAACATGACGGATCCAATATGGTGGTCAAAAATTCAATATAATGGCTGAATTTTTGAAAATCAGCCTATTTTCACCAAATTTGGTATACAGGGATTTTTGGCGTCGCTGATCATGAATTCGAGGTTGAATTTGCAAAATTCAAGATGGCGGACAACATTTTTTGAAAATCGATCACGAATCCAAAATCAGATTTTCAAAATTCAAGATGGTGGATCCAATAGGGCATATACTCTATAACCCAATCCTCTATATTAGGTCCGCAATTTTGGATTTCGATTTCGAGCGACGCCAAGAACCCCTGTATAGCAAATTTAATGCAAGTCGGTTCATTTTCAAATAATTAGTCGGGAATATTGAATCCGTCATCTTAAATTTTGCAAATCAGACCTCGGATTCGTGATCAACGACCTCAAAAACCCCCGTAACCCAACTTTGGTTCAAATCGGTTTATTTTAAAAAATGCGGCCACTATATTGAATTTTTGACCGTCATATTAGATCCGCCATGTTGGATTTTGTCAACCTACCACACCAGCTTATTATGGGCGTCCATCAACACCAATTTGAGCCAAAAAAAATTCGATCGGTTGCGAATTTTTATTTTGACAAGCTTCCATATTGGATTTTTCAAAGGCGCACGCTTTAAGCTTTTAAATTGGTCGATTTTTTTAGTTGCTTCTAATTTTGGTCGTAGCTCTGATCCGGTTGACGTGGATTGACCCATCTATATATATATATATATATATATATATATATATATATATATATATATATATATATATATATATATATATCCTTTCCCCAGCACAATATCACATTGTTTTCAATTCGTGTTTGCGAAGCTAAAATGATTGAAGAAAATTTTGAAATAGTAGTTTTCAATGTATTTTTTTCTCAGCATTTTGATGGTGTGGTCAAATTTTTGAAAATTTGATGTTCTGAGCTTGAATGAATATATCACATAATATAAGTTACATGCGTTCACGTGATATTAACAAGCAGTCCTATATAAATCGCTTAACTTGTTGAAAATACAAAGAAACCCCATTCTGGAAAGTGCTCATATCAATGTAAAAAGAAATTTCAGCTTTCGATCCACACTGCAGTTTTCAACATATATATATATATATATATATATATATATATATATATATATATATATATATATATATATAAATAGTTTGGTTATTTCGGGTTTCAACCCGTTCGTTCAAAAAATCGTTTTCACGACGTTTCGGCAAAATCTCATTTGGCATTTTCAAGTGCGGTTGGTCTCGTTACTCGCTGAGAACTGATGGTGGCCTCTGCTGAATGTCGAGTTTTGTTTAGCTGGCTCGCTTTCTGATTGAACGAGCGGCTTCGCAGGCTCTTCCCCTCTGCCGAGTATATCAGCTCTATTTCAATCTCACCAAACATACCATCGACTTTAGAAAAAGCAAAAGAAATAGCACCAGTACAAAACTACAAGGTACGCGTCAAAAGGGAGGCCCTAGAAATGAAAAAAAAAAACGTGACAGCTGAATAAACGAGACGATGCTATACATATTCCAACAACAGGGAAAACATTAAAAAAAAAACAAGAAACTAAACAACAAAGATCAACCAATACACAAGAGACCAGCATACAAGAACCAAATATATCGCACTCAGCAGAGGAGAGGATCCTGCGAGGCCACTCGTCCAATCCGAAAGCGAGCCAGCTAAACAAAACCATTCATTCCACCATCCGTGAAAACCTACGATATAATGTGATTCATATATATATATATATATATATATATATATATATATATATATATATATATATATATATATATATATATAATCACGTTTTCTCTCTTTTCAAGATCAAACTACGTAATATTTAAAAATGTGACTACACCATAGAAGTTCCATCCAAAATAATTTGATGTTATAGCGAAAGAGAACATTTAGAGAATCCACAAAAATCTGTAAGACCAAGAAAAATAACAATTTGAACCAACAGACATATTAAACGAGTTTTTTTAAACAATTCTTAAATATCTCTACCTAGAATTATTATTAAAATTACAGAAATTAAGGGTAGTCTAAGGATACTTTAGTAGACGCCTGACTAAAAAGCTTCTTATTTCGGGGAGAAATAGAGTGGCTTGGTTGCAATTGCACGTCGCTATTTAAACTGGGCAGTATCTGAGTGGAAAAATTTCAATTTAGCAATAGAACCCGTCGAGAGATTTTTAATTATGACCACATGTAAATGTGATAAACGCAGCTTTTTAAACTTCATTAATAACAATGGATCGATTTGTCTAGACGTTGTTAATTTAGTTTTTCTTTTTATCCCAAGTTCAAATAAATGTTTTACTGTGCCTAATCAAATATCGTATTTAATTTACGAGAACCCTTTTTTGATCTAATTATCGTTTTTATGCACGGTAAACGGTATCTATAAAAAAAAGCACTTTATTTCACAGATTGACCGTTTCATCCAATTTTATCCAAACATATTAGTAAAATCCCTAAAAGCTACGAATAAGCAAATATCCAGTCGTATTCAAATTATTAACATAAGCTAAAAAGTCTGGTCATCAGCCTTAGCAATATATACTTATTTATTTAGGCATACATATTAAATAACTGGACCATTTACCACGAAGTGTGTAGTGCAAACGGGAAATAGCCGGTGGGCACTAAAACTGATAAAGTGAATCCTTACCGGAAGATATATTTCTGTAAAGTCGGCTACACAAGGACCTATATTTATGAGACATGACTGTGCATTTAAGAGCCCACGATCAATCACGTCATGGTATAACGTATAAGGATCGATGCTCTTTTAACAGAATTTGAAGAAATTTGTCGTATATCATAGAAAGATAACCATTTGTATATTTGTTGCTACGTCACAAATTAGTTAACGTCACTCAGGCTACCATTTTACAAACTTATTGATTATGGCGGATTTATATTTTCTCTACTAATAAGCTTTAATTCACTAGAAGTCGATGAGCCCAGTAAGATTTCCTAATCAAAAAAATTGTTAATAATTAAGAAAAAATTTTTTCCTGTAAAATAAAATGTTTTCGTGTTTCTCGGTCGATTCTAAGTAAAAAGTGTCTCTTGTGATTTTTCTATCCGACGCATAGTTTTTGAGTTAAAAATCGTTGAAAATTTTAAAAATGTCAGTTTTTGTTACTGTTCAATAGACAGGATATCCGAGAAAATGTGGGAAATCTCCCGAATATGAAAAAAACACTTGAAAGGAATACCACAAGTTCATACAAACTTTTTCGTATAGGCCTCCCCTGTAATGGAACAAATATTAATTGTTTTACACTGTTCAATGTGAACTATATTTTGTTAAAATAAATAATTAAATAATCACTCTGTGAATAGATTTCTCGTGGGAATAGGGTAGTATATGTTTTTTTTATTACTACTCACGAAAGTTTAAAGGAAAATATAAATCAGTTATCGAGCTTAACTTTTATTATCTTTGTCGTTTAAATGTTTTCTTAAAAAAAATACATAAACTCTGGTAATTTATGAAGACGTATTAAGACCCTCTCTTAGAATTGCCTATAAATTTGTCTAAGTAATCCTGCCCTGGTTATATAAATAAAACCGAAAGATAAGGGAGGTTTTTAACATATGGTATATGCACAAACCGTTAAAATGTCTTAGAATATTGAACGATTTTCCGATTATTAGGAAAAAAAGAATGATCAAATAAACTCACTATAATAGAAATATATCGTTTGGCCATTTGTAAAAAGAATTTAGATTAATAACTGTTTTTTCTATTCACAAGAAATAACGAGTTAAGATGTTTATTGCCAAAAGCAGCGAAGAAAAGTGAATAATTTTTTTACAGTCTTTAACATATATTCTTTTCTTTATAGGAAGACGTAGGTTAGTTTGTTTTACTATTCTTTTATATAAAAATTAGGATTAAGACGCTCAGAGGCCAATTCAGGAATCAAGCATCCGGTATAGAATAGCTAACACCCTCAGCCCGTAACGATCGAAACCTTCGAACTTTAAAGGAAAGAAATTGACCTTTACAGGGTTCCATCGGGTAATATGGGTACAAACGGGAAACAGAGAAGTGTCGAAGAAGTATAAGATTCAAAGACACTCTTTTAAGGATAATAGTAAATTTCAGTCATAATATGAACGTTGTTAGAACGGTACCGTGAATACCAGTGCCGTAGAATAATTACGTTACGGGTATAATCGTCGGGAAAGAAGGTTATCTTTGTTTTGATTTGTTTTCAGTTAATTTGGGAAATTAAGGGAATATCGTGTGTTATTTTAGTCTGGCATTTTTTGATTTTCATACGGTTTGATAAAGTAATATAAATAGCTGTTTTTCGCGTTTTATTTCTTTTTCTGTTTAATATTTTGGTAAGCTATTTATAGTGTCTCTTCAAAATTGAGTTTTACATTTTTGGTTAACAGAGCGGCCAATAAGAGCAATTATGCTAGATTTTTTTCGTAATTGTTGTTTTAAGCTTCTCATTGTAAATAGTTCGTTTTTCTACTTATTTTTGTTAAATAGATTTAAGTGTTTTGAGAAACTTGTTTTATTCAATTTAATTAAAACCTTCCCGCGAATTAACTTGCGGGCGCGCTGCAAGACCTACAAAAACAAGAGATGTCTTCTGGCCAACTAATTAGCAGCCTTTCCCGAGTCCTGAAGTTCTGAGTCATGGTTTTGGTGAGCTTAAATAACCGTAGTTTTTTGGTACTAAAGCTACAAAAGAGAAGATAAACGTCCAGACTTCCAGAGTGTCTTTATTACGTGAAATTTAATTATAGATTATTAAAATAGTTACAAATTAATGTGTGGCAACAATTTGGTTATAGATAGAATGGCTAACGCCACCTCAATATGTCATTTGCAGGAGTCTATGATCAAATTCTGCCACACCCCTTCGGAGATATGGGCTCCCAAAAACATGCAAAGAAATCAAATTTTTACACATAATTGTTGAACCACCAGATATATTTCAGTTTTTTTAAATATGATGTATACCAGGTAAAACCTTTCAAATTTCTATCCAAGAAAGTGTTGTGAATTACTTACAGCTGCTAGGACAGACTAGCTGTGACATTCATGACTCTAATTCTTCTACGCCCTCTATGATAAAACCTCTGAACAACGTTTTTTACATACCTTTGTCATTGACTAAAAATTAAGCGATCTTCATCTTAATCGTTTTCGAAAAAACGTCATTTTATTTACACTCTTAGTCCCCCAACTTCTGTGGGGTTGAATATGAAAAAGAGGATTTTTCCCCTGTCACAACAGTTTCAATAAAAAGTTAAACTATCTGCTCAGTTAAAACCTTCGTAAGAGGGTTCAACATAGGCTTCGTGAAGTCTGAGAGACTCCCGGGCACCACGAATTAACGACTGCTATACCCACTATATTAACTCAGCATTATTCCTTATGTGATCACAATGAAAAGTGATTCTCAGTAGAAGTTCTTCCCTACTATCGACCGGAGTGGAATACACCAAGGTTTTGAGATGTCCTCACAGCTAAAAATCCTACGGCGTTAGGTCAGAAGATCAAGGAGGCCAGACAATAGGTCGTCTTCTATCTATCGAACGGTTTGAATAGAACTTACTCCAGTGATATTCATCACGGAGAGGAGGTTGACTACTAATTATAGCTCTTACAAACTTGTTAAATACAGTTTAGATCTGGAGAAACCGAAGGTAACGAAAAAGGATTTGTCAGCTATTCTAGAACTACTCTGGCTCTGTTATCGTCCAGAAATTTCAAATTACGTTCTAAAATCTGGTATGGTATGCTCACAAAAGTACGACTCCGTTCGATTCCATAAAACAAATTGGGCCTTGTGGTCTGGTGTCAACAAAAAGCACCTTAAAGCCTAAGCCAATGGTCCTAGATAAGAAACGAGCAGTTTTTTGTAAGCTCCATCCTAGATCCTTTCACTATTAATCTGTCTTCTCAAGCTTTCTTTAATCTTTCATTTCTTGGTCTCCCTCTAACAGTTCCAGTCACAATAAATGCGTTGTTCAGTTGGGATATCACATTTTCAAAAGCATTATAAAAATTAGCTCTATTTATTTGTCGCGCACCTCAAGTAACAACTCAAGAGCATGATTTACTTCGCCCTTCATTGAAATGAGGCCTCTTCATATTTTCAACATAGAATAAACCCAATATTACAGGTATGCACTGGGGAAGAGTAAGAGAGAAATAAAGAATGTTTTAATTTTTGAAGATAAGGTCTAAATTCGAAATAAATATAATTTTTCCGTGCTTAAAAATTATTAAAATTTCAGTAAAAAATAAAGAAATCGTTACTACTGTAGAATTCATTTAACAAGTTGTCTATATTCTCTTTACGGCAGTTAAAGAAAATATATACAGAATATATTTCCTGCAAATACAACTCTGGTCCTCTCTACCTACGCTTTTCGACCATCAAATGGTCCAATTAGTGGAATTGTAACGGAACAAGAGCAAAATTCACAAACTAAAAAATATTTCGAGTCAAACTAAAAAATATTTCCAGTCAAACTACATCTATACATATACCGAAATATTGCAAAGCTTAAAAATTATTAAATTTTAATAATTTTTAAGCTTCGTAATACTCCAGTTTATGTAAAGATGGCATTTGACTGGCGATATTTTTCAGCCTGACATCAAAAAGTCTGCAGGTTTAATATCCTGCCGACATATCTAGGAATTTATATTTTATATAAACAGTTGTTTCCGATGAATATTGCTCTAGGTTCATTCAAGCTGCACTGGTGAGACCATTAAAAATTTTATGAAGTACTGATCTGCTACTTTAAAATTCTTTATTATTATGCAATGCAATTTAACTAAATATTTTCTTACTAAAAATAAATCCTAATTAATTAATTGTTTTGATGAAAAGAATTTGTTGGAATTGAAATGTTGCCCTATTCAAATTACGGCCTGAAACATAGGTTGCCTACAAAATAATCTTAAATAGCCGGATATTTGACATTACGCGATATTATTTCTTTAACATTATCTTTCTTGTAGTGAATAGGTTCCATTTATTTTTGTCGACAATATATAAATTCATAAAATAACCAGTTCTCGATAACAATGTTGTTGAATGAAGTAAAATGCGAACAGTAAATGCAAACTTCGTTCCAATTATATCCCTTCCGTGTTAGAGGTTGCAAAGTTTGAACAAATTGCTAAGGAACACAATTTATCCTATTCCACCACCATCGAGATAATGGCCTACCTGTACCACCATGCCGAGAAGAAAGTCAAAACTTACCCTCCCCGCCACAGTGATACAGCAGAGGTATATGTTTCGTCTCTACTAGACTCATCAGGGTACCGACATGCACCTGACTGTGTAAAGGGCAGGTCGGAAGGAAGCATGCAAATACTGAACGCGGCTTCGCCGACTTCCCGCCGGGTGGCGTATATATGTTTATGCGGCTTTCACGGATTCCTCCATGTAAGGTGCAATAACAGTGGATAGATCCACATTATGCCGCTGTAGTGCTGAAATCACATTCAGCAAACGTACAACTATATGTAGCTCCGTGTAAGAATGAAGTAAAATGCGAACAGTAAATGCAAACTTCGTTCCAATCATAGGCATTTTACTATAAGATATTTTTAATTTTTTTTGTCCCTATAATGTCCTCTGGATTAAATACAAATAGGACCAAAAGTTGCCTTTAACATAAACTACTTCGGAAAATCTTTTTACATATTTTTTCTTAAGATAATAATTATTTCTATTGCTCAAAAATATAAATATTATCAAAAAAATATACCTAAATAGTTTTAGTTACACTCAACCCCAACTTTGGAGGAAAATAGGAATGGTAAAATTTTTGGTCTGCCATATTTGATTGGGCTTATTTAACTTAAAAAGCATTATTTTAGATTTATAATCTACATCCCCAAACTTTCACTCCCTCTACACCTATTTGGGAAGAAATCAGGTAATATTAATGTTTCATTTTTTTATATTTGACAGAATCTGCAGTTGGTTCTTTACGGAACATTTTTTAAATAATGAACAACTTTTGCTTTTTAATGTTCCAGGTGATGACTAGAATATTGCTTGACACATATTTTGTCCTTTTAGAGCTTTCTCAAGAATACTTGACTATACTAAGGTTCAAAAGAATTTGGTTTTATTTTTCATTACTTAAACCAACCGATTTCTGCCAAGATTAAATGAGACCATGCATCGCAGCAACTTCCTGAACACAACTCAAAAAAAATTTCATTTAAACCGTTAGAATCATCTCAAAGTAATTCCTGTACATAACTTTCCCTTTTTAAAATCATCTAATAAAAAATTAGAGCAACTTATCAGAAATATTATCGTACTATTACGTAATATCATAATTTCAATTTATCATCGAAAATAAAAATGTTCCCGCACTTTTTCCCATCGAGGAGATAAAACATAAACGATATAGGTTTTTTTATGTTAGCACTAGCAGGAAATTCCTTCAAGCACTCTTTAGGCAGTCGAGTGCAAACATGACAATTTTGAGTCGCTGCAGGATATATTCCTTGAAAGAAAGGTTTTCTGGGTAATGTTTTTCTTTGTAAATTGAAGTGTACTAAGAACAAAATACTTTTACCGGGAAGTTTACTTATTTCATTAAGGTGGTTGCTACTTATGATAGGCTTTATTTAAAATTATAACTGATTTATAATAAATTTTATTTATTAAAAAATTAAAAGGTTTGAGATTAACGCTTAAAGAATTTCTTTTTTAGGAAATAAATCTGACATTAAAATATAAGCAAAATATTGTTTTAAATTCTTCCCACTTTAATATAAATCGTACTCTGTAACTGAAACATGAAATATAGTTTAAAGACAGTTACCAAGCAAATAAAAGGCAACTCTATATTTTATATGGTTGAGCAAAAATAATCTGAGTTTCATGTAACATTTAAGTTATGAAAACAACATAGAACTAACGTAGGGTTTGCTTCAGCTTTATTTAAGAACTGAATTTTAAGCCATATTTTTCCTTCTCTATTATTAAATTTTAAAATTTCCAGTAAGAAAGAAATATACCGCAACTGTGTGTAAATTTTCCAAGTATTGCGGAAAAATACCGAAAAAAAAGTTTTAACCTAGACATCCTTTCGAACGATACCTTTTAACAAAACTTATTGTCATCAAGGTTTTTATTTCTCAATTACCTGTATTAGTGTATCGGGATGCCACTATTTAAATTAATATTGGGAACAGGGGGGCATTTTAGGAATTCTCTTATAATTGTACTTAAATTCCATATCAAAAATATATTTGGGAAAATATAAGTGTAATTTAAACAAATTTAAAACACACAAGATAAAAAGTTTTTTAATTTTTGCTTTTTTTTGCGTATTCACTTTAATTTCACGTGTCTTCGTAACTGCTAATGTGATCATAGTTTGAATTTTCAATACCTTTTTTGGTTACCATTACTATTAGTTTCTTTGTGACTAAGTACTTTTAGTCACTTCAGTTCTATTCACATCCTGGAACCAATCACACATAAAAAGTTATTTTAAAAATTTTACCATACATATACAGAATAGGAGTAAAAGCTTGACGTTGCTTGGGTCTAAAATACTGTTACGAACTTTATAGCGTAGTATATTTCATAGTATTGGTTTGTGTTTGTAGTTTGTAGGGTTTTAGGTATATTTTCTAATATAACGAACTTTGTAGCATTTTATATTTCATAGTATTAGTTTGTGTTCGTAGTTTGTAGGGTTTTAAGTATATTTTCTACGAGTTCAAAATTTATTTAATTAATTTTACCTTTGTTAATTTCCTCAGGAGACGTCTATGAAAGAAGGTCTGGAACTTTTTAGAGTATTCTATTTCCTTATTTTTAACATGAAACGCCTATGATTGAAGGTCTAGAAATCGCCGAATTTTTCCTTTTTCTTATTTTTATTACCCCATGTAGTATGGAAATCCTTCTAGAGAATTAGGGAATCATCCGGTAACGACCAAAAGATCGGCTTTCATGGACAGTATAGTTTGAGAGTTCGTCGAGGTAACTTGAAACAGTTTGACAAGTGTCACAATTAAGGTTGACAATAAAAAGCTTTCAAAATAATAATATTCAATAATACAGTGTGTGTTCATAAATCGGCCGTCCGGAACAATACCTTCAAGTTATTTGGCGAGAAAAAACTATCCAAAAATAAGTGCTATGTCCCAAACTGTGCAGATAAATACGATGACCGATTTCGATTTCCGAACTCAAAGAATTCCGAGTTACGAAGAAATTTATAAAAACTATCGTGTATGTGTTAGACATTTATAGAATCTCTTGTAAGAAATTATAGAAAAGCAGTTTCAGCTCTCTATCTTCCTGTATGTGTAAGTGTGTAAGTGAGCGCTTTTTTTATTTTTTAGAAAACATGAACGGCTCGTCGAGCGGAGTGCAAGCAATTAAAAAAAAGCTATAAACATGCTGCTTACGTGCAATGTTATAAATTAGAAATAAAAATGTTTGCATATTTTTTTTCCAATTTACTAGGAATTTGTTCTTTTTTTTTTCAAATAGTCTATAAAGGAAAGCAATACTAGATCAAATTGTTAACAAACGCTTACCTCGTTCGGCCCCAACAAGATGCAGTTTTTATTCTAGAGTTGTTTGTACGTATTCGAATACAAAGACAGCATTCTAGAGACAATGAAAAAAATTTTAGATGACAGTAGAAACGTTAGTACCATGAACCAATCATCAAGGTATGTTAAAACTCTCAATAGCAAGAGTTTCCTTTGAAGATTAAACTTATTTTACAAAATAATGCCTCAAGTTGATTTGTTATTTGGTAAGTTTTAAACAAGATAAATTGACGCTGTTATCGCAAATAAAAATATATTATCATTTTAATCAAAATTAACAGAAATTAGAAATAATATTACCTCAAACGACGTTGAGCCATCTCCATCAACTTCAAAACGACATAAGCAGTAAAATCCAAGGTGGCGCTGACAATATGGCGGCCAAAAAAATTAACTTTGTTTAATTTTCTCCAAAATTGGTATGGGGGAATTTCCGGAGTCGTACACAACGAATCTGAAATTACTTTTAAAAGCTTCAATATGGCGGATCCAATATGACGGACAAAAACATTTAGTTTTGTCCGATTTTCTTGAAAATTAGTGTGGGGGAGTTTTTGGGATCGCACATAATAAATCCAAAATATTTTTTAAAAATTCAATATGGCTGATCTAATATGACGGACAAAAAAATCAATTTTATCCGATTTTCTCCAAAATTGGTATGGGGGAGTTTTCGGAGTCGTACACAATGAATCTGAAATTATTTTGAAAAACTTTAATATGGCGGATTAAATATGGCAGACGAAAAAATCAATTTTGTCCGATTTTTTCCAAAATTGGTATGGGGGAATTTTCGAGGTTGCACATAACCAATCTGAATTTATTTTTAAAAAATTCAATATGGCGAATCCAATATGGAGGACGAAAAAAACAATTTTGTCCGATTTTCTCCAAAATTGGTATGGGGGAGCTTTAAAGTCGCACATAACGAGTCTGAAATTATTTTTAAAAAATTTAATATGGCATATCTAATATGGCTTATACATTATTTATTTTGTCCAATTTTTTTCAAATTTGATATGATGGCGTTTTTGGAATCGCAAATTATGGATCAGAAATTATTTTTAAAAGAAATTAAATATGGCGGATTCAAGATGGCGGATTAAAGATTCTACATCTCTCGATTTTGTTTAAAATCAGTACTGGAGGATTTTTGTTCGTGTTAATTACGAATTTAAGTCATTTTTTGAAAAACTCACTCTGGCGTCCTAAAAATTTAAAATTTTTCGATTTTCTACAAAACTGATATAGGGGGTTCTTGAAGGTGTAAATTATGAATTTAAAAGTATTTTTTCAGGATTCAATATGGCGAATCCAATATAGCAGACTAAAAATCTTACATTCTTCGATTTTGTTCAAAGGTCAGACTGAATCGTTTTTGAGGATGTAAATAGCGAATATAAAATTATTTTAAGAAAATTTAATATCTCAAATGCAATATGACGGTCTAGAAATTTTAAGTTTCCGGATTTCATCCAAAATTGGTACTAAGGGACATTGAAGGGTTAAGATTTAGATTAGATTAAGACGTTCAAATTATTTTTTTGAAATTCAATATGGTGGGTTGGAAATTTTACCTTATTCGCATTTTTTTCAGATTTTGTATTAGGGGGTTTTAGGGATCGAGTCTATTACGAATATGAAGGTTATTTTTTACAACTATTAGGCTGATAAGATACAATATGAGAAACTGAAAATTTTACATTTTCTGATTTTGTCTAAAATTGATATTGCAGGGTTCTTGAGACGTATCCAAATTCAATATGCAGTATAAAATATGTCGGACTAAGAAACTTACATCTCAAGTTCTTAAATATTGATATTGGAAGGTTTTGGGGCCTATATTACCAATCGAAAATTAATTTAAAATTTTAGATAGTGGATTTACTATGACAGACTAAATATGTGTTTGACACAATTTCACTGGTATTTGGAGAACTCTAAGAATTAAAAAAATTTTTGGTGTTTCATTATAGGGTGATTTTCAACTTTGGATAAAATGGGTACTATTTGCCACCTTGGAGTCATTGCGAGGTACACTAATTTCGATGAGTAACTAGTTCAAATAATTTTTGGATATCATAATGAATTCACAACTAAAAATCGAAAAACAAAATTTTTATAAAAAAAATTGAACCGACATCTAAAACATAATTTTTCACTTTTAGCGCACTTTTAGAAGTCGGTTCAATTTTTTTTATAAAAATTTTATTAAAGACATTTTTTTTCATATACCGGTACCTGTGGCTGGTTTATATATATATATATATATATATATATATATATATATATATATATATATATATATATATATATATATATATTAATGTACCATTGGAATTTCATCCCCTACATTTTTAATGAACTAGCCGCCACTGGAAATGACATTCAAAAAACTTGTGGCTGTCCCAGCAGAAAATCTGTAACCTCTTATATAATTACCTACATGATCATAATTTTATATGAAGTTACGGCAGGGCCATAAATCTTGCTTTAATTATTAAATAGAAATTTTATTAATAAATTATGAACCTAAAAGCTTCAATTACTGTCAAATACGAACCTCTTTTATTCCATCAAATAGCTTTTAGACTTTTTCAATATTCGTTTGAGAAAAAAGTTCTACTCCCTTTTATATACTTATTTCGAGAAAATAAAAGTGGTCTGAGTTCGTACACCTATAAAAATAGAAGATACATTATAGATATTGTATTAGTTCTTTTTAGAAATTTATAGGTATATTACTCCCTCGGGAGTCCTAAAAGATGAAGAATAAAAGTATTATATGAGCAATCATGAAAAAGGTTATAACATACTATTATATACGTTTAAGCTTTGATGTGATAACTTGAACATTCACACAGCGTGTTCATAAAGTCTAGCACAAATTGCATTAAAATGTAAACAGTACAGTGAAAAAAATATATAGCGAGATATACCCTATATATATATATATATATATATATATATATATATATATATATATATATATATATATATATATATATATATATATATATAGGGTATATCTCGGGAAATATTGGTCACTGTGCTTTTGAAAAAAAATGCTTAAGTAATGATGCCAACATGACAAAATAAATTATTTAAATTTTTATAGGCGTATTTTATTATACAGGTGCCTTTTTGTGGTTTTGATATCTACTGCTTATGTTTGAAACTTTAACATAAAGGGAAGATGAAACAAGAAATAGTGTTAATCAAAAGATAATGTAATTCTGGATTGGAGAATTAAATATAAATGAATAAAATGTGTTTACGTTCCTAAATATACTGCAAGGGGGTGTATTTGATAATATGAAATAAAGAAAATTTCTACAAAAAAAAATCATAATTAAGTATAGATATCATTTTACATATTTAATATATACTACTTATGTTTTAGAATTTTTGTGTAACTTTTTGCTCTAACTAAAAGATACTATAACTTTTAATTGCTTTCTCCGATCTTAAATTAACTGGGTCATATTTTAGAGACAATTATTATATAATAAAAGCGATTTAATTAAGTTTTATTAATATTTTATCAATCAACCATCCGATGGCGTTATTTATCAAAGTTACTAACTTTTTTTTTTAATTACTGTTAATAAAAGTTGCCTTTCCAAATTTTCCAAAAAAATCCAAAAATTAGAAGTTGCTTCACGTGTACCAAATGCCCATGATCAAATCAACCTTCAAATTACCACCAATATCAGGAGCAGCAAAACAACATTGCTTTAAGGTTTATAATTGAGTTGAAACATGGTTTGGAAATGAAACAATCGCTACGGATTGGACTTGGAAAAAATCAGTGAAAGGGATCATGGAGCCAAATATCACTGAAGCTCAGTTGATACACAATAGTCTCCTTAAAACCATTTGTTGAAGTAGTGAAAAGGGTTGTTCTTCTACAAGATGTTGCTGTGGGAAAAATGGTCTAAAATATACCAATTTATGTTCAAGTTGTTACAATTTAGAAAATTGTATAAATGCAGAAGTTCAAAGGATTTCACTTAACGATAGTACCTCAGAAGAAATGGAGCCCAGTAGTGTTGAAGAAGTTGATGAAATTTCCGAATTTCTTGAAGAACCTGTTAGTTGTGTGGAATCAGATGAAGAAGGACCCCCACTTTCTGCAAAGAGAGCGAGATTTGATGAAAATGAATAAATATGAAGGATCAAGAGGGTGCAAAATAGTGGCGCGCCTTCAAAAATCTGGGGGGGGCGCACAAACTCTTAGTTACACTACTGTTTGACGATGATGATATATAAAAAAACTTTTTACATATTGTGTGACAATTGTATGTTTACTACATGTAAATAATTAGTATTATATTAAAACCTATAAATTTCCTGATTATTTTTAAATGTAAATAACTTTATTACTGATAATTTTAATTAGCTGGTAAATTAATTAGTTTTCTTAGTACATGTTTTGTAAGAAAAAGGCTGTCAATATAACCAATTTTATTGCGACATGCAATTATGGTCTTGTCATTCTGCACCCCTCTGTTCAATCCTGATGCTCCAATACTTCCTTTGCATGTTCAACTAACTTTACATAAACAATTTTAATTGCAAACTGAACATTATTCGATATAAATTTAAACTGAGTAAATTAATATATACTTAAAGTAATTTTTTTTGCTAATATTTTTTGTTTAATAATTGACAATTAAGAAACCGCAACGATTGAATATTTTTGCACAAAAAAGTGCAGCTTATTAAGGGCATCAAAAAGTACACCCTCTTCAAATATGAGCTTAACCGAGTCATTTTTGTGATAGAAAAAAATAAAAAAAAAACAAAAAAACAATTTTTTACGTTTTTCTTGGAAAATTTTGAAATTTGGGTAAAAAAAAAAGGTACAAAAGTTGTAGATCTTTTTATTACCTACAACTTTTATCTTTAACTTTTTTCGATAGGATGCGTAGTTTAGTCGAAAATAGCAAAAAACTGTTTTTTACCCCTAAAAATCAGTCTCATTTCACCCGAATGGGTCGTCGGTGGTTCGAATTATTTTTTCTTCATTAGTTATGATATCACCTACAATATTCCACCATCAGTTTGCCGTAAGGAAATATTTTTTTTCAAACCTTATTTTGATGGACTTATAAAGACGATCTGAAAACCAAAGGATGCCCAGTACATCTGACGGATAAGACTCTGGAATAACGCAGAATCAGGACAAGAACGATAAGAGACAAGGAACGAAAACCAGTGTCGAACATCCCCTATGTTAAGTGCATTTCGGAAAAACTTAGAAGAAAAGGAACACGATATAACATCTACGTTTTTTTCAATTCAAAAAACTGAGAAGTCAGCTTTTTAGGGTCAAACCAACACCTCAAAGGAACATGAATAACTGCGTGTTTCAAATACTATGTGAATGTGACAACTCCTACATTAGCTAAACAAAAAGAGCCCTTAAACTAAGGATTAAAGAACACTAGAAAAACTCATCTCGTAGAGAAATAAAAAAATCAAGTGCTGCCAACTACGCCTATACCGAAAATAGCACTGGAAAAAACAGAAATTCAAAGACCCGAATTAATTTAGTAAACCGTTTTTAGATATAAAAGAAGTGTAGAAACCACTTCTTAGTAATTGTAAACTAAAACTAAATGCAACATAAAAAGGACCGCATGTTTGCGCTCATCTTGGTCCTACTCTACTGCATTTAATTTTAGTGGAAATAGTTGCATAGCTTAAGAATTTCTTCATTTTCACTTGAATACGGCTAGAGATAACTACTAGTCTAAACAACGTGATATTCAACAAAAAATAAAAACAACGGAAGCCCTATATGTGTATATCTATTACTTCGCAAAATTTGTTGTTGTGTAAATCTACTGATATAAACGACATAAGACATAATTAAAAATGATAATATTTAGGATATTTCATCAGAAAAAATAAACTTTCAATCACAACTACCTTCATATTGAATTATTATCAAATTCTCTTTTTAAGTAATATTTATAAAAGGTAAATAACGCTGATCAAATTATGTTTATCACAAAATATTAGTGCTTTAGCAGTTTACAACTGAATATCCAATAATCCATTAGGAACTTTTTGTAACGCGCAAAAAGTTTGTATTTAATCATTGTGAAACAGAAAATAAATTCGCTTTGGACGTTTGTAATTAAACTCTAATATTTTTTATGCAACCCCGATTTTTTTTCGTTTTACCTAATGGTAGACAAAAATGTTTTTTTAATAATATATCTCTCCATCGTATTGATTTTCAGAGTGCTATTTATATTACGTATTTTTTATGTAATTAAAACCCAAAATGTCCGCATAAATGTAAGCTTCTTAACCCATTATAATGTATTTTCACATGAAATCTATAACTGTCATAACCATATCGATAGGGACTAGGTATTAAAAGGTAGAAAGAAAAATTTATTTTTGGAAATATTAATACCACCAAAATAATAAATAGGTAATGTATTGCCAGTATTTTTAGAAATACATATTCAGGTTATTTCAATACCATTCTATTCAAGGTCATATAATATATCTGTAGAAAAAAAATTTGTATAGAATACGTTAATTAAAGAAATATATAAACTATTGCAATGAAAAAATGGATATTCAGTTGTTTCATATGTCGAAGTGAGTAATAGTAATACCACCGATCAGAGATTAAACAAAAGTATAAGATATACTGTAAAAATGGTTAATGATGCTACACTTAATAGTTTTATGTATGTAATTAGCAGACTTTTTATCTTGCTTAATTCTCAAAAATTCGTTTCCAACTTCACATAAAGCCTGTTTATGTATTCATACATTTCTTTGACATCTTAAAATTCTGTTTAGGTAAATTTTTAATCCGAACTCTCTGGCAAACTTTACATACTATATTTGTTTTACTTTATATTTTCATTTCATCTTTACCGGCTTTTTATATTTCTTGTTCCTGTATTTTGGTATAGGAAAGTAAATGGAACTTTCTAACAACTAGTGGTCTGATTCATATTCTGCTTCTCTGTACATGTTAACGTTTGACGTCTTTTACTCTCATTAAGTTATTTTTCTTTGCTGTAACGTAATCGATAATAGATTTTAGTTGTCTAGTATGTTGGATCCAAGCTTTGACTAGAAATGAGTGGGGACTAGTAATAACCTATCTTGCGCATGCTTTGTATGAAGCAAAATCCGTCATTAAAATGGTAGCAAACATTGGAGTGACAATTCGGTAGCATTATTTGTATTTTATGTTCAATTTGTGATTTCTGAGTGAAATAATTATTTTTAAGAACTGCGACATTTTTGTAAATTGTCGTGTGAAAAATTGCCGCAGTCTTAGTGAGAAGACAATAGAAAAATAACCTTTCACAAATGAGAATTGGTGAAAATATTATTGTTATTCACCTACTTTATTTATTTATGTGAATATTTTTCATAAACTTTTTATTAACTCTTAAAAATTGTATGACTTGGACAAAAAAATAGATGTTCAACAAAATGTATCCTAGTTTTTATTATGTTTAATACATAATAGAACTGTTATCTAACGCAAATTTCCCAAATGGTAGTTCATAGGCGGCGATATGTGTCTTTTGTATTAATATTTGTATTGATATTATAAATCAAATTCAAAAAAAATTTTTAATATTTAAAAGTATTTTTTTTTATTTTGTGACCCTGAAACATCCAAAACTAATGAAGCACCAACATCAGATTTCTCAAAAACGAGACCACCAACATTCCAAAAAAAAATATTCACCTGAAACTCCAGAGAAGATAAATCTAAAACGGCAACTATTCGCAACGGGACTCATCAAAAATCAAAGAAAATAAATATTTTAAAACTCTTACCTCATTAAAGTAAGTAATTTTATATTTAGAACAGAAAATTTTAATTTCTGTAGAATATTTTATTTTACTAAATAATATGACTATTTTTAATAAAGAATTATTAAAACCCAAACCAAAGCGTAAAACTATGTAATTTTAGAGTACATATTTTATGTTTTTTTATGAAAGAAAAAATATTTGGTAATTTGTCCATGCTTTAAATAAAAATGTCAGATTTTCATTCTATTATTCGATTCGATGTTTTAACTATTTATTGTTCAATAAAAATAACACATACAATAATTATATAACAATATGTTCAAAATAAAATTGCAATTATTAACGTTTTTCAATAATCCATTGCGATATCTATGGTACCCATCAAACGGTGTCGAATTGCTTCACACAATCGACAGTCGGTACGAGTCCACCCTCTCCCTAGTCAAGGGATTCATGTTATAGTTAAAAATGGTAAAGGCAACATTTTTCTGTAGACCTGTTTCTCATAGTATGGGGTGGGCCTTTTAAACTTCTTTATTGGTTTTTTATTGACACCATGGATCGATTGGCATAAAAGAACATAATTCAAAATGTAATAATACCTTATACTGAGTGGAAAATATCATTTTCCTACAGGAAGACGATCCAAAGCACTTTTCATTAGCTATTCAAAAGTGATTCCAGGAAAATAACGTTCGTTTGACCTTAATGGAAAATCTGTTGAAAGAAATAGAACTTCGTACTAGTACACAAACATTTACCATTAAAAAATCATTCGTAAATAAAATCAATGAAGCTTGGACAAATTTTCCCGAAATAATGCTCAAAATTTGATTGTCTCGATGCCGCGATGTTATCGTCATGTAATAAATAATAATATTTGTCATAAGGCTTCTAGCTACGTAATTCATAAATGTATTTATTCTTTGTTTTTAGATGACATAAAAGACTTGTTTTTGTCAATTCTTGTAAATATTAATATTTATCAATCCAAATATTAAGATTGTGAGCATTAAAATTGGATTATCGGAAATTCGTATATTAATTAAAAATATTTTTTGTTATTCTATTTTTGTTCAATACAAGAGTGAAAATAAAAAATAAATTGTCATGTCATGTGAGATCCTTGGAACATTAAAGTCAGAAGAAATGGAAATGCAATGAATTTTTTAAATTACAGAATTTACATATTCGCAGCAATATTTTTACTTTTGGAAAACGTATATTTTTGTTATTTTATGTATGGATACAGAAATAAACTAAATACAAAATGTTTATGGTAGTCAAAGTAATATATCTAAAGTGGATTGAAAGAATAAATATTTTGGGTCAAGCGGGCTACTTCATATTAAGGAGAATATAAATGCAAAAAATATATAATTTACTTAAATAACATTTCTTTAATCTCCTTCTCAACTCAAATCATAAAATATATAAACTAAGAAATAACACAAGGAAACAAATGTTCAACTGTTAACCAACAACATAGAAAATATCATATGTTTCAGGTTACATCACTCTAACATTACCAGAAATTTATACCGGATTTGTGGTAACAAGTCTTAAATTTTTAATTTCGTAGTTCTACAAGAATTGAAGGAATAAGTAAAAAATTTAAATTTAAAAATAAATATCCTAAATTTTAACAAAAAAATGTATTCCTTAAATACTCGAATCCTATAGAATATGTTGACCTAATTAAAGAACGTCCAGTATGCTTAATGACCCATTATCTGGTAACTGATTTCCATTGTTCTCACATCTTGATGAAACTTTCTTCTTTGTTTTTACCTCACTGCACGAAGGGTAATGGGAGAAAAGTCTAGAAGAGAATGTAGAAAATTAATTTCCAGTGACATTTTGCCTACCACGTGTTGATACAAGTGAAGCAATTCCTGTATCATTACTTCATAGTTTTCTGCTTAGTTATTGCTTAGAACGCCTTTGACGAGTGCAACAAAACAGTTCCAATATTTTAGTTATTTTTAATTTAACTCTTTCTTTTAGCTTAGTTAGGGGAGTAAAATAAACCCGAACTTAACTTGCGGCAAAAATAGATAAATAAATTAATATTCCGGAAAAGCTACAGAAAAGTAAATAAAAGTTAACTAAGAGTCAAGAATGAGTGTTATCTGATAACCTTCTCCTAATTGACTCATTCCCTAGTAGCGTTTCATAAGATAAAATAAAAATCAATCATTGTTAACTTTAAGCTTCACTTATTCCCCTTCTATCCAGGTGACCGACTTCATAAACAACCCCTCATTTGTGTTAAAACTTAGATTTTACACAAATATTGATAATTCGAAAATTCTTAAAATAAATTAATCCCGCCAAAAACGAACTTTCACGTTTCCTGAAGGATAAAATTAATTTAATAAACCCGGCAAATGTGTAAATAGGTCTATATTCTCGGAAATAAGTACAAAAATACCGAATAATGGCGAGATGCGTTGACTTCTCGTTAAAATCCGAAAAATAGTTAAAATCTCGAAAGGTAATTTAAAGAGATCCTTGGAAAAAAGTAACTAAAATAAATCCGTTAATACAACATGGAACCCGGATGTTGATGATTGCTAATGACGTTACGAAAATTAAAATAAAATACTCATACCCCGTTATTGACAAATCACTGACATGATAGTATTTCAAGCAATATATATATATATATATATATATATATATATATATATATATATATATACATATATACATATATATAAAGATTTAATTTTTTGGTGAACAATCTCATAGTGACATATTTCAGATAACCACGGAATTAAGCACTTAATCTTCCAAATTTTATTGTCTAATTAGTTGTTTAGACGGTAGACATAATTGACAAGTTCCCTTCTAAAATTAGTCACTGGTAGAAACGTTTCTGAAAAACGTCGTTAACTTCACAAAAGTGTCAGTTTACTGAGAAGGAGATATAAAGTTTTTTCGTAAGTTCTGAAATAAATTCCTTAATAAATCCACTTTCTATCATGGAAAACTTTTTAAAATTGCATTTCTAAGCAAATCTCGAAGAAATTACACCAAAATCACTATAAAATAATGTTAACCTAACAACGTAGTCTTTGAAAGCAATAACGTTTATGAAGCTGTGATGTCATGCACTTGTTGGTGTTTGTTGTCACTTGACTTGAGAGTGATTTAATTACAATTTGAATATTAAAAAAATATTAAATTCCTTAAAAATAAAGAAAAATATTGTGTTTTTTACGATTTCTGTTCAGCCAACTACCGTTTGGACGCAAAATTATATTTTTACTTGAATACATTCAACATTCCTATTCCAAAATACAAATAGTAAGGCTTTTTATATCTTGTCTATAATGTTTAATTTGCGTCGCTACGTAACATCCGCAAGCGTAACAAAATTTTTTTGGTGAAATTTTACAAGATTTTCGTTACTCACTCAGCTTATTTTAAAACAAACAGCAGAAAAATACTTCATTAATAAAGGATGTATTACATTAATCTACAGCTCCTTCTTGTTCTTCAAAGGCCTTGCTCTTTTGCAGAGCGTAAGCAACCTCTAGCACATGTTTATGTTACGTGTCAACTATGTTGTATAGAAATATACGGGACCACCGGCTTTACGTGCCATTCAAAGTACATCTGAGATGTTTTTAAGTTATGCAGTGGTTCACTATTGCCTTATATGAGGTACCAAGCGAATAAATAAATTTCGATGTTCCAACTGACATTCGAACTCATGTCGTCTGGGTACAAAGATGACACGCTAATCACTACACTGCATTCACCACTAACCTAACTATAAAAAAAATTTACTTGCGCAATATATATATATATATATATATATATATATATATATATATATATATATATATATATATATATATATATACATATGGATATTTAGACCTATTCTAAAAATCTAACGCTTGAATTCGTAAAAAAAAGGCTCGAACAACAAAAATACATGTTCATTGTTGTAATCTGAACTGTGTTCCCTTATGTAATTATTTCAATTAAAGTTGCATGAACTAAGCTCGGCTTATCCGACTATTTAAAACAAATAATAGTGCTTTCTTGTTTAAAATATGTACTGATTTTTAGGTTATGAAGAGGAAATAATATTTATTGAAAAAATCTATTCATACTGTCATCTACTTTCACCCCACCCCATTATTTCCTAATCCCACTCCAGTTTACCCATTTTTTATCCTTCTAGTTTCCCTACCTCTCACCTAAAGTATAACAAAAACAATAAATTCGCAATTTCTACCCAAATTCATTAACAAAGTTTCTAGGATTTCTGTGAGCATAGGCCTTAATAGATAATATTAACTTAAATGTTACTATTTCAATTTATTCTAAAGCCAATATATGTTTCGCTGTTTCGGTAAATGCTTATATATACTTTACAGCGCCAAAATTAACAATTTTTTAAAAATAAATTAATTTTAGTGTTCTGAGATATTCCTTGTTAAAATGGACCTACTTCAAAAATTAAGTCGTCAATGTTTTATTTACTATTTTCCTTCCTTTACTGTTACGTGTATCTATTTTTTACTAATATCTTAAAAATCATCTTTCTTGCATTATAGAAACATTAAAAATTTTGGAAAATTACAATTATTGTTCTTGAAAGTAAGGTCACGGTGTTGAAGAGGCCAAGTAACCGAAGTCTATAAAAATTTAGGGCTTTTTGTTTGTTGGTTAAACTGTTTTTAGCGCCATTTTATTCAAATTCGAATTCATTTGTTTTTAAACTTCACTAATTGAAATTGCGAAGTTTTTGTGCGATGGCGGTTGTCTAACGTCTCGAGTTTCTTGCCTTAGACTTAAAACAATTATAATCAACGTTATTCACTAAAATTTTCAAAGTTTCCCAAGTAAAAGAAGGGTGGTTTTTATAATTTGAGCAAAACATTGATAAACAAAACAGTAACGAGGAGAAAACTGTAAATAAAGTATTAACTAAGCTGCCGCTACAGCAAGTATATTTTATTAAAGGGAATATATCAAAAACTCAATATTTCTGCGAGGTTTCGTCCTTATTTTCCCAATCTATGCTCTAAAATACGTCTTTTTTAATGGTGGTCAGTCACCGAAAAAACAATGAAATGAAAGACTTATATATGCAGATCATTTAATAATACTAATTATTAAAAATTTTAGCATATTTTAAATAAATAAAATTTTTATTTATATAATATATAAATATATATATATATATATATATATATATATATATATATATATATATATATATATATATATATATATATATATATATATATATATATATTATATATAAAAATTGACTGACCCATTTTACCCAAAGTTGTAAATCATCCTAAAATGAACTATAAAAAATTCTTTGAGTCTTAGAATTTTCCAAATACCAGTGAAATTGTGTCAAACAAATATTTAGTCTGTTACATTAAATCCACTATCTTAAATTTCAAATTAATTTTAGATTGGTAATATAGGCCCCAAAACCTTCCAATATCGATATTTAAATTGACATGCAAATTTCTTAGCTCGATATATTTTATACTGTATATTGAGTTTTGTATACGCCCCGAGAACCCTGCAATATCGATTTTAGACAAAATCGGAAAATGTAAAATTTTCAGTCACTGGTATTGTATTTTATCAACCTAATAGTTGTAAAAAATTACCTTCGTATTCGTAATACACAACCCCGAAAACCCCCTAATACCAAATCTGAAAGAATGCGAATAAGGTAATATTTTCAACCCACTATATTGGATCCGCCATAGTGAATTTCAAAAAGATAATTTTCACGTATCATCTAAATCCAAACCCTTTGAAGCCCCCCAGTACCAATTTTGGATAAAATCCGGAAATTTAAAATTTCTAGACCGTCATATGGCATCTGACATTAGATTTTCCTAAAATAATTGTATATTCGCTATTTACATCCTGGAAAACGGTCCAGTCTCACATTTGAACAAAATCAAAAAATATAAATTTTTAATTCGTTATACTAAATCTTGAAAAAATACTATTAAATTCATAATTTACACCGTTAAGAACCCCCTATATCAGTTTTGGAGAAAATCGAAATATATAAAATTTTTAGGACGCCATATTGAATCCGTCAGATTGAGTTTCTCAAAAAATATTTAAAGGTAGGACCTTTGAACAAAATCGAGAAATGTAAAATTTTTAGTCCGCTATACTGGATTCGCCATATTGAATCCTGAAAAAATACTTTTAAATTAATAATTAACACCCTCAAGAACCCCTTATATCAGTTTTGGAGAAAATTTTTAGGATGCCATATTGAATCCGCCAGATTGAGTTTTTCAAGAAATATTATAAATTCGTATTTAACGCTAACAAAAATCCCCCAATTCTGATTTTTGACAAAATCGAGAGATGTAGAATCTTAAATCCGCCATCTTGGATACGCCATATTTAATTTTTTTCAGTAATTTCAGATTCATAATGTACTATCCCAGAAACTTCTCCATATTAATTTTGAAAAAAATCGAACAAAATGAATTCTTTATCCGCCTAATTGGATACGCCATATTGAATTTTTTAAAAATAATTTAAATTCGTTATGTCCGACCCCGAAAACTCTCCCATACTAAATTTGGAGAAAATCGGACAAAATTGATTTTTTCGTCTGCCATATTAGATCCGCCCTATTGAATTTTTTAAAGATAGTTTTAGATTCGTTATATACAACCCCGAAAACTCCCCCGTACCAATTTTGGATAAAATCGGATAAAATAAATTTTTTTGTCCGCCATATTGGATCCGCCATATTGAATTTTTTAAAAATAATTTCAGATTCGTTGTGTACAACCCCGAAAATTCTTCCACACCAATTTTGGAGAAAATCGTACAAAATAATTTTTTTTGGCCGTCATATTATCAGCGTCATCTTAGATTTTACTGCACCAATTTCATCCGAAAAATTATGCGACCACCGCAGCAACTTCCTGAATATAACGTAAAAAATTTCATTCAAATCGGTACCGCCGTTCCAGAGTAATCGGTGTACATACATAAAAAAAAGAAAATACATAGTCGACGAATTGAGAACTTCCTCCTTTTAGAAATCGGTTAAAAAAGCAAGACACGAGACGATGCAGTGTTGCCGCATTGGATAGTAAATCTAAAATACGGGTATAAGTTTTTATCAGTCGTTTATAACTTTTTTAAATTTACAAATGTAATATATGAAATGGAGTTTCTAAATTCGAACAGTATATATATATATATATATATATATATATATATATATATATATATATATATACATATATATATATATACATATATATATATATATATATATATATATATATATATATATATATATATCCGTGAAAGTCGCATAACCATATATACGCCATACGCCATCCGGCGGGAGACCGGCGAAGCCGCGTTCAGTGTTGCATGCTTCCTTCCGATCTATCCTTTGCACAGACAGGTGCATATCGGTACCCTGATGAGTCTAGTAGAAACGAAACATGTACCTCTGCCGTATCACTGTGGCGGGGAGGGTAAGTTTTGACTTTCTTCTCGGTATGATGGTACAGGTGGGCCATCATCTCGATGGTGGTGGAATGGTATAGATTGTGTTTTATCGCAATTTATTCAAACTGTGCAACCTCTAACACGAAAAAGATATGATTGGAACGAAGTTTGCATTTAAATAAAGAAATATATAAATATATATGTATATATATATATATATATATATATATATATATATATATATATATATATATATATAGATATTTCTTTATTTACTTATTTATTTATGTAGGCCGATTACTACGGAACAGCTGTACCGATTTAAATGAAATTTTTTACGTTATGTTAAGGAAGTTTCTGCAGTACTCCCATATCATTTTGGTCAAAATTGGTTCAGTAAAATCCAAGATCGCACACAAAAAATTTAATTTTGTCCGATTTTCTCCAGAACTGATATAGGGGAGTTTTCGGGCTCGCACATGCCGAATTATTTTTTTTTTAATTCAAAATGGCTTACTAAATATTTTATATTTCTTAATTTTGTTCAAAACTGGTACTGGGTGATTTGTGAGAGTATAAAGTACGAAAATTAAATTATTTTTGAAAAATTTAATATGGCGGACTAAAAATTTAACATCCCTCGATTTTGCGAAAATCGGTACTGGGTGGTTTTTGAGTGTGCAGATTAAAACTATCAACATTTTTATACTGATATTCAATCAGTCACACATTGTAGTGATGAATGAGTTGTGATCCTATCGTTGTGTCCATTTTATGAGTGTCCAAATTATAGCATTGGAGTAACAGTCTTGTGTTTATTCAGTCAATGCTATAACCTAGTATCTTAGTCAACCTTATATTTCAAATGAAATTATAACGGAAATTAGTGGTAATATACTAAACTACAATGTTTGCCAATATTTTAAACTTGGTGGTTATGAAATGCGATAATATGTTTTTTTCGATATCAAACAAAATTCAATTAATTACATTTAAGCCAATGCACCACCAACAATTTATTATTAATTTAAACAGTGAATATTAATTAAAAATCTTTGGAAACTCATTAATGAGTAAATATTGGTTTGAAACTTTTAATTAAAGCAAAATGTTGACTGTTTGCCTTTTTAAAAGCCATTTGTTTGTAAAAGGGAGTTGAACAAATGGTTTAAATTTGTATACCATAAAAGTACGAAAGTAAGCAGAGCTTATAGCAGTAAATAAACGCATTAAAAAAATACTTTAGTACTTTATATTTACTGTCATTATTTGTACTTAACTTGGTGTTTTGATTACTTATGCGGCTATACTGTGTTACGATTCAAAATTGATCTTAAATAATAAATATTTTCGTTTACATTTTTCTACATTAAATTACAGGTTCAGATTATTAAAGTAATAAATAGATTTTTGTTTTGTACTTTTTTCTTTAAAGGTTGTCAAGGACATGCACAACTTGAAATGTAAAGTTACAGTAAACGATGTTTTCTACTATAAAACTAATGATTACCTTTTGTTTTTCATTCCTTAGTATTGGTTTCATCTATATTCAGATCATTCCTTTTGTTTACATTTTGAAATTTTGATTGACATCGAAACTTAACATATTTCTGTAATTTGTAAATTTCGTTAAGTACCTCGAGACAATGTATTACAGATTGCGAAAAGCGTTTTCTTAATGATTGGATAAATATAAACAGTATTTTTTTTTGTTTTCTTGTTGATTTTCTTTCTTTAGGAAATATTTATTTATTGTCACATATCAGCTGGTTCAGATAGCCAGGTCCACTGAATTGCATGGATAGTTTTTATGGTTGCCTATATGACGGCACCTCTGTTAAATATATCAAAATGTTAAATTCGAAATAAGATAGTATCGACTTTCATTATGTTGTTTTTAGTTTATTAGTTGAATATTTCCCTATACTTTACTAATTAGAATTTTTGGTAATTAAAATAATTGAAATTAGGCCCTCGAACAATTTCGAACTAACTGGATTTCATTTTTGAATATTTTGAATCCGTAAAGTACTTTGTTCATAGGATATTCATTTTGTAGGACGAGGCAGTTTAGATTATTAAGATATTGGTTGTCTCTGTCTGATTTCAGTACTGCAGTCATATGCAGTGTGGGTTATCGTGCTGCACTTCTGGGATTGTGAGCCTCTGAATGGGACAATCTCCGTATTAGGCCAAGTCAACGTCCTTTCTGGCCTTGTTTAACCACCTGTTTAAAAGTGATTCAGCTAAGTGCCTAATTTTAGCCAAAGTATGTACACGAGAGTTTCTGATTGTTAAGCCTAATGGGTATTAAACCTGTATTTTTAATCGCTTAGTTATCTAAGGAAAGTTTCCTTTTTCGATTACCTAGAGGGCTAACAGGTAAAGATTCTTCTGTACATGATTTTGAATTTATCTTTTGCTAAATTGACCATATCACTTAATTTTTGCGGCGAACCAGTAAATTTTGTAAAGTGAAGCGAAGTCGACTCCGTGGCGCTACAACCTCAAATTTTAATGTTTTATTTTGCGATACCCTGCTGTAATTGAGGTTTTTTATTATGGTTCCCAAAGTGGCCATTTAACCATTTAACAATTGTTTAAAGTAATGAATATTATAATGATACATTTATTGAAAATTTTTTATTGTGTAAAAAATTGTAACATACTTTTCAGCAAAATTTTATTAAGATTTTAACCACTTGAGCGACAGTTATAAGTTGATTTCTATGATCTAATTCTTGTAATTATTTATCACTTTTTGTATAATTATCTATTGCTTATATTATGTTAACTATCACTTAAACACTCATCATTTCTCACATTATCAATTTTCTCTTTCTCTTTGCAGCCCTTTTTTGTAGTTTTTGATATTGCTTATTTTTTTTTATTACTGCAAAGTTGATAGTCTCCTGCATTGTTGAGCTTATGGAACTTCATAGTCTAGTTTAAAATATCTTCTATGGCTAGGCTATGTTGACGTAAACCTTCCAAGTATAGTGGTTGATTTGTTTACTTTTTTTGGATAGGTTTGCCGTTCACTGTGCAGGACACTGTCAAGTTTACCTTGCTATCTTTTGTTTTAATTTTCATTTTTCCTACGTCATAGAAAGTCAATGACTTTCGAATAAGTCGTTAACAGAGTTTCTTACTTTATTTGCAATTGATCAATTGCAAACGCAATTCTATCAGATAGCCCCATTAGAGGAGCTTGCAAGAATTCACACTGGTGATAACTTTTTCCAGGGGTTGTCCTTTTTTTCTGAGAAGGGGTATACCGTGAGGAATAAATGTATTGGCCTCTATTTAATTGGTTTTATTTCCTATAATCTTAAATTAGAATACTATTAAGCAGTTAAACTCAGTGATTTATTTACCCGAATATGACATATTAAATATTTGGTCTTTTCCAAGTTTTCCCTACTACAATTGCTCGTAGTATAATCACTAGGGCAAATTTTGAAGTAAAATTTCGTGGCGCCTTTTTCCTGAATTAGACATTTATAAAACTTACACAGGCAATATATTAAAAATATTGGAAAAATATAAAAATAACGAATCTACCCTGAGATGAGCTAGCGTATAGGTAGACTCCAGTCAGCATTAGGACAAACTTTAGATAAGTCTGAACTGAAGTGCCTTACAGGGTGTAGCCAGAATTTGGTAAGGCGTTTATAGTTCGTAATAATATATTACATAGTTGGGAATATTATATTATATTTCATGGTAAAATGTTAAGATTTCATTTGCGCCAAAAATTCTTGATTTTACTGGCGCGAAATTAATTGCAGTTTTAATTACACAGTTTAAGATTTTTTTTACGCAGCCAGTAAAGATTTGAACTGACCTAAAAATTGTGCTAAGTACGTACTTTATTAAAACGCTTAATTAACTCTATCCATTTGAATGTCAAAGCAATGTTAACCAAATACGTACATCTAACCAAGATGTCCTATTTAGTAAATTTAAATTATTACAAGTACAATGAAACAATTGTTAATCAGAATCTACAGAAGACCGAATTAGCAAATTCTTTGAATCTTTGTTACCTCAGTAGAAATGCCCCAACGATTAATGATTATTTAAACAAGTAATAACTGGAGTTAGAAGACACAGACCTACAAGGATATCCTTTTTTAACCGACTTCTAAAAGAAGGAGGTTTTCAAATCTACCGATATGTATTTTTTTATGTATAAACATCGAATACTCCGCAACGGCAGCACCGATTTGAACGAAATTTTTTATGTCATGTTTAGGAAGTCGATGCAGTGGTCCCAGAAAATTTTCAATGAAATTGGTGCAGTAAAATCCAAGATAGCGCTGATGAAATGGCAGACAAAAAAATTAATTTCCAAAATTGGTATGTTAGGGTTTTCGGGGTTACATGTAACGAGTCTAAAATTATTTTTAAAGAATTCAATATGGCAAATCCAATATGGCGACCAAAAAAAAATTTGTTTGATTTTTTCAAAATTCATATGTGGCAGTTTTCGAAGTCGCACATAAGAAATCTGAAATTATTTTTAAAAAAATCAATATGGCAGATCCAATATGACGGACAAAGCAATTAAGTTTGTCCCTAAAATTAGTATGGGAAAGTTTATGGGATCGCACATAACAATTCTGAAATTATTTTTAGAAATTTCAAAATGGCGGAACAAATATGGCCCACAAAAAAAAATTATTTTTTCAGATATTCTCCAAAACTCGTATGAGGGCGATTTCGGGGTCCCACTTAATCTAAAACTATTTTTTCAAAATTCAATATGGCGAATCCGATATGGTGGAACAAAAATAAATTTTATCCCATTCTCTCCAAAATTGGTATGAGGGAGTTTTCGGGGTTGCACATAACAGAATCTGAAATTATTTTTAAGAAATTAAATATGGCGGATCTAAAATGGCAGATCAAAAATTTTCTCTCTCGATATTGTCCAAAATCGGTATAGAAACGTTCTTGGAGGTGTAAATTATGAAATTAAAATTATTTTTAAATGATCCATTATGGTTAATCCAATATGACAGACTAAAAATTTGACATTTTTTGATTTTGTCCAAAATTGATTGTCATTTTTGGTGATATAAATAGCGATTTAGAATTATTCCCATATTGTGGAATTAGAATTTTACTTTATTCATATTTTTTCATATTTAGTTTTAAGAAGTTGAAGTTAATTTTTTACAACTTAATCTGACAGGTGCAATATGGAAGAATAAAAATTTTACATTGTTCCAATTTTATCCAAAATTAATATTGGGGGGGGGGGGGGTTCTTGAGGTGTATAAAAACTCAATATGCAAGATAAAAAGGTAAAATATGTCGAACTAAAAAATGTACGTCTCAAGTTCTTTATCTATCTATATTGGAGGGTTTTGAGAGACTATAATACTAATCCAAAATTAATTTAAAATTCTAGATAACGGATTTACTATGTAAGACCAAATATTTGTTTGATATAATTTCCTTTAAAACTGGTATTTGGAGAATTCTCAGAATCAAAGAATTTTTAATTGTTCGTTTTAGTGTGGTTTGCAACTTGGAATAAAATGGGTATTTTTTTGCGACATTGAAATCATTGCGAGATACACTAATCTCGTCTAGTACTTAGTTCAAATAATTCATGGATATCATAGTGACTTTAAAACCAAATATCGGAAAATAAAATTTTTATAAAAAAGAATCGAACCGACTTCTGAAAATAGGTTAAAAAGAGAAAAATAAAATAAATTTTTAATACGAATTGAAATTTTTGAAGTCGGCGCATGTTATTTCTAAATGAAACAAACAACTGCTAACACGATGTATATAAAATCTACGATAAGTAAGCAATAAACAAATAAATTGTTTTTTAATCCTTTTACGCAAATTACATTTTGTCAGGCGCGGATATTAAAAAATTCAATTTCATATAAAAAATTTTATTGTTAGTTTTAACTTTTTAGCGTATTTTTACAAATCGGGTAATTTTTTCTATAAAAATTTTATTAATGGAAAGAGTCTTGTCAAGATTTTAAGATATTCTAATATAAAAGTAACAAAATTTCCATTCTTGGGTACATTTGGGCTATAATATCACAAAAACCAAAAACGGTGGAGCACGTTGTTGAGCAGATTCGAATTCTATACTGAAAAATTCTACGAAAATCCAATACAAAACCTAGAAATACATACAATCAAAAACTGAAAATATAATTTCAGCCCTTTTATGACTGGTTTCTCTCCGTTGTGTTTACCACCGCTATATGCACAAAATATCATGTTCCCTTATAATTACCATGTTTTTATTAACTCGTTTTCTCATCTGTTGGTTGTTTAATTCTAATAGAATAAACAGAAATAGACTGGAGTATGAAACCATTTTTGTTTGTTCGTCCGGTACAAATTTTTCAATCATTCCTAAACTAAATTCCCGATGAGATATGTGTAATAAAACATTAAAAACTAGGAGGAATACTAGAAAATATATCAACCTAGCCACGATAGAAATAAATGTGTATGCGTTGCCTAATAACCGTGAATATTTTGTTTCATTTTAAAGGAAAAACTTTTCCATTGCCCCTCGTAATTGACCAGATTTAAAACTAGAAGAATCCCCAGAATTTAGAAATAAATAACACTGTTTTTATATTTATACTATTTCTATGTTCATAATATTTCTCATGATAATCTTATTCAATTTTATCAATCAACTTCAGACTATACGATGTACATTTCCTTAAAAAAAGAGTTTTTATACTTATAAATATCAGATTAATAATGCCAAAAATTTCTAGGGAAAATTTAAAACAAGGGTCGCCTAATATGTAAACTGTCCCCTGGCCAGAGATAAAATTTTAATATGATGTAGTACAGGTCAGCAAGATCACCCATAAGCATAAATTTACCCTTCGACCTATTTCGGTTCTAATGGGAGACAAAGGTCGTTTTGGACATTATAAGAACAAGGGATAAAATAGAAAAGATAAATCATAAAGTTTCAATTAAATAATAATCTTATTGCCGCATTAGATTTTACGTATGCAATAAAATATTGCACATTATATTGCATAATGTTATTGTTGATATAAATGCAAATTTTAGTAAGTTAGAAATTCATTATTGTTATTCTTGAAAAATTCAGTATAAGGCTTCAAACAAGAATAAACAATTTTAAATATGTAAACTAAATGTAAAAGTAGGTAACAAACAACTATTAAATAAGATTGTCTTCAAGTCTTAAACTACATTATCAGAGAACCTTGAAGACTTATTCTAAATAATATTCAAGATGGAGTACCGAAGGTAGGGAACAACTAACACAGAGGCAGACTAGGCCAAAACATCATAATGGAGGACTATAACTTTGAACGCGTCAAAGAGTTCAAATATCTAGGAACGATGCTTACTGAAAACACTGACGGAACAACAGAAATTAACTGTAGAATCCAAGCAGGTAATAGGTACCTCTACGCAGTACAAGACCTCCTAAAATCCAAGTTAACAACAAGAAGTACCAAGATAAACATATACAAAACAATAATAAGACCTGTAGTGATGTATGGGTGCGAAGCTTGGACATTACCGGTAACAAATGAAGAACGGCTCCAAATCTTCGAAAGAAGAATTCTTGGAAAAATATGACCCAACAGTGGATGCAACAACAGGACGATACAGAATCCGTACCAATAAAGAACTGAAAGATCTATATGGAGACACTAATATTGTACGAGAAATTAAATCTAAGCGACTGCAGTGGGCGGGACACGTAAGAAGACTACCAGATAGTCGCACAGTCAAACTCACGTGGGAGGAAGCACCGGTAGGGAAAAGACCACTGGGACGCCCTCGCCTCCGATGGAAAGACAATATTGCCAAAGATCTAAAGGCAATGAATATTGATAATCCGCTAGATGCCATGGCCGACAGGCAGCTATGGAGGAGTATTGTGAAGTCGGCAAAGACCCACCCAGGGTTGTAAGCCATGAAGTAAAGTAAAGTACCGAAGGTATTATTATTAATAAAATATGTATTCAATATTTATAGCGTATTACGAATTTAGGTCTGAATTTTCAAAAAAAAATAATATTTTAGATTAGATAGTGAAATCAAATACCAATATATTTTTGAAAAGGCTTGAAAAAATTGAAATCGAGCTATCAAGTAATATACGGATGTTCTATTTAAAAAATTTAAGTATGGTCTATAACTAAAGTGACCAGAATTTTTTGGGCAGAAAACGGGACAAATGGATTGAGCAAGAAAATATTGCCAGGATATTTGCCATTTCAACACAATAAATACAAATTATTAATTGGTTATTGTTTATTGTGTACAGCGTAAATAATACAGAAATAAAGAAAAACCATTTTAATAAGATACAAACTTACTATGGAGTACTAAATTAATAGTAAGTAAATCAAGAATGGAAAACAAATTATTATTTTTACTAACAAATATTAAACTAATTAGTAACAGGTTTTTTGTATTTTTCTGAAGAACAAATTTGCTTTAATACAGATGGTGGGTAGTTTTATAGACGTTTACCTTTAATTATAATAGCTTTAAGCAATGTTACCTGTAACTGCGTTTTTTCAGTTCATATTTTATTAATTAAACTAAAAACCCTTTCAGTCGATGCGTTCGTTACAGGTAGACACAAAGCATATTCAATAATTGTACAAATATGCAAATGATTTAAATTGTTATTTTAGAAATAGTGAAATGGTTCCAGCCAACGATTTTCTTCAGGTATTTTGAAGTTGTTTCATTTTTATAATAAGTGAAAACTCATCAAATACAGGGTGTCTCAAAAGAAAGTACACATTTGTTTTGCTTATTGCGTGAACGCAACTATTCCAAGCGGCGCGGGGAGTATGTCAATCGGTAGCCTGGCTCTTGGGAATTTAGTCACTATGGAGCGTTTCTCAGGAGCGGACCGTGCTTTGTGCGTACGTGAGTTTTACAAAAACGGTAATTCGGCGACTGTAGCGCGTAGAAAATTCTGCAATTTTCGACATATTCGTCACTTAAATGATGCGCCAAGCGCTCGGCTTATTGGAAAATGGGTCCAGAAGTTTGAAGAGACCGGTTCAACACTAAATAAACCAAAATCCGGGCGTCCGAGATCTTCGAGAACGGTCGAAAATGTAGAGAGTGTTACTCAGTCTGTTCGTGACGACCCAAACGTTTCTATTCGTAAGCGTGCTGTTGCTTTAAATGCATAGGTCATCATTATTCCGCATTTTACACAAAGATTTAAAGCTGAATCCCTATAAAATTCAGTTGGTGCAAGAATTGAAACCTCAGGATGCTGGTCAGAGGCTTGACTTCGTAAACCAGATGACTGAACGCTTTTCAACGTTTACCAACATCTTCTTTTCGGATGAAGCCCATTTTCATCTTAATGGTTATGTAAACAAGCAAAATTGCCGCTATTGGAGTGCAAACAATCCAAAACACAAGCATCAGAAACCTCTACATTCGCCGAAAGTGACTGTTTGGGCTGCGATGTCGGCGCGAGGAATTATCGGCCCGTACTTTTTTGAATATGAAAGGGAACGCACAGTAACAGTGACTTCAGAGCGGTATGTGGAGATGTTAGATGACTTCTTCGTGCCTGAACTGCAAAATTTTCCTGGCTATAACCAAAGAACATGGTTCCAGCAAGACGGAGCAACTTCACACACGTCCAACATGTCTCTGCCACGAGTGCGTGAAATTTTTCCTGGCAAATTGATATCAAAGAAAGGTGACATAAGTTGGCCTCCACGCAGTCCTGATTTATCACCTATGGACTTTTTCCTATGGGGTTATGTCAAATCAAAAGTTTACGCCAACAAACCGACTTCCCTGGCACAATTAAAAGAAAAATCCGCAACGAAATGGCAGACATCACGGAGAATACCTGCCGAGCCGTCATGGGCAATTTTAGTGCTCGATTAAATGAATGCCGTGAACACTTGGACGATATCATTTTTAAAAAATAAATTCCCAAACAAGGTATTTTAATATGTAATAAACATTTTTTCAATAAAGTCCTGACTTTTTTTTAAATCGATTTTTTAAATGTGAACTTTCTTTTGAGACACCTTGTATTTGTGAATCCTTTTTGTGTTGAAAAGAACCCGATTCCGTTAAAATATCTATCACTTTTTGGACATAGACAAGTTGACCCTCTCAAAATCATGGAAGTCTTCATATTAGGACGTACAGATTTTTAAAAAAATTATAGCAGTAGTCTTTGCAAATTCTACTTCTAAAAAAACATTTTGATGCAACTGAGCTATTAAGTTGCGTACAATGGGAGGAAGGAATTGTGTGTTTTATTTCAAAATTAAAGTCTGCTTCAACTGATTAACTTCTTTTGCAACCTCAATGGCAGAACTTTTTTGACCCTTAACCTTCAAATTAACTTGATGGAAAGTGAATGCTTGGACATGAATAAAATAGAGCCATAGTTCTGAGCTAGGGTCTTCAAAAAAACTTTTTAAGATAGAATGGCATGTGTCGATTCTAAGAAGCTAAGACTTTAATGCTTCATACATTTGTAAAACTCGTTCGACGGCAGGATAAGTGCAAGCCATCTTGTTTTGCTGCATCCTAATAATTTCTGATATTCTATATCGGCATCTACAAAAAAAATCTTTTAACGTTTCAACTGTGTTGTGCACCATATGACAAAAGGCCACAAATTTAATGTTTAAATTATATTCGTCTAAAAGCTTGGTTAAGAACCTTGCTATAATGTCGGCTGTTTCACAGGATTTCCCTTGAAAATCTAACAGTTTAACTCGTAAACCTTGGTATGGTCGAAAATAGTTAGATGCGTCGGTCAGGATTGAGATACATTTAGCTTCTACTAAACGTCTTTTTATATCATCAGCTGCATTGCGTGCCAAGACACTGGTAACTTCTGATTCGGTTTTAGTTCAAGCACATCAAAATTTTCATTCAAAACATTACTAAATTAGCTTTGAGGTACAATCATAACTGCGAAAACCATGATTTTCGTGTACAGTGTGATCGGCCCAAACACCCCCAGGTGCTACAACATCCATATCTTTAGAAGTTGGCGCATCGCTTTTTTAAAAGTAATCAAACATTACTGTGTATGAAGATGAAGCATGTTCAGATTTGTTTATCGTACCGTAAATGTTATTCTATATCATTAGCACCTCCATGAGATAATAAATTATGTTCGGTACTTTTCACAATGTACCTCCGAGGGAATGTTATTTCGTTGTTTTATAAAAGGATATTTTCGTTGTAAGTTCTCAATAAAAATGAATTTTCGCTTTGGCAGCGTAAAAGAAACTGATGTCCCTTTAAATTTGCTTACAAAATCCCACTTGAAACTTATTCCTATGTAATAAATAGAATTAGTTGGGAATTCAAACGCTTGACCTTTATTGTTACTGCTGACTTTCTATTTGTAACTCGATATGAAAAATGTCCATGTCATATATCGACTTACTTATATAAGACTCGCGCCCCGTTCTAGACCGTGCAAAGAACTTACCTGAATGTACGGGAAAATTCGCGACCGCCGAAGGCGCAATCGACGTGCTTCGATGATTAAAATCCATTCGCGTTTTCCGTAAGAATATACCAACAACCCATAAATGCAGATCGCTTTCTCACTGCTGTTAAGTAAGCCGAACACGGACCGTTGACACAACTAACCCCAAAAAAATTGTAAATTAAAATATAACATACTAACAAATATAAGTACAAATTTATATATTTACATATTTACCTAAAAAAAAACTTTAATAGGACATTTTTTACAAAATAGTGTTGTTTAAGTTCATAAGTAGATTTAAAAGTAAACAAACACATACATCCAATAAAAAGCTGATAATAATGTGTTGATTTAAAGCCTCCAGGTAATGACGTCACAAATGAAAACAGGGTCTTTGTATTTTAGGAGTTGTTGATTCTGTAACGGAATGCGTTATTGATACAAACTACATTTGCAAAGGGGTAAATGTTCAGTATTTATGCTATTTGTCAGTTATAATATAAATAAATCATCCTTCACTAATTTATACCATAACCAAAAATTAATAAAAAAAAAAAAAAGATTACTAACTGGTTAAGCTTAACATTCACTTATAAATATCCTTTTATACCATTGCTCTATGTATTTTTCTTTCCATTATAGACATAAATTAACTGAACTAGAACAATTTTCGTATAATTTTTTTTATTTTCAAAAGCCACTTTATGTCCTTTGTGAAATATTCTAAAGAATAAAATAAATCAAATATCAAATACACAAGATTAGGTTTCCACAAGCTGGTTATTATTTCGTTCCGTTTTTTATCGTTTCTAAAAACGAAAATACAAACAATAACAGGTTATTATACTTCGCGGAAATAAAAGAAAATGTTTTAAAAGGCTAGTAACAAAGGGGAAATTGTTGTTTATTGTATTGGACAAGAGAGATGATTTCATTCTTCTTCATTATTTCTTGTCGACAATAACGTTTTAAAAAATACAGGGTATCTTCGCGGCGTTTTAGTTAGGAATATTACGTATTTCTCTTGGATATTACCTCAATTCTAATAGGTTATATTGTTAAATAATTTCACAATTTTCAAGGTGATCCAAACTAGAATGATAATACTAGTTAACACAATTTAACCTGGGGCTTGCCACACGATTTTTTTAGTCTTTTTTTTATAATATAAGATGTCGTCAGTAAAAATATGCAGTTTTAAATTTGTTATCACATACAAATTTTATTTGCAAAAGAAAATTGAATTTTAAAGGAAAATTGATAGTTATCTAGAAACTTATAAAACATGTACTTTAGGGGAGACCGGGGATGGTTGACTATAAGGGCAGATTGACTAATTACACAGGTTTACGAAAAAAAAGTGGATGCCTATTTGACCAGACCATTTTATTCTTATGTAATTAGACGTCTTGAATCCAAATCTGAGGTCCGCTAATTTTTATCACGTCAGGTTCAAGGTCATTTCAAGGTCAAATATAACAAAAATTTACTAAATAAATCTGAAGAAGTAGATACGTGCGTTTTTGAGTTCGCTGAACCCAAATACATGATTTGTTTAATCTCTCAAGAACGACTAGAGGTCATTTTAGGGTCATTACAAAGTCAAATTGAGAAAAATCCATTAAATAAATCTGAAAAAAATATGGGTTTTTAGGGTCGCTGAATCCGAATTCGTGGTTTGTTTAATCCCCCAAGGTCAGATAAAGGTCATTTCAGCATATTTTCAAGGTCAAATTGAGAAAAATCTACTAAATAGATCTGTAAAAGAAGATGGGCGGACTCTTGAGGGCACTGAGTTTGATTGAATTCGTGGTTTCTTTAATATCTCAAGGTTAACAAGAGGTATTCCAAGGTCAAATTGAAAAAATCCACTAAATAAATCTGTAAAAGAAGAGAGCCTACATGCAGCTAGATCAATATCCGTTACATAGCAGACAGGCAAGCGAATCAAGTTTTTGAGCCGAAAGTTAAGCTCTCAAAACCTCGTACCCCGCGCACAGCTAGGTTTATGTCCGTTACACAGCAGGCGCAGTTAGTTATTATAAAATAGTAATCCAAAACCCAAACTTACAAACTCACATAACCCACCCACAGCTAGAATGATATCCATTACACAGTAGATATGGAAGCGGATCGAGTTTTTAAGGCGAAACCCAAGCATACAACAGACAGGCGACCGGACCAAGTTTTTATAAATATGCCAAAACATATGCTCTCATAACCACATATCCCACGAGCAGCGAGATCAATCCCGGTTACGCAGAAGACAAAAGTGAAAAGCATTTATTTAGGAGTGAATAAAATAAAACCCAAGCTCTTCGAAACCATATACCCCAGATACAGCATGTATGAGAGTTTGAGGTTTGTGTTATACACTTACAAAAACTCGCTTCGTGAGTATAGTTTTGGAAACTTGGGTTTCGCCTTGAAAACTCGTTCCGTTCACGTGTCTGAGTAGGGTACGTGGCTTTGGGAGCTTGAGTTTCGGCTCAAAAACTCGATCCGCTTGCCAGTCTGCTATGTAACAGACATCGATTTAGTTGCGCGTGTGGTTTTTTTACAGATTTATTTAGTGGATTTTTTCAATTTTACCTTGAAATGAAAATGAATCGACTTTGGAAAGCGCTGGCTACACAAATATAGACAAATATTTAGTAGCGAGGAAGAACTCGTATTAGAAAGTTACCTCAAGAGGGCAGCTGATATTTATTACGGATTTACTTTACGAAACACAAAAATTTGCGTATGAGTTTTGCAAAAAATAAGTCTATCCCTACTCATGGAACAGAAAACTGACTGCTGGTGAAGACTGATTAGGAAATTTCCTTGAACGTCACCCAGCACTCTCTATACGAACTCTTCAAGCAACGAGTTTGTCTCGAGCTACAGCGTTCAACAAAAACAAAGTGCATTTGTTCTTCGACAACTTCAAAACGTTTATCTACGTTTAAATCTAACTCCTGGCGATATTTGGAACGTAGATGAAACCGGACTTACAACGGTATATGTTCCTAATAGAGTGATAGCTGGCCGCGGAATCAAAAACTTGAGAAAAATTACTCCTAATGAACGAGGTATACTAGTAAAAGTCGATGTTGCAATCTTAGCTCTTGGCAACATGGTTCCACCATTTTTCGTTTTACCACGTGTTCACTATAAAGAACATTTTATTAGAAATAGAACTAACAATCACGACTTGTATTTGTCAGTTGAGGTACTCGATCATTTCAAAGAAAATGGGGTAACAATTTTATCATTTCCTGCCCACTGTAGTCATAAACTGTAGCCTTTGGATAGAACAGTTTATGAGCCCCTACAAAAATATTTCAACAAAGCATGTGACAACTGGTTAGCGAGTCACCCAGGAAAGACTATAACAATTTATGACATACCTGAGTTGGTGAAAACATCACTGCCATTGGCAGCTACGACTGACAATATACAATCTGGATTCCGAGTTGCTGGAATATCGCCACTCAATGAAAATATATTTCCTGACAGGGAGTTTAGCGAGTCTTATGTGACTGACAGATCAACAACGAACTTATCTACTATTGCTCTACTATCAGCATCGGTTACTGACGGTGCTGCTCTATTAAGTTCTCAAGCAGGACCTACGAATGACCTATGTAACGAAATGAAACGAAGGCACAATCTCTCATCCAGAAATCAACAAATCTGGGACATGTCCCAAGATGAAATGAAAAAAAAAATCAATTTTGTGAAAAACTTCAGCACAGAGTTGAGTCGCAAGAGCGAATGGGACAGAAACACCATTGAAAAATTCAGCAAGAAATCCACTATATGATATACAAATTGCTACAAAACAACGGAGGGAACTGGAGTAGGAATGTATGGACACGGCACCAGACACTACGAAAGCTTGGGTAAGTCACCAAGCATTTTCCAGGCAGAAATACATGCCCTTAAGATGTGTATTCAACGAGAAAAACTATCACGGCCAAGAGATTAACATCATGACGGAGAGTCAAGCAGTCATCAGTGAGCTGAACCCTCAGTTATTAGTTCCAAGATGATCTGGGAATGCCTAGAGGAACCAAATGAATTGAGTAAGAAAAAAAAAGCCACCCTCATGTGGGTACCGGGACATACCGGGATAAAGGGGAATGAAATAGTAGACAGCCTCGCGAGAAAAGGGGCTGAGATACCATTTCTGGGACCAGAGCCTTTCTATGGAATCAGTAGCAGCGTAATGGTGGAAGAACTAAAAATAGAAGAAGAAATCAGGACATTCAATTATTGAACGGAGCTGCAACGATTGAGACAAGCGAAGATACTTCTGAGGAACTTAAGAATGCATAAGCTTGAATAAAAACCAACTCAGAGTTCTGACAAGGGTCCTGACGGGGCATTGCCACCTGAAGGGACACCTCATGAAACTCGGACTGGTAGAAAGGGAAGAGTGCAGATTCTGTGAGAAGAACGATACTTCTATTCCATCATATCCTTGCAGAATGAAGCGCTCTAGAAAACCCTAGAATGCGATTCTTGGGAGCACAAACAAAAAAAAGAAGTGGAGCTACCCACCTTGGAGCCGTCCAACATCCTGAGATTCCTGAGGGAAATAGGACTGGAGGACCTGCTCTAGCCGATAAGGTAACTCTTACAACTGGGCAGCAGTAGGAGGGCACAATAGATCTACCAGTTCGCAGTCTACAGACCTCCAACTCTACACATATAGGCACTTGCAACAAGATTGATCCATGTAATCAGCTTTATCCTTTAGTGAAAACTGGTATAAAATCTGTTTGGTACTTACAGAGGAAATCATGCACAGACATATAAAAAGTCAGACGTCCTCCGACATTATTTTATACATTGTAATGATTTTCTCATCAATGCCAAAATATTTAGTTACAAAACGCCTAAAAAAAATAAACAAACTTCTTCACGGCTCTTTTGATCTAAACATCGAAGTTAAAATTGCATGTAGTTCTAAGTGTAAATATTGTAAATAAAAAGAATAATTATCTTATTACGTAACATATAAAATGAACGCAATTAATATAATATAAAATTGATGTTTAAAGTTAATTTACACGCACCAAAGGTTATTTTAGATTATAATATTTGGATTTACCGTTCACTGTTCACAAGCATTTTATATTTATTTAAAAGGTTAATGTTATCAGGATTACATCTTCCTAAATTTGATTAATATTCAATCATTTGTATAATATGCGTCCTACAACTAAGTTTCAAAAGCGTCAATATCAGTATTTTGCCATCAATTTATCTCCATTAGGAAACTTCTGCTTCTGAATTTTCGATATAACATAATAATATTAGAATTTGTGGCGGAGCGCGTACAAATATCATAAATTTAACTTTTAGATCTTAACTCTTTAGACTTACAGAACTAAGTTAAATAACTGACGTGCAAGCATTTACTACCTTTTAATACGATTTCTAATATCGAAATAAAATAATATTTTTAAATAAATAATCTTAAGGAACAGATAAAGCATACCTAAGAAAATGGGCCCCAATTGACACAAATTTATAGGTTTAGTGACGTAAGTTTCATTAAATTTTTTCTCCAATAGTCAAGATACATGGTTTCTGAATAAAAGAACAATATTTTTCACTTTTGATGTAGTATTTTTGTTTTAGGGCACAACGTAACCAGGAGGTTTGTAATCAATGGCAGTATATAATTTTGTTAATATATTACAGTAGGTAACAGTTGTTATAATGATGCTTTTCGATATATTTTCAGCAAGAATACCTCCTACTTAGCCCCAACAGATAGAGGCCATAAGCTCTCCAGCTGAACATTGTGTAAGGTCTGCAGCCAAAGATTCCAAGTGATCTTAAGAAATTTGTTGTCTAAGCAATTTGTCATCAGGACTAAGCAATTTGTCTTCAGGACTCTATAATCTTGAAACCCACCTTGCTGAAGTTATATATATATATATATATATATATATATATATATATATATATATATATATATATATATATATATATATAATGTAACCATTAAAGTCCGCATCATATGGGATTTTTTTATTAATGGCTTTATTCGAAATTTGACTTCGGTATAAATTTGTGCTTGGATCGAAATGAAAATTAACAAAAAAAAATAGTAGTCACGTGATTAGCATTATCTGTCAAAATTCAAACGTGGAGTTATATCTCAAAATAATGGAACAAGTTATTAGAAAAAATCTTTCTAAATCACAATTTTTAGCCAATATGCAAAATTTTAGCTATATAAGATAATTTAGATTTTTTGCCCATTTTTTGTAAATTGTACCATTGTTGCAAAATAAGACTCAACGCAACCTACATAAAACTTCTTAGTTTTGACAATGCTTCATCCCAGACATATTATGTTTAAAGTAACGCCATATTAAATGCGTGTTTTTGTATAAAATCCAAATAGGGTTATTAAAATTTGATCACATGTGATGCAAAGTTTATTTATTTTTGACCCTGTATAAGGTATCTTCATAAAATAACTATTTTTGAAAATGTAGTTTGTATCTAAAAATAATACACATATAATTAAGACAAACAAGTATACAGTGTCATCAGTAAAGTCTGCATTAGGTCGAAAATAAATTTTTATTTAACTTTTTTTATATTATTATTTTTTTTTTAGAAAATTTGAATATTTTCAAATAAACTATTTTCTTAATATTAATGTGTATTACTTTTAGATACAAACTACGTTCCCAAAAATAGTTATTTTATGAAGTTACCTTATACAGGGTCAAAAACAAAAAAAAATCTAAATTATCTTATACAACTGAATACGCAGATCGACTAAAAATTTCATTTAGAAAAACTTTTTCTAATAGCTTTTTTCGATACTGTGAGATGCAACCCCGCTTTTGAATTTTTTTTGAAAAAAATTAAAATTTGACAGATACTGCTTATAACGTAACTTTTACAAACTTTGTTAATCTGTGTGGTTCTTGTATTATCAAGTGGACCATCGAGATGGTTTGTACCGAATGCGGTGGCCTGACGAGTCCCATATTAGGACGAAACAGCGCTGTCGCCATCTGTCGGACCCGGAGTTTTTCCATATTTTGGAGTGCTCCGCACTTTTTAACACGAGAATCATATAGATTGACAAATTTTCACGTCCGCTTCACCAATATTTTATTCTATTTTATTTTAAATTACACGGACAAAAACTTATCTACATATTTATTTACTTGTTTGGCTTTGAAACACGCTAAACGATGCTCTCATGGTGGGATCGTTTGGTGCGGCACGTGACTTTGGCTGCTAAAATGAGCGGTAGGCTTGCTTGCCAGTACCGAAAAATACGACCCCTATCCTTTGGGCAGCGCGTTTCGTGTACTCGATTTTACATATTTCTGTTTTAATTCACCGTCGCGCCACCATATGACGGTTCTTTTACAAATTTTGTTAATCTGTGTGGTTCTTGTAATATCAAGTGGACCATCGAGATGTCGCCTTTGTCGTCTTGTTTGCTGTTTTTTGATTTTAAATTCAGCTTTATAGGATGCAAAGGCGAGATGATGGTTTGTACCGAATGCGGTGGCCTGACGAGTCCCATATTAGGACGAAACAGCGCTGTCGCCATCTGTCGGACCCGGAGATTTTCCATATTTTGGAGTGCTCCGCACTTTTTAACACGAGAATCATGTAGATTGACAAATTTTCACGTCCGCTTCGCCAATATTTTATTCTATTTTATTATATATATATATATATATATATATATATATATATATATATATATATATATATATATATATATATATATATATGTATATATATACAAACAGCATGGTTTTGTTGGGGGAAGGTCCACGATGCTCAGCCTGGTCTTCAAGGAAATATTAAATGTGGACAGTATTTGTATAGATTTCTCAGACTTTTGATACAGTAAATCACGAATTACTTTTGCATAAGTTGTGAGTTCTCAAATGGATATTTAGTTACTTGTCTGGTCTTAGACAATACATACATAAAAACAATTCTATATCGAACGGCCCTTCGCTTTTTAATTTATTTATTAATGATATCGGTAATGCCCCACTTAATTCCAACTCTCTAATGTTTGCAGATGATTTCAAATCCTTTAAGAGTACAGCAGTTATTTTAGATTTTTAAAGTGACCTTGATAGTTTATTCTTGTGATCGGTGAGGAACGGTTTGAATCTGAATGTAAAGAAGTGCATTCTTGTTACTTTTAGTCACACAAATACTGAGAAATTAAATAAATATATTATTAATGCCACGATTCTACAATCACTCGGAGGTTCGTGACTTGGGTATATTATTTAATGTTCGGTTTCCCTTTAGAAACCATAATAATAAAATTGGCAGATATGGTAAAGATCTGCAGGTGAAACTACTGTTTTATTTCTCTTTATTAATTATAATATACTTTATTAACTTGGTAGAAAATCATGGTTCTTGAGTTTAGACCATATCAAATTGGAATTATTGTCCGACGTTTTGCCTACGATTGCACGAGGCGTCTTCAAGGATTTAAACTATACGAGAATAGAACACTGAATGAATTATTCAATGTTCTATTCCATTAAAAAGAAAATTTATATTGATCGATCACTGTTGAATACTGTTTTTTAGACTTGTAATTATTAGTTTTTCATTTATTATATTTTTGTATATCGGTGATAATTTGAATCTGCTATTTCTTGAGCTAAATTCCTATTCCAATGTCTAAATCTTTGTTTTAACTTTATATTATTTTTGTAAATGATTCACATTGTTATTTAGCAATAAAATTATAGTTAGAAAAAAAAAGTTTATTATTTTTTCTTTTCCATTATAAGCTTTATTGGCGAGCTGATGACTCTCTGCTATAACATTGCCTTTCCATTTTCAACAAAACTGTTTACTATTCATCTTTAAAAATTTATTATCTCAGTTTTCCAGGTAAATAGCTTACACTTTTGCAGCCTTCATATATTTTTTAGTCTTCACCAATCTTTACACAAGGCTGCAAGGTAAGGGATTTAAAGCGCAAACAAAATTTACTTTTTACCTGAATAGGGTTTTTTGAGATAACAAATCGTGGATCGATAACAAAAACGTATTAATACTAAACAAGGAATTTTGAAAAACACGTGTACTAATATTTCTAATATTTGTAAGCTTCAAATCGTATATACTGTACTGAATATTCACACATTAAGACGGCCAAAACAGGAAAAGCTTTTATTTTTCAAAAAATTATTCTTCTAAAAATTCCTGCTTTATTTAAAAAACGAAGAAACATAGAATGATGAGAAATGTATTTGGAGAATGTTCAGAAATTAGAAAAATGCAAAAAAATCTACAAACTTCATTTTTGGAAAGATGTGAAGAGAAATTTAGAAATATTAATTTGAGCTAAATAGTTTCGTCAAAAAAAAAAACGAAAATTTTCTTCCAGAAAGAATTTATTGTTCGATGTTGTTACTTGGAAGAAAAGGTACAAATAAATGTAACAAAAAAAAAACACAACTTTTATAAAAAAATTAACCGACTTCTAAAAAGCGAAAAATAACAATATACATTTTTATGTGAAATCAAAATTTTTGAATTCGGCGCCAAAGAAATACCTAACATAATGTGATTCACATAAAAAGATTGAGAAATAATTTATTTATAATCGTTTTCTTACCGTAGATTGAATGTATCACGTGTTAGTAATTATTTGTTTCATTTTAGTAATAATTTGGTGCCGTTTCTAAAAATTTTAATTTCATATAAAATTTTCTATTGTTAGTTTTAAAGGCTTTAAGTTTTTAATTAAGTTGATTTTCGAAGGTCGCAAGAAAGTACCCATTTTATCTGACATTGTAGATCACACTAAATTCAAAAATCTTTGATTCGGAGAATTCCCCAAATACCAGTTTTAAATGAAATTATACCAAACAAATATTTAAGTCTTCTATAGTAAATCCAATATTTTCAATTTTAAAAAATTAATTTTAGGTTCAATACCTAGGCCTCCAAAATCACCCAATAACCATATAACCTGAGATAGATAAATTTTTTAGTCCGACATATTTTATGCTGCATACTGAGTT